>CM010608.1:17119021-17719021 GCA_003430845.1 Xanthoceras sorbifolium | reverse complement strand
CTTTTCAGCCTTCTCCCTAAACTTCTGATCTCGACCTTTGCAACAGGTCGAGAAAGAGTTGAATGTCCTTGAATAGATAAATGAACCCCATGGGAACCGATTGAATTCTTCTAAGTTATCAACCAACTTCATTGCCCAATATTCGACCTTAGTCCTCAGGTCCTTTCCAAGCAATGTCATCTCCAAGATCAGCAACAAAGCTACTTTAATCATGTCATCATCAGCATCATGTTCTTCTTCCATACGTTCGAACAAAGTTTACAATTTTGTTCCAGTCACCTTTTTCACTCCCTTAAAATATTTCTGCCAAATTCTACACATATGATCTTCCCCTACAGTAGGGACGACTGTATCCCCAAAACGTAGACCGCTGACGAGGCAAAACTCGTTTGCACTGAACCGTATTCTATTCCCGCCAATCAAAAACCACATTTCGTTTTCAGCATTGTCCACATGGCACTCCCGCAACAAGATATGATGAAGCAATTGACCCGTGAAGGCCATTTCATTAACATTTAAGAAATGGCCAAAGCACGTTGCTCTTATTTGTTGTTGTTGACGTTCGGTGAGTTTACTCTTCAGCAGCCCGATGCAACCCCATTTAGAATATGTTGTCATCTTGGCATGGAAAAAATTTCTTTCCTTAATTTTCATCGTCCCAACCAACTTCTCACTTGCCATTGAATATTAGCCTGCATAAACAAAAAAAATTCGAATTCATCAACATACTAAACAATACAAATATATTTCATCAAATCATGTCGGCCCGATGATTTAATTTCATCGGGTCGTAGTGGCCCGATACTTTGATTTCATCTGCTTTTGTTTCATGGTGATGCTTGCAGGCTGCCCGATGGTTTAGTCTGATCGGCCTGATGAAAGAAAACCGTCGGCCAGCCGTGGGCCGATGATTAAATGTCATCGGGCCTCAGCTGGCCGATAGTTTACTTTCGTCGGGCCACAGTGGCCCGATGAAACAAAACCGTCGGGTCGTGGTGGCCCGATGACATTTAATCATCGGGACACGGCTGGACGATGGTTTTGTCTGATCGGCCTGATGAAACAAAACCGTCATCAAGCCGTGGCCGGATGATTAAATGTCATCGGGCCACCGCGACCCGATGGTTTTGTTTCATCGGGCCACTGTGGCTCTACGAAAGTAAACCATCGGCCAGCTGAGACTCGATGAGTCATCGGGTCTCAGCTGGCCGATGGTTTACTTTCCTAGGACACAGTGGCCCGATGAATGTAAACCATCGGCCAGCGAAGACCCGATGAGTTTTTCATCGGGTCTCAGCTGGCCGATGGTTTACTTTCGTCAGTACCTCAGTGGCCCGATGAATGTAAACCATCGGCCAGCGAAGACCCGATGAGTTTTTCATCGGGTCTCAGCTGGCCGATGGTTTACTTTCGTCAGTACCTCAGTCGCCCGATAAATGTAAACCGTTGGCCAGCGAAGACCCGATGAGTTTTTCATCGGGTCTCAGCTGGCCGATGGTTTACTTTCGTCGGGCCACTGAGGTACTGGCCCGACGAAGCAAAACCATCGGCCACCCGTGGCCCGATGTCCAAAACACAAACCTCTACACAAAAAATCAGAAGGAGGTGACGATTTCAATCGGTGTGGAATGTTACCACCGAAGAAGGAGACGATTTCGTTGCTGTGACCCGATGAACAAATCATCGGGTCTCAGCTGGCCGATGGTTTTGTTTCATCGGACCACTTAGACAGTGACCCGATGAAACAAAATCATCGGCCAGACGTGGCCCGATGCCCAAAACACAAATTTGTAAACAAATAATCAGAAGAAGAAATTTTTCCTTACTTTGAACAAGAACAGAAGAAGACGATTTCCTTGCTGTGCAGACCGCTTTATAACGCGGCTCGCTGAACCTGCAAATACAAACGAAACGAAGAAGACAGACGAAGAAAACAAACGAAGAAGACAAACAGCAGCAGAGAACACAAATGCAGAAGACGAACAGCAGTTGAGATGAACAGCAGTTGAGATGAAGAGCAGTAAAAACAAGCAAGTCAAAAACTGTAAAGTGAAAACGTGGAGTCTGGGTCAAATGTGAAACTAAGGGCAAATATGTCCAAACAAAGTCTTTGGGTACCGGTTGCAAAAATTAGTGGACCATGGATAGTTTTGTAATTATTGATTACTGTTTGGGCAATTTTACTAAATTCCCTTTATATTTTGATTGCTGTGATGTTATGTTCTTGCGCGCATCTATAACTTCCAAACAAGTAGGGGCTTATGATTGGGACAAAAATAAAAATTTAGTGTATATATATATATTATTTAATTTTAAAATTTATTATTATAATTTTTAATTATTATATTTTATTATTTTTTAAATATAATTTTTTAATTCCGTCATTGCGGATAGAGGCAATGCCGTTGCATACTTGCATTAATTAAAACATCAAAACAATTTTGGAAACTTCGTAAACAGTTCCAAATTCTTGAAAGTTCTAACGCAATTTTCAAAAGTTCATTGTCTAAGAATATTCAAGAATATCAACTAGTAACTTAAACTACACGCCTTATCAAAAAAAAAAAAAAAAAACTTAAACTACACGGTTTTGACTTTTGAATTCCGTATAGAGGGATGCTCCTTAGGCGACTGTGACAAGTGTATATTCATTCCTCCGTGTTTTTTTTTTTAATTTTTATGTATAAATTTTAATTTAATAGTTATATTTATATTTAATTATTATAACTACTAAATTATTATAAATATATTAATTTAATTTATACAATAATTTTTTTAATAGTAAAATATAAATAAAATTAAAAATAATTATTGTCAAATTTAAAAATTAAAAGAGAGAAAAAAATTAATAATAATTAAAATTTAAAAATTAAATAAATTTCACATACAATCTGTCTAAGATTTATCTTTTCACTTGTATATACAATTTTATAATCAATTGACATAAATCTCTCTTCCCATTGATTGAGACCAAATCTAATCTCTATGAAAACGAGATTGATAGAGACGAGGATTCTATAAAGTCTAATCTCTAATGATGAAGATTGTTTCCATAGAGACCTTATATCCATATGGAGGCCTGATCTCCATTCTTCTGTTTTGATCAGGTCTGGTCTTTATTATGGAGCACTCGTCTTTGTTAATATCGTTTTCATGGAGATTAAACTTGGTTTCAATCAATGGTGAGGGGGGTTTGTATTAATTGACTATAAAGTTGTATATACAAGTGAAAAGACAAATATTAGATAAATTGTGTGTGAACTTTGTTTAAATTTTAAATTATTTTATTTAATTTTGAATTTTAATTATTGTCAATTTTTTTTACTTTTAATTTTTAAAATTTGATAATAATTAATTGTGGAGACCAGACCTGGTCAAAACAGAAGTATGTAGATTAGATTTGGTTTTTATCAATAGAGATTAGGCCTCCAGATGGATATGAGGTCTCTATTGTCTCTATGGAGACAATCTTTATCATTAGATATAAGATTTTATGGAATTCTCATTTCTGTCGATATCTTTTTCATGGATAATAGATTTGGTCTCAATCAATGGTGAATGAGGTTTGTGTCAATTGACTTTAAAGTTGTATATACAAATGAAAATACAAATCTCTAATAGATTATGTGTGAAATTTGTTTAATTTTAATTATTATTGATTTTTTTTAAATTTTTAAATTTGGATAATAATTAATTACGATTTTATTTATGATTTACTAATAAAAATTTTATTGTTTATAAATTAAATTGATATATTTATAATAATTTAATAAGTATATAAATTTAATATAAATATAAATATAAATACTAAACTGAAATTGAAAAAAAATAAGTAGACAATTGTCGCTCCATAAAGGAGCGACTGTAGCCACAATATATATATATATATATATATATATATATATATATATATATATATATATATATATATATATATTTAACATCCCTCCAACGTATACAGCAGCAACCACACAAGCAGTCCTTTGGTTGGTGATAATAGATATTAAATAATAGAAAAGATAGAAAAAATGGCTAGAGAGATTCCGGTTCTTGCAGAAAACGGGTTGGGAAGCAATGCATGGGCTGGGGGAGTTTTATTGCTTTGCATGGTTGTTGCGTCCCTCTCACTGATAACTATGGTTATTTTCGCTTGTGGTGATAATGAAAACTTCAAGAAGAAACGTGGGGGCGGCGGCGGAGGAGGGGGAGGTTGTGGGGGCGGCGGCGGAGGAGGGGGAGGTTGTGGGAGCGCCTGCGGAGGAGGGGGAGGTTGTGGGAGCGCCTGCGGAGGAGGGGGAGGTTGTGGGGGCGGCGGAGGAGGGGGAGGCGGTTGTTGAAGAAAATTTCCTCTCTTGTGCAGTGAGCCCCTCCTCCTATTTCACACATAAACGCATACTCTTCAAATCACAACTCTTTCTTTATAAATACCAACCTTTCTATTTATGTTTCTCTGCTCTTTAGCAATTTTCTTTTCTCTCTCTTCATTTAGTAGCGTTTCCAGCGAAAAAGAAGAAGATGAAATATATATGACTGGTATTAATATATATCTAGAATTTCAATGCAAAAGGTCAGAGACTTACAACTCAATTGCTTTATTGCTTTAATACTTTATTATTTTCACTCACTGACATGCGGAGTTCCCAATTAAGCATCGTTTTTCTCTCTTCTGATTGGCTGATTGCAAGCAGTAGGCTGCGCATATTATTCTGTTAAACTCTGCTCGGAGAAAATTGTGGATGAGATTGGCCTCACCAGCCACCAGCCACCCACGTAAGCCGTACACTTTTCAATCGAAACGATTAATTAAAAAATTACTATACATTTAGACAACTTTGTAGCCTTGTACCGGAAATTATTGTTAGGACGATATTTATTATTTATATATTTTTATTTATTATTATAAATTTTATTATTTTTAATTTTAATTAATTTATATATATATATATATTAAAAATTTAAATATTGTCAAGATCAGAAGTTATAATTCTATATATAGTTCTCACACTCGAAGCTCTGATTTCATTTGTAATTTTCAGTCCCGTAATTCTGATACACTTCTAATTTTATATGTGACTTTTAGATTTAAAAGATCTAAATGTAATAAATCTTACGGATTAAGATTTGATGTGCTTTACATTTTTGGGATAATTACAACCCATTATATTACTATTACAGAACCAGAAGTTTTGTGATAAGAATTAAATACAGATATTACCACAATAAAGAAGTGATTATTCCTACTGCCTAGCTAATTTTGTAACATTTCAAGGAGTGAATGATAATACATACATAAACTTTAGACATGGCCATAATCGTGGTTGTGGATATGGATATGGTGGTTATTAATTCTCGAATCACCATAATGCCAAAAATATTCTCTAAAGTGGAATGCCTATAAAGTTAACAAGATAAGGGCAAACGTTTACAGAATAAATACGTAAAATAATAAAGACGTTTATTTTAATGAATGGATATCGGGGTCGTACATGTCATACACCCAAAATACTTAATGAAGATTTATTAATTATGCCCTTACTGAATATTTTTTCTATCTTTATATACTTTTGATTCATATTGTATTATTATTATTATTATTTATTTTGTTATCTAACATGATTTTTTTTTAATTAGAAAAATATGAACCTAGAAAATAAAATGTTTGCTATTGATAAACAAGACGCAAATATATATCTTACTAATAGTGCAACGACACATACAATCCTACAGAGTCAGAAATATTTTCAGAGTATGAATTTGCTTAAAACAAAGGTCAATACAATATCAGGTCCAGCAGATCTAATTGAAGGCTCCGAAAGAGCCACAATATTTTTACTAAATGGTACAAAATTATATATCAATGATGCTTTATATTCAAGTAGATCCAGAAGAAATCTGTTAGTTTCAAAGATATAAGGAATAATAAATATCATATTGAGACTAAAAACGAAAAGAATATTGAATATCTATGTATTATTTCCAATGATTCGGGCCAGAAGCTCATTATAGAGAAGCTACGTGCTTTCTCAACCAAATTATATTATACGGTTATAAAACATGTAGAAATTTATGCAGTTATGAAGTAGAAATTCTCAGATCCAAAACTATTTATGCTTTGGCATGATCGTCTAGGTCACCTAGGATCTACGATGATGCGTAGGATTATTGAAAATTCTCATGGACATCCATTAAAGAACCAGAAGATTCAGTTGTTATATGAGAATATATGTTCTGCATGTTCACAAGGGAAGTTAGTGACCAGACCATCTTATTCTAAAGTTGGTTTTGAATCCCCATCATTCTTACAAAGAATTAAAGGGTATATATGTGGACCTATTTATCCCCCAAGTAGACCATTCCACTATTTTATGGTTCTAATTGATGCATCTGCAAGATGGTCACATGATTGTTTATTATCTACTCGTAATGTTGCTTTTGCCATATTACTTGCCCAAATTATTAGGCTTCGAGCACATTTTCCAAAATATCCGATAAAGTCAATACGCCTTGATAATGCTGGTGAGTTTACATCCAAAACTTTTTATGAGTATTGTAAAGCAGTTGAAATTGATGTTGAGCATTCAGCCTCACATGTACACACACATAACAGATTAGCATAATCATTTATCAAACGTCTCCAGGTAATTGCGAGAACTTTATTATTAAGAACACAATTATCAAGTTCTGTTTAGGGACATGCAATTTTATATACTGCTGCATTAATCCGTCTTCGACTAACTGCTTATCACCAGTATTCATCATTACAACTTGTGTTTGGCCATTAACCTAATATATCTCATTTGCGTACTTTTGGTTGTGCTGTATATGACCTAATTGCCCCTACTCAAAGAACTAAATTGGGTCCCCAAAGACTGTTAGGGATATATGTTGGTTTTGATTCACTGTCAACTATTAGATATTTGGAACCTTTGACGGGTGATCTTTTCACCACACGATTTGCGGATTGTCATTTTGATGAAACAAATTTTCCATCTCTGGGACAATGAAAAACTTCTCTTGAAGAGAAGCAGGGATTTTCTTAGAAGGTTTCAAGTTTGATTCATTTCGATCCATACACATCTCAATGTGAGAATGAAGTGCGAAAGATAGTATATCTTCAAACAAATGCTAATCAGTTACCCCATGCGTTTACAGATGCTAATAAGGTAACAAAATCGTATATATCAGCTGCTAATGTACCAGTTCGGGTGATTATTCCAGAAGAACAATCTAAACAGTTGGCAGCAACTGAATCATCTATTGCACGACAGAAGCGTGGCAGATCACTTGGATCAAAAGATACAGTTCCCTAGAAGAGGAAAGTAAATTATCAGAATTCTGATGTAAATAAAACTCGAGTGATAAACAAATCCACTTTCTCTGAATCAACTCCAGTAGAGTTAAATGCCCGTGAAGTGACAGAAGTCCCTGAAGCGGTAGAGGCCACTGAAGTGGCAGAAGCCCTTGTAGTGGTAGAGGCCCTTGAAGTGGTAGAAAACCCTGAAGATAGACAAGAAAAATAAAAATAAAGAAATATCCATAAATTATACAAGAGAAATGTGGAATCGTGAAGAAACAATCATCGATGATATATTTTCATACGCAGTAGCTATTGAAATTATTAATGATAATTATGAACCTCATGGTTTTGATGATTGTAGATAAAGACATGATTGACCTAAATGGAAATAGGCAATTCAAGCAAAATTAAATTCTTTAGCCAAACGTGAAGTATTTGGACCTGTAGTCCAGACATCTGAAGATGTCAAACCCATCGGATATAAATAGATCTTTGTACGGAAACGAAATAAGAAAAATGAAGTCGTAAGGTATAAGGCACGACTCGTAACACAAGGTTTCTCGTAGAGACCTGGCATTGATTTCGATGAAACATATTCACCAGTGATGGATACGATTACATTCCGATTTTTATTAAGTATGGCTATTTCAGAAAAGCTTGAAATGCGTCTAATGGATATAGTAATTGCTTATTTATATGGGTCACTCGATTAAGATATTTATATAAAAATCCCAGAAGGATTTAAAATGCCAGAAACATATAAATCAAGATCTCGTAATTTGTATTCGATAAAGTTATAAAGGTCCCTGTATAGATCAAAACAATCTAGACGGATGTGGTATAACCGTTTTAGTCAATATATGATCAAAGAAGGATATATTAATGATCCAGTATGCCCATGTGTTTTTATAAAGAAATCTAAATCTGGATTTGCTATTGTAGCGGTATATGTTGATGATATGATTTAATTGGAACTCCGAAGAGCTTTTGAAAACTGCTAAATATTTAAAAAGGGAATTTGAAATGAAAGACTTGGGAAAAACGAAGTATTGTCTTGGCTTGAAAATTGAGCATAGACCAAACGAAATACTTGTTCATCAATCATTATATGTTGAAAAGATTTAATATGGACAATGCTCATCCATTAAGTACTTCTATGGTTGTCAGATCTCTTGATCCTAAAAGGGATCCATTTCGGCCTAAAGAAGATGATGAAAAGATACTTGGTCCTGAAGTACCGTATCTAAATGCAATTGGTGCTCTATTATATATTGCACAATGTACTAGACCTGATATTACATTTTCAGTAAATTTATTAGCAAGATTCAGTTCAGCACCAACTTGAAGACATTGGAATGGAATCAAACATATCTTTCGTTACCTTCGTGGTACAATAGATTTGAGATTATTTTATGCATCTAACAATTTTTCAGGTTTAATTGGTTATGGTGATGCTGGATATTTATCTGATCCCCATAAAGCTCGTTCACAAATGGGATATGTTTTTACCTATAATGGCACAACAATCTCCTAGCGATCCACAAAGCAGAGTCTTGTTGCTACATCATCCAATCATTCGGAGATCCTTGCACTTCATAAAACAAGTTGAGAATGTGTTTGGCTAAATTCTATTATTCATCATATTCGAAGTACATGCGGATTTCCATCATCTAAAGAAATGCAGACACCAATATTTGAAAATAATGCAGCTTGTATTGCTTAGATCAGAGGAGGGTATATTAAAGGAGATAGAATCAAGCATATTTATCCAAAATTCTTCTATACTTATGAACTTCAACAAAGTCGACAGATTGATGTAAAATAGATATGGTCTACAGATAATCATACAGATTTGTTTACTAAAATATTACCAACGTCAACCTTTGAGAAATTAATATATGGCATTGGCATGCGTCGACTTTGTAAACTATAGAATTAATTTTTTATCAAGAGGAGTGTACAATTAGGGGGAGCAGATTTTTAAAGAGAACAATACATGTGCACTGCACTCTTTTTTCCTTCGACCAGATTTTATCTCACTGAGTTTTATCGGTAAGGTTTTTAATGAAGCAGTTTAAACACATTAAATATTATTTATGATCCAGAAGATCTGATATATATTTTAAAAATGTTTCAGAATAACATTATAGTATTTTGTCCAAACTTTTAGTTATTAAAATAATTACTTTGAAATTGGTGAAAATTTAAGGGAAAATGTTATACAACGTGTATTTCCACTCATCAAAAGTATATTGTATTTTATAATGAGTGGGAGACAATGGATTTTGCTATACGGCAAGGATTCCACCTATTAAAAGTTTATTGTATTGTGAGGAGGTTGACTATTGCTATATATATATAAATACACAATGGATTTTGCTATACGGCAAGGATTCCACTTATTAAAAGTTTATTGTATTGTGAGGAGGTGGACTATTGCTATATATATATATATAGACAATGGATTTTGCTATACGGCAAGGATTCCACCTATTAAAGTTTATTGTATTGTGAGGAGGTGGACTATTGCTATATATATACATAGACAATGGATTTTGCTATACGGCAAGGATTCCACCTATTAAAAGTTTATTGTATTGTGAGGAGGTGGACTATTGCTATATATATATATATAGCCCCATCCCGACTTTCAATTGGGTATGAGGATTTTGAAAGGTGAGAAGAACCTTATTTCTTTTATTGGTATCTCGCCTCTCTCTCTCTCTCTCAATATTATTTCGTTTGCTGGTTCGTCTTTTTATTTTTGTTATTGGCCTTATTAGCTTTTGATTTTTTTTTACACTTTTCTCTCTATTTATCCATTTTTAAAAATAAAATAAAAAATATAAATATGTATCTTCACTGTCTATTATAATTAAAAATAAAAAAATTAAATAAATATATCTTTATTTTCTATCCATAAATGAGATGAACAATGGAGATTAAAAAAAATATATAAAATATAAAAGAAATAAGTGGACGCTGAAAATACATCACCATATTCAACTCCATTGATGACACCAAAAAAAAAAAAAAAAAAAAAATTCATTACCATATTCAACACCCGCTTCCAGTGCATATTAACTCTGTTAAATAAAAAACATTTCAACACCCAAACTTTAGCAGCAATATATGAAAATATGTTTTTCCCCACAAACCATTCGATGATATGATACAAATTGCAAAAAATCTTGACCGTGTTGCCTCGAAACTTCTATGCACTGACACAGATGATGTTTTTTGGGTTTCTCGTTTTCCTGGCACCACAAAAACAATCAAAACCATATTAACACCCAAACCATGACTCCATCACCATCACTGATGCATCCGTCAATTAACATCCCCACACGGCCACACCTCCATGGATAGACAATCCTCAGTTGCGTGTAATTATTTCTTGTTTTATTTACCCTTTTTAATTTTTTAATTTTGATGTGTATAATTACTTGTGACCCGACTAATTTATAATAGAGTTAATTACATCTACTTTTCTTGAGATTTTGTTAACTACAAGTGGAATCAACTTTATCGTTTATTGACAATGACCTTCCCTACTGTTCGTTGACTTCCATTAAACTTAACTTGACCAACTTCAACCGTTAAAATGACCAAAATACCCCTAAAATAATATTTTCTTTTTATTAAATTAAAAAAATAAGGTTAAATCTCCACCATCCATCTCAGGTGAGATGGACGGTAAAACCTGAGATGGACGGTAGAGATTATTTCTTTTTAAAAAAACTTAAACTTCAAATCTCTATCGTTCATCTTTGAATGGACGGTGGATATCTAAAATTTATTTTTTTAAATTTTTTTATCCACCGTCCATTTAATTTGATGGAAGGTAGAGATCCAATCTTTAAAAAAAAAAAAAAAAAAAAAAGAGAAGAAACTTGTTGGAGATATCTCCAGCGCGACGAACCCAGAAGGGTTCGTCAACGATCTGGGTTCACCTTCAAATCTAGAAATTTTTTTTTAAAAAAAAAAATTGGGAGGAAGAACCCAGTTTTTGGGTTCTTCAAAGATCATAGAAACTGGGTTCTTCCTCCCAATTTTTTTTTTTTTAAATATTCCTAGATCTGAACCCAAAAGGGTTCGAGCCCTTATGGGTTCAGATCTAGGAACCCAGATCTGGATTCTTTGAAGAACCCAAACCTTCTTCCAATTTTTTTTTCTTGGTGGAGATCCATTCTTCAGATTGGATATCTATTAATTATAATTAATTTTATTATTATTATTATTTTAATTTTTTTTAATAAATTCTAACCGTCCGTTATTTTAAAGATGGAAGGATGAGATTTTTTCTTAATTTTTTAATTTTTATTTAATAAAATAAAATTTTAAAAGTCTAAAAAGATGAAAATGCCCCTGAATCTGTTAAGTTTGACTAAAGTCAACTAACGGTAGGGGAGGTTATTGTCAATAAACAATAAAGTTGACTCCGCCTATAATTGACAAAACCTCAGGGAAGGTCGATGTAATTAACTCTTTATAAAAGAAAACCAAACAGGCTTGAATTTCAGTAAGAATACACAGACAAGGAATAAACAAACCCATTAAAATAAATCACACAAATTAATAGTGATTAATCTGTATGATTTGATAAAAATAAATTACCATAATTCATTTATAAGAAAAGACATCTCTACACTAGACCACGTTTATAAATATCAATATTAGAGAATCGTTTGAAAAATATGCGAATACACATTACCGGTTCCAAGTTCTTGAATTTTCAAAATTGTTTCAATGTTTTGATTAATGTGATGTTATGTCCTTGCATGCATCTATAACTTCGACGCAAGGACATAATGCCTGCAGTAATCAAAACAATTTTCAAAAGAATTTTAAGTTATTTAAGTGATGTTTTGATTAATGTTTCAAAAGAATTGTTTCAATGTTTTGATTAATGTGATGTTATTTAAGTTCTTGAAGTTTCAACAGAATTTTCAAAAGCTCATCTAAGATTATTCATGAATATCAACTAGTAATAAACACCTTAAAGTACACGGTTTTGAATTCAATATTATTTAAACTATGTCGTTTTGCACTAACCACAGTTTACTTTTTCTCTTTCTTGGTTACACGCATAACTCTCTCACCAGGTTAACAAATTTGATATTTTTGCTTTCTCTTTCAACAGTAATCAAATGGACATTTCGAGATCTATCTTCACAAATGAGAAGCAAAGCCTACTGAAGAGAAGTTCACACGAAGGTGAAGAGATGCATGAAGAAGAAGAGATCAGCAACAGCAAGAGAACACTTTCTTGGCTACCAAACAGGTAAGAGGAAAATATTTTCTCTTTCTGATTTCATTTTCTTTTTTGGAACTTTCTATTTTTATTTCTCAATAATACAATAGATTACAAGCCCTAGATTTATATACATGTTTGGATCTGCTGATTTGGAGCTGGAAAGTTTGTTAGAGAGTAACAAACTTTCCCGCCTAAACTAACTGCCCTAACAACCCTTTGCTGACTATACCTATCCATGGTCACTTATGATAAATCCTTTTTTGGGCGTTTGGGTTGTTGATTTAGGGAATCTGTTATTTTCTGTTT
The DNA here is from genome assembly GCA_003430845.1 of Xanthoceras sorbifolium. NCBI lineage: Eukaryota > Viridiplantae > Streptophyta > Magnoliopsida > Sapindales > Sapindaceae > Xanthoceras > Xanthoceras sorbifolium. The sequence continues at coordinate 17,706,161 of CM010608.1, read as the reverse complement.
GTTGTATACCAGTTGTCTGATGTAAAGCCTCACCAGGTTCTCTTTGTTGTGAAACACTGCTGGCTTGTGTAACTTGTCCTTCTTAAGACTAGGTATCACTAACATCCCCCCTCAAATTGAGTACGGAAACTGCCACAATCAGTTTGCTTCGAAGATAATAGAACCTGGATGTGGGTGATGCCTTGGTGAACACATCAGCAATCTGATCAAGAGATGGTACATGATTAATCTGTATCTCTCATTGAGTAACTTTGTCACGTACAAAATATAGATCGAGTTCAATGTGCTTAGTACGGGTATGTAGCACATGATTCTTAGACATAGCAATGGTAGATTTGTAACATCCCGGATTTTGGGTAATTAATTTTATATATGTGAAAAATAAATTTTGTTATTAGAGGGGGTGTAAATGTAATTAAATGTATGTTTATTTTTATGATTTCCAGCGGACCAGATTGAATGGTTGAAAATTGATGTATGAAAAAAATCGAAAATGGAGACAGAGAGCATCGCGACCTGGTCACCGCGACCACAGGTCGCGATGGCTTGCTCGCGGTGGAAAACACGATTTCTGGCAGTGAGCATCGCGACCAGTCACCGCGACCACAGGTCGCGATGAGCTGCTCGCGATGAAAATGTCAAAATCGGGCAGTGAGCAACGCGAGCTCCAACGCGACCAAGGCGCGCTCGCGATGAAGGCGGTGCGAATGGCCCAGTGAGCACCGCGACCTGGTGGCGCGACCACAGGTCGCGGTAGCAAAAAAAATATAAAAAAAAGAGAAGCTTCTCGCAGAAGCCAGAAAACAGCGAGAGAAGAGAAGGAGAGACAGCGACCGAGAAAAGAAAAGAGAGAAGAAGAAAGAAAGAAGAAAAGAAATAAAAGAAGAAGAAGAAGAAGAAGAAAGAGAAAGAAAGAAGAAAGAAAGGAAAGGAAAAGTGAAGAGAAAAAGGAAAGGGAAGGAAAAGAAAATCGTAGAACCGCGGATTGTCGAACGAAAACAAGGATTCCAGGTTGGTGTACTTTTATTTTCGGAATCTTTACGAAAAGCATTTCGTTATCGTTTACGTTTTTGTTTTCGTTTTCGTTTCTCGTTTTCGTTTCGATTTCGATTTCGTTAAATATTTTCGATTTCGATTTCGTTAAATGTTTTCGATTTCTATTTTCGATGTGTAAAAATTGATGATTGATATACTTATGGTTGATTATGGAGAGATTTTATACTAGATCGCATTTGTTTGTGGTTCGAATATTCCGATTTCGTTTTAAATAGTTGATTCAGACTTTATATGCCTATTGTTCATTTTCTCGAAGAATATTGTGTAAAATTGTAAATTTATTGAGTATATATTGATTAACTGATTGTGAAATTTAGTTTATCGGAAACGGCCCTAGGATACTTAGACATAGAGATGAATATAGGAGGTTGGTATACCAGCTGGGTTTTACTGAGCAGTACTGCGCCGATACTGATTGATTGCTATTGATGATATTCATGTACCTCCTCTTGGATTCGTCCAGAGGCTGGGAGATACGTACCTCCTCAGGATTCGTCCTGGGGGTTGGGAGCTATGTACCTTCCCAAGGATTCGTTCCTGGGATAGGGAGTTATGTACCTCTCTAGGTTCCGTACCCACGGTCCTAGAGTAGGGAGACACGTACCTCCTCAGGATTCGTCCTGGGGGTTGGGAGTTTGACCCATATTCCAGTCCGAGTATGTTGAGTATTCTAGCGGGCCAGATTTGAAGTGAATTGAGAAATGAATTGAATAGCTTTATCGACTGATATTATACATTGATCTTATTGTTGAAATGAAAATGATTAAGACTGTTTATGGTTTGATTTGGAAGTTAAATTGATTTTGTAACTGATTCGAATTGAATATATATATATATATTGTGATTTGTTTCTTATTAAAAGTTATCATTGATTTTCATATTTGAGTTTATAGTACACCCACTAAGCTTTATGCTTAGCGCGTTAGTTTGTTTCTAACGCGTAGGTACCAGGGATCCGGACGAAGTTAAAGACTGAAGGAAGAAAGAGTTGCAGACCGAGTCACAGGATTACTACAGTTGGGTAGTTATATGGTTATGTATATATATTTTGTAAGCATGCATATACAGTGAGTCTGTAAATATGTTTTGTAATGAAGCTCTATAATTAATTATTTCTGATTCTTGATTTTCGTCTTCAGAATATTTGTAAATATTGATTTTTGAATTGTTTCATTTTTATAAATTGTGATGAAAAGTCGCACTAAACGGCAGAGTGCGCAATTGTTTGAAATTGATATAGAAGTGTTGTTGAGAATTGAATTTGAATTGATTTGTGTAAAAACAAGTTTTGGGAAATCCGAAAAACAAACGGAACTCTGCCGAATTTTTGGTAAAAAGTTTACTGTGATGGGCTCACTAGAAATGGTTTTGAACTATATAGATTTCCAATGATTTGAAAATTTGATTTAAGGGCTCACATGGATTTTGATTTATAAAATGAATTTAGAAAGTTTTGAAAGTCCGTGTAGCGCTCCCTGGGTCGGTCCGGCCGGTCGGGTCGGAGGGTGTTACAAGATTAGTTGTCACATCATACTGTAGGCATAGTAGACTGAGGAATACGTAGCTCACAAAGCAGAGATTTCAGCCAAGTAATCTCTGCAACAACTGAGGCAAGACTACGATACTCAGCCTCTGTTGACGACCGAGATATAGTATGTTGCTTTTTAGCACTCCAAGCCACAAGATTAGGACAAAAAAATATATAAAACCCACTAGTAGATTTGCAATAATCTGGGTTTGAAGTCTAATCTGCATCAAAATAGGCAACCAGACCAAGAGAATGTGAGGCAGCCTTAGTAAATTGTAACCCAGAATTAGAAGTCCCCTGTAAGTAGCGTAGAATGCGCTTGACAGCCTTCCAATGCTCATCCAAAGGATGTTGCATAAACTGACACACACAGTTCACAGCATAGGAAATGTCTGGTATAGTAATTGTAGCATATTGAAGGGCCCCCACCACAGACCGATACTCAGTAGGATTAGAAAGAGGTGACCCCTTGTAGGCTGACAACGAATGACCAATAGAAGAGCCCATAGGAGAGGGATAGGGCTTAGCAACATTCATACCCACATGAGCTAATAAATCAGCAATATATTTGCGTTGAGAGAGATGAAGTCCAGCAGCTGTGTGAGAGACTTCAATACCCAAAAAATAGCTAAGTGATCCTAAATCCTTAAGAGCAAAAGACTTGTTGAGCTGAACCACAAGTTGATTAATCAAACTAGAATCATTACCCGTAATGATAATGTCATCAACATACACTAGGATATAGGTGCATTGGTGTAACACCCCCTGACCCGACTGGATCGACCCAGTGAGCGTTACGAGTTTTTAAAACTTTTCATCCCAAAATCAATTTTAATTAACAAATCATAAGCAATATATCATAAATAAACTAAAAACAATATAATATGATAATTTTGAAAATTTTTAGAAAATCTGAAAAAAAATACAAAAACTAGTGTATACCGAACCTGGACAATTTCTGGACAATAATTCTTTCCTACTCTTCTTCCTTTCTTCTTCTTTTTCCTTTCTCTCTTTCCTTTCTCTCTCCTCTTCTCTCTTCTCTTCCGCTTCACTCTCCTTCTCACGCCACTTCTCTGTCTCACTTTTGTTAGATTGCTTTGATTTTTTTTTTTTTTGCTTTTGTGCTGTGATTTGTTATTTTTTATTTTTTTTATTTCTTCTTATTACTTCATGCCACCTCACTCTTGCTTTTTGTTTTTATTTTATTATTTTTTTCCACTAATAATATTATATAAATATCTTCTTAATTACAAATTGTACCCTTAAGCTTCTTAAAATCCTACTATGGCACAAATTTACTCTTAATCACATTCCATCTCAATAATTATTCCAAAACTATTCCACACTTATCCAATTACCAAATTAACTTCACCAATATTCAGTTAGACCCGTTATTCTCCAAATGCACTATAAAAAGAATATACTTTTCATAATTCGAAAAATTAGGGGCGTTACAATTGGTGATTCCCAAACCTGCAGAACAATGAACTGTCAGCCTTTGATGAACAGAAACCCAACTGTACTAAGGCAAGCTTTAGTTTTTCAAACCAAATCCTAGGAGCCTGTTTTAACCCATAAAGGGCCTTGTGTAATCTGCACACAATATTAGAATTGGCTGCCACAAAACCAGGAGGTTGCTGCATATACATATTCCTCAGCTACAATGCCATTCAAAAAGGCATTATTCACATTGAATTGCCTTAGAGACCACCCCCAAGAGATAGCAATAGAAAGAATTACTCTAATGGTCGTAGGTTTAACCACAGGGCTAAAAGTTTCATGAAAATCAAATCCCTCAACTTGATGAAATCCTTTAGCAATAAGACGGGCGTTGTACTTTAGAATAGAACCATCGGGATTTCTCTTAAGACGAAAAACCCATTTGCAGCCTATAATCTTTCTTCCTATAGGAGGTGATACTAGAGACCAAGTATTATTACGTTGGAGAGCAGCAAACTCTTCTTCCATAGCTGCTGCCTATTTTGGATGTTGAAGAGCCTGCTGAGCAGTATGTGGTTCACTATCTGTGAGCTGTGCTAGCCAGACTTTTGGCTTAAAAATTCCTGCCTTTGATCTGGTTATCATAGGATGACCAGTAGATGCAGGAGGTAGGACAGCAGGTAGTTGAGGCATAGAAATAGAAACTGGAAGAGAGATTGCAGTAGGAGAGTCTGAACCACCAGATGAAGCAGTATCCTGTGACTCATTATGAGAATATGAGCTAGCAGAAACTTCCATAGAACCTGTAGAAATGTGGGGAGAACCAGTAGGAATATCCATAGAAGGTGTAGGTTGTACCATAGGACCTGCAGAAACATTAGTAGAACCAGAAGAAACAATCCAAGGAAGGAAAAAGAGAAACCTCTGAGGACTGTGTAGGTGAGAAATTCACTGAAGCAGATGTTGAATGGGCAAAGGGAAACTGCAGCTCATCAAATACTGCATGCCTTGTAATAAAAATTCTTCCAGCAAAATTTAAACACTTATAACCCTTAAACTGCCCACTATAACCAAGAAAAGTACAGGCTGCTGATCGATAGTTAAGTTTGTGTCTGTTATAGAGCCTTAAGTAGGGATAAACAAGGCAGCCAAAGACCCTAAGAGAGGTATAATCTGGGTCTACTCCATAGAGACATTTGTAGGGTGATTTCCCACACAACACAGGAGTTAACATGCGATTAATGAGGTAAGTGGCTGTGAGAAAAGCTTCATCCCAAAACTTAGTGGCATAGATGCTTGAGAAAGTAAACTCAGTCTTAACAAGGTGCCTATGTTTCCTTTCCACTAGGCTATTTTGTTCATGAACATAGGGGCAGCTATATCTAAACACAATTCCAAAAGTGGCTAAAATCTTAGATAAAACAACAAACTCTTTGTCACAATCTTTTTGTAGAGTCTTAATTTTGTGAGAGAATTGTAACTCCACTTGAGACTTGAATAACAAGAATGTTTGATAGACTTCACCTTTAACTTTTAGCAAAAAAATTCAAGTAAATCTAGTGTAGGCATCAACAAAACTCACATAGTATTTAAAGCCATTTGAGGATAAGATAGGGGCTGGACCCCAAACATCAGCCACTATTAATTCTTGGGGCTGTTTATAGGTAGTGTTTGACAATGAAAAGGGTAATTTGTGAGACTTACTAACATGACATGCATCACATAGAAAATTAGGAGTTTGAGAAAAAGAAATTTTGCATTAATTGAGTATAGATTTTACAACTGTAGATGATGGATGACCCAACCTCTTGTGCCAAAAACTTAAAGAAGAAATAGCTGACTTAACATTAGGGAAACTAGGCAGAGTGTTATCAGCCATGTTACAGCACTTCTTGGAAAACAAAGAACTGGAACTGGTTTGCAGGGACTGTGATGCACAAGACTGTAGAGATGGTAGGTCAAACATATATAGGCCATATTTAAGGATTCCTTGAAGAAGAACCCTCTTCGAAACTTGATGCTTCACAAGACAAAAATAGGGGTGAAACTCAATGTAGACATTATTTTCTCTCACAAATTTAGACACACTCAACAGATTTTTAGTGATACGTGGAATGTGTAGTATATTGTGAAGATGAAAAATATGATCCTTAGTATTAAATGAACTGTAACCAATAGAGGAAATATTAAGAGCATTACCATTGCCCATGTAGATACGTTCATTTCCTTGATAGGAAGCACTGTGCTGCAGATTATTCACATCTGGAGTGCAATGATTTGTATCCCCACTGTCTAGAAACAAGGCAGGATCTGTCACTGTGTTAGGTGTAGCAATCATGGCCTGCATGGTGCCTTGATTTGGTGTTGATCCAGCAGGATTAGGAGCTTCCATTACTGTTATACTGGGCCTACTAGAATGTCTGATCAAACCTATAATAGCACCTGTATGCCCCATGCCTAGTCCTATGACAGATTTAATAAGGAGGTCTGTTATTAGTGTAGGAGTTTCTGCCTCTTCCTCTACCTCTTCGACCTCCACTATTGTTGTTGTAACCACCTTGAGACTGGTTTGCAGTTTTAGTAAACTGCTCAGACTGCTAAGGGGATGGCTTGTTGGCAAAATTCACCTGTCCATTTCCTTTCTTATTAGTTGCAAGGTTAGCACTTAGAGTCTCAAACTGAGAGGTTTGATCCATTCTTGCCTCATGTGTCAGTAACAAAGAAGTTATTTCTGTAATAGAATATGAATGTGGAAATGAAGTAATAGAGATAATAAATGGATTATAATATGATCCTAATCCTCCAAGGATTGACATGAGTTTATCATCACTGCTCATGGTGTATCCTGCAAAAGCAAGACTATCAATTAGGCTCTTCTTTTTCATGAGATACTTTGACATAGTAGAACCATCTTTTCTCAAAGTTTGCAGTTGAAGCTTCAACTGCATAATATTTGCCTTAGACTGAGAGCTAAACAGCTGTTCTATTGTCTACCATGCCTCACATGCAGTTTGGCATCCAATAAACTCAGGTAAGAGTTCTTGACTTATTGAGGATAAGATCCAAGCAAGAAGTATCTGTTCTTGCTGCTCCCAATCTAGAAAATCTTCACTCATAGATCCATCACTATTATACTGTGATGGAGGTAGGACAACAAGATTAATATAAGAAAACAAGCGATTACCTTTGATTACAGCTTGTACTTGCTGCCTCCACAACAAAAAAATTATTGTTGTCAAGCTTTACTGTCAAAGTAAGCTTCATAGATGTCACGTTTCTGCTCATATTGAGCTAAGACACATCATTGTTGTTAGTTGCAGAAGCTGTGGCTTCATTGTTGCTCTGATACCATATTTAAACTGTGTCGTTTTGCACTAACACAATTTACTTTTTCTCTTTCTTGGTTACACGCACTAACTCTCTCACTAGGTTAACAAATCTGATATTTTTGCTTTCTCTTTCAACAGTAGTCAAATGGACATTTCTAGATCTATCTTCACAAATGAGAAGCAACGCCTACTAAAGAGAAGTTCACACGAAGGTGAAGAGATGCATGAAGAAGAAGAGATTAGCAACAGCAAGAGAACACTTTCTTGGCTACCAAACAGGTAAGAGGAAATTATTTTCTCTTTCTGATTTCATTTTCTTTTCTGGAACTTTCTATTTTTATTTCTCAATAATACAATAGATTACAAGCCCTAGATTTATATACATGTTTGGATCTACTGATTTGGAGCTGGAAAGTTTGTTAGAGAGTAACAAACTTTCCCGCCTAAACTAACTGCCATAACAATCCTTTGCTGACTATACCTATCCATGGTCACTTATGATAAATCCTTTTCTGGGCGTTTGGGTTGTTGATATAGGGAATCTGTTATTTTCTGTTTGTTGTATACCAGGTGTCTGATGTAAAGCCTCACCAGGTTCTCTTTGTTGTGAAACACTGCTGTCTTGTGTAACTTGTCCTTCTTGAGACGAGGTATCACCAACAAATATATAAAACAGCACAAACAAGTACGCAAGATCATCAATTATTGCGACCGATAACAGTGTGTCAGTGTGTGTGTGTGTGTGTAAAACAGCACAAACAAGTATGCAAGATCATAAATTATTTCGACCGAGAACAGTGTGTCAGTGTGTGTGTGTGTGTATAAGTAGGCCTTTGGTGATCATAGATGTTACAGAATATTAGAAAAGTTCGAAGAAATGGCTAGAGGGGTTTCGGTTCTTGCAGAAAACGGGTTGGGAAGTAATGCATGAGCTGGGGGAGTTTTATTGCTTTGCATGGTCGTTGCATCCCTCTCACTGATAGCTAGGGTTATTTTCGCTTGTGGTGATCATGGAAAATCCAAGAAACACGGTGGCGGTGGTGGCGGCTGTGGAGGAGGAGGGGGAGGTTGTGGTGGAGGTGGATGAGGGGAAGCTTGTGGAGGCGATGGCGGAGGGGCAGCTTGTGGTAGAGGTAGAGGTGGCACTTGTTGAAGAAAACGGTGATGATCAAGAAAATCATATGAAGATTTTTCTGGCGATAAGATTGCTTTATATTTTTGTAAGGAGAAAGAAAAACACTTATTAAGCTCTAGAAATTATTTGAGAAACAATTTTTTTATTTTATTTGTAACATAGAATGTGAATTTTAATAAAAATAAATAAAATTGGAATTTATTGCTTGATCGTGTTTTCGTTTTTGTTATTGCCTTTAATAGCTTTTGATTTCTTATATTTTTTTTAGAAGGGGCATAAGTACAACATTAATAACTGTCAGGACCTGTCGAGATAGGAGAGAGGTGCACTAACCACTTTACTACAAGTGGATGTGCGATTTCTTATGGTTTTATTTACGCATTTTTTAATTCTGATGTATATATTTGCTTGTGAGCTGTCTCATTTATAATAATACTATATGTAAATATCTGTCTCTATTACATAATCTTTTAACTTGAAAAATTAATAGATTCTTCAAAGTAGTATCAAGATAATAATTCAAAGAAAATGTTTCTTGATTTCAGACAGCAAATATTTTTCTCTGTGTATGCCTTAATACAATTGTGTGAACGTTTATAATTTATGAGTAAAATTTTCTTTTATAAATAACTAACACCTCTCATATCAATCTGTCTAATAACATTTATTCAGCTTGATAATATTTTAAATTCGAATTACTATCATCGCAAATGGTATATATATATATATATATATATATATATATATATATATATATATATATATATATATATATAAACACCTCTCGTTGATAAAGTTAGTGGAAATATCCAAGGAATAAAATATCGGTTTTGGGTTTCTAAATTTATGGATATTTCGAGAAAAATATCGATATCGATGGATATTATATTGAAAACGAAAAGAATATAAATATTTGTATCTTAAGTTAGAAATATTTTGTAAAATCTTAGGACAATCTTAAACAAGTAATTACAAATAAAATGAATCATAATTTAACAATAAATTAGTATAATTATAAACTTATTATAAATTATAACATAAATAGAGTTTGTATACAATTTTTTAAATTAAGTATTTAATATAATAATATTTTATTTTACTTTTACAATATCATAAACAATAGAAAAGAAATTAAATATTTAATAAACAAGATTATCATAAAATAAAATATAGTTCGATGATTTTATCATTCATTATGTCTGAAATTTAATACCAAAATGAATTTCTTGGTGGTTCACAGATATAATGTACATTTCCATATTTATTTGAACAATAATTTTTCCAAGAAAATGTGATTGCATAGTTTTTGAGATAGTTATTATATGTCATGTGTATGTTGATTGATCTCTTCCAACAGATACATGAATTTGATAGTTTGGATTACCCAACTTGGTAGATATTGCTGATCTTCATATATAGGTATAGCATATGATATTTGTGGCAAAAGATACTCGCTTCTTGAGCATCAATAATCATATTCTTAAAATGATGAAAGCCGGCTTTATGTGGGCGCACATTGTCATAAATAAAAAATTTCAAACTAGCCTCCCCATGTTTTTCTCTAATGCTACCCACTTGGATAAATCTTTAATACTTTTTTGCTTTGCAGTTGATTATTTGTACAATGAAGGTGCAAATAGAGGTTTAGAATAGAGCTTTCGCACACTTTGAGTGCGACAATCTTGTTGTGGTGGTTGGCTACAATCTCCAGCTTCTGAACTCTCTCCTTTCTTTGACCACCCTCCAAAGATTCTTGCTTCTTGATCTTTTTACCATTCAGATGCTTTGATGCTTCTATTGCAGCATGGTAGTCATCTCGCTACATCAGGATGCAAATCTTCAACTTCAGAATAATGATACATGTCATCTTCCTCTTTTGTATCGGGCACATTTCCCCTTAATTCTTGTTGAATATCTTCAATCACCCTTACAGTTTTTTTTCAATGTTTCTTTATTGTTTTGCCATTCAGATATTTATTTTTTTAAATCTAGTGGCACACTTGGGCTTACTTTTACGTTTTTGTACACCTCAATACTAATTAAATGATATTTAAACTGGGTTATTCCACCACTTTGCATTATCTGCTCACAAAAGATACATATAGTACTATTTTTGCTACATGGTATTTGTTTACAATAGTCCCATGCTGGATCACTTTTAGTACCAGACATTTTATGCAATATAATTCCCTATCAAAATAAATTTAATTTTGTACTAATCAATTTATAAAAATAAAAATTCAAATAAACTTTAGAAACAATGTCACACAACATCTACAATTTTCATACAATTATAATATCATTATTTTAAAAATAAATTATCAATGTTTTACCTAATTATTTAATAAAGATATGGCGAGAAAATAATGTCGAATAAATTTGTAATGTGTAGTGTTTGATGAAAAATCGAAAAGAGAGAACTGATAAGAAATAATAGTGAAGCTGAAATAATAGAGCAAATGAAAACGCAGAGTGAAGATGCATGCATTCATTCATAATAAATAATGGGTAACATTATCATTTAGATTCTCTGGGAATAACTAAAATCTAAAAGAATAATAAATAATAAGAAACACCATCATGTAGATTATCTGAGAAAAAACTAAAATCTAAATATCTTTTGACATTTTTTTTATATTGTTTTCAACAAAAAAATAAAAAAATAAAATGCAGAATCTCATAATTGTGTATGTTTTTGTTATTGTGTGAAATATGTATCACATAGTTTTCCCATTTATTAGTTGATGTTGTGTTGGATTATAAACTTGATCTATTATGGGAGCCTAAACCCAAGCCCAATCAAGTTAGAGTCCAAGCCCATAGCTAAGGCCCAAGTCCACTACTTAGAATCTTCCAAAGTTAGATAATTATGCAATAATGTGGCCACTTAAATTATTGTTGAAAGATTGGAGAAGAATGAGGTGTATGGTTGTTGCTAATTTGGATTAATTTATTTGTGTGGTCTAAAATAATTTGTAATTAGTATAAATACCTCTCCCCATTTTGGTTTAGACATCAAGAAGAAGCAAAGCTTCTAAGTGAGAGAAGAATAAGTAAAGAGTGAGTATTCTTGTAATATTTATTTTGAGTTTAAATAAAAATTATTTGAGTGTTTGATTTCCAACAAAGTGGTATCATAGTCGAGTTGGAAAGTGTACACTATAGCATATCCAAAATTAAAGTTATCTGATGAGAAGAAGTCGACGCAGCAAAAATCGCCCTGATCAGAGTTCAAATGAGCTGCCACGGGCCGCCGAAAGTTTACTGCCAGAGAGTGAATTAACTCACCGAGTCCAAGCCGAGTTGGAAGTAAGTCCAGTCGAGCTGGAGCAGAGTTGACCGAGCTGCAAATCTGTTGACCGAGCCGTCAAAGACATTGACTGTTGACCAGATTAGGTTGACCGTTGCCTTTGACTTTGACAAAAAAATCAATTTTTTTGTCTGAGTCCATCTTAAGGTTTTTCGACGTTATGAGTTCATCTGTGTAGTCAGAATTTCAAAATTCTCACCATATTGAGAGTTATGGCTAATGGTATGGCATCATTTCAAGTTCCAACATTCAAGAACGAAAACTATGATACTTGGAGTATCAAGATGAAGGCTCTTCTTGGAGCACACGATGTCTGGGAGGTCGTAGAGAAAGGTTACACTGAACCAGAAGATGAGTCAACTCTATCCCAAACTCAAAAGGATAGCTTAAAAGTCTTAAGGAAAGAGAGACAAGAAGGCTCTCTATCTCATTTATCAAGCGTTAGATGATGATGGCTTTGAGAAGATTTCGAGTACAAGCTCCGCTAAGCAAGCGTGGGAGAAGTTGCAAATCTCTTACAAAGGAGTTGAAAAGGTAAAGAAGGTCCGTCTCCAAACATTAAGAGGTGAATTCGAATCTTTACACATAGAAGCATCTGAATCTATTTCAGATTATTTCAAGAGTAGCAGCCGTTTCTAATCAATTAAAAAGAAACGGTGAAAAATTAGAAGATGTAAGAATAATAGAGAAGATACTCCGATCATTGGATCCCAAATTTGAGCACATTGTCGTGACGATAGAAGAAACTAAAGACTTGGAAGAAATGATGATAGAGCAATTCCAAGGATCATTGCAAGCATATAAAGAAAAATATAAGAGGAAGTAAGGGATCAACGAGCAACTCCTCAAGATGCAACTAAAGGAGAAGGAAGAAAGTCAAGGCCATGAGAGAAGCCAGCGTGGTCGAGGTAGAGGCCGTGGCCATGGACGAGGTTGGAATTCTAACAGCAGCAACCCCAACAACTACGAGAAAGGTGAAAGCTCAACAAGAGGCCGTAGGAGAGGCAATTCAAACTCGAGGTACGATAAATCTCAAGTTCAATGCTATAATTGTCAGAAATTTGGGCATTATGCTTCGGAATGTAGAGCTCCCAACAGTAAGGTTGACGAAATGTCCAAGTATATGAAGTAAAGATCGAAGAGAATGAGACAATACTACTAGCTTGTAGAGATAATAATGGAGACTAAGAAAATGCTTGGTACCTCGATACTGGTGCAAGCAACCACATGTGTGGAAGAAGAAGTATGTTCGTAGAGCTAGATGAATCAGTGGCTGGCAATGTCTTTTTTAGAGATGACTCAAAAATATCAGTGAGAGAAAAATGTAACATTCTTATCCGCGCTAAAGATGGTAGTTATCAACTAATCTCAAATGTCTACTATGTGCTCAATATGACATGCAACATCTTGAGTATGGGTCAACTCTTAGAAAAAGGCTATGATATTCATATGAAGGATTGTAGTCTTTCTATAAGAGATGGCAAAGGGAATCTAATAGCCAAAGTAAAAATATCAAAGAATAGATTATTTTCTTGAACATTCAAAACGATATTGCAAAGTATCTGAAAGCCTGCTATAAAGATGCATCTTGGTTATGACACCTTCGATTTGGGCATCTCAATTTTGGAAGATTGGAGCTACTATCTAAGAAGGAAATGGTGAGAGGACTACCATGCATCAATCATCCTGACCAACTTTGTGAAGGATGTTTACTCGGGAAGCAATTTAGAAATATCTTTCCAAAAGAGTCAGACTCAAGAGCTAAGAAGCCACTCGAGCTAGTCCATACCGATGTGTGCGGTCCGATCAAGCCAAACTCTCTCGGTAACAGTAATTATTTCCTTTTCTTCATTGATTATTTTTCAAGAAAAACATGAGTTTATTTCTTGAAGCAGAAATCATAAGTCTTTGGAGTATTCAAGAAGTTCAAAGCCGCTGTGGAAAAAGAGAGTGGCCATAATATCAAGACACTGAGATCCGATAGAGGAGATAGAGGAGGAGAATTCACATCCAAGGAATTCCTGGAGTTTTGTGAAGCGAATGAAATTAGATGTCCTTTAACTGTTCCTATATCCCCCCAACAAAATGGAGTTGCAGAAAGAAAGAACAGAACAATCCAGGATTTGGAGCGAAGCATGCTCAAAAGCAAGAGATTGCCCAAGGAGTTTTGGGCGGAAGCAGTGGTGTATGCAGTCTATTTGTCCAACAAGAAGTGTGTGGGGGGAAAAACACCTCAAGAAGCATAGAGTGGTAGAAAGCCCGACATTTCATACCTAAGAGTTTTTGGAAGTATAGCTCATGTTCATGTACCAGATGAGAGAAGAACCAAGCTTGACGATAGAAGTGAGAGTTTCATCTTCATCGGCTATCCCGCTTATTCGAAATGTTACAAGTTATACAACCCGAATAACAAAAATTTTGTGATTAGCCGAGATGTGATATTTGATGAAGAAGAAGAATGAAATTTTGGATCGCATGTAGACAACTTCAACTTCACTCTACAATTTGAAGAAACAGAGCAGACGCTAGAGGAGCAACTAGAAGAACCTCAACAAGAACCCACTACACCACCAGTATCACTAGCTTCAACAAATAATGAAAATTCACCACCATAATTTTTACAAGAAAGAGCAATGGAGCGAACAAGAGGTCTTCAAAATTTATATAAGGTAACTGAGAGATCTGATAATCTTACTCTTTTTTGCCTTTTTGCTGAATATGAACTAGTGAGTTTTGAAGAAGCTGCTCAAGAAAAGAAGTGGAGAAATGCAATGGATAAGGAGATCAAGGCTATTGAGAAGAACAATACTTGGGAACTTATTCCATTTCCAAAGGGACACAAGGCAATTGGTGTCAAATGGGTGTACAAAACAAAGCGAAATTCTAAAGGAGAGATTGAAAGGCACAAGGCAAGACTTGTTGCAAAAGGCTACAGTTAAAGAGCTGGAATAGACTACGATGAGGTATTTGCTCCATTTGCTAGATTAGAAACTATAAGACTAATCATTTCTATGGCAGCTCAAAACAAGTAGAAGATACATCAAATGGATGTAAAGTCTGCCTTCCTAAATGGATTTCTTAAAGAGGAAGTCTATATTCAGCAACCATCAAGCTACGAAGTCAAAGGCCATAAAGACAAGATGTTAAAGTTGAAGAAGGCTCTTTACGGGTTAAAACAAGCACCAATGGCATGGAACAGCTGAATCGACAAATACTTTCAAGTGAATAGCTTCAACAAATGTCCCTACGAGCACGCTCTATATATCAAGATTAAAGATGGAGATATTTTGATCGTGTGCCTCTATGTGGACGATTTGATCTTCACCGGAAGCAACCCAAACATGTTTGATGAATTCAAGAAGGTGAGGACGAAGGAATTCGAGATGACGGACATGGGGCTCATGGCATACTACCTTAGCATCGAAGTTAAGCAACAAAAGGATGAAATTTTCATTTCACAGGAAAGCTATGCAAAGGAGATCCTGAAGAAGTTCAAGATGGAGAACTGTAAGCTGATAAGCACACCAATAGAATACAAAGTCAAAATGTCCAAACATGAAGAAGGCGAAAGTGTAGATCTAACATTCTTCAAAAGTTTGGTAGGAAGTCTACGCTACCTAACCTGCACGAGGCCCGATATCCTTCATGCAGTCGGATTAGTTAGTCGCTATATGGAAACTCCAACAACCACCCATTTCAAAGCCGTAAAGAGAATTCTTTGCTATCTAAAAGGTACAATTGACTTTGGCTTGTTCTATTCAGTTTCTAATGATTACAAGCTCGTTGGATATAGTGATAGCGATTAGGGTGGAGACATAGATAATAGAATGAGCACTACTGGATTCGTATTTTTCATGGGAGATACGGCTTTCACATGGATGTCAAAGAAATAACCGATTGTCACATTGTTTACTTGTGAAGCAGAATATGTTGCCGCTACCTCATGCGTTTGTCATTCAATTTGGTTTAGAAATCTGTTGAAGGAGATAGTCTTGATACAAGAAGAGCCGACCAAGGTTTATGTTGATAACAAGTTAGCCATTGCCTTAGCAAAGAATCCAGTATTTCATGATCGAAGTAAGCACATCGATATACACTACCACTATATATATATAAGAGAGTGCGTTGCAAGAAAGGATATGCAAGTTGAATATGTGAAGTCACAAGATCAAGTTGCCAATATGTTTACCAAGCCACTGACAAGCGAAGACTTCGTAAGATTAAGGAACTTACTAGGGGTCACAAGATCAAGTTTACGAGGGGTGGGGGGGTGTTGTGTTGGATTATAAACTAGATCTATTATGGGAGCCTAAACCAAGCCCAATCAAGTTAGAGTCCAAGTCCATAGCTAAGGCCCAAGTCCACTACTTAGAATCTTCCAAAGTTAGATAATTATGCAATAATGTGACCACTTAAATTATTGTTAGAAGATTGGAGAAGAATGAGGTGTATGATTGTTGTTAATTTGGATTAATTTATTTGTATGGTCTAAAATAGTTTGTAATTAGTATAAATACCCCTCCCTATTTTGGTTTAGACATAAAAAAGAAGCAAAACTTCTAAGTGAGAGAAGAAAAAGTAAAGAGTGAGTTAGTTCTTGAGTGAATATTCTTGTAATATTTGTTTTAACTTTAAATAAAAATTATTTGAGTGTTTGATTTCCAACACTCTTTATCCTATTTTACTATTAATTATTGTTTATAATTTTTAATTTATATTATTTTAACAATAATTTAAGTGTTTAAGATTAAAAATATATATTTTAATGGTTTACAAAATATCTATAAATTTTTAAGGAAAAATTAAAAAAATTTAGAAATATTAGGATATTTCGAAAAATTGAAAATTTTTTATGAATATTTTAAATATGTTCAAATATTCTGCAGTATATTAAATATTTGTCTGTTTCGATATTGGTGGATATTTTGATAAATCTTTCGATATTTAGTTCCTTAGAAATATCTAGATAGTGGATAAGAAAATAGTGGCTACTTTTTTTTATCCCAATTTTGAAATCCACATTTCGAACATAATTTATTAGTAACTACATCTTTTAATAGGAAGATTCAAAGTTAAAATCCACCCTCAAATCTCCTTCTCTATTTTATATATATATATATAACTCAAATTTATATAGCTTTGTCAATCTTTTATACTTGCTAATGCATTGAAGCTTATTTTAAAACAAATTTGGGCAACAACTAAGGTCGGTATCCAGACAAGCCAGAACCTCTTGGTAACAATTTGACATGTAAGTATATACAATTGATCTGTGTTATTTCTCCATCATATTTTCAGTAATTGTTGACCTTTCAAAAGATCTGTTAATATAATATAGCTTTAGTCCATGTATTGGCCCATTGGGCTTAGTCCATGTATTAGCCCATTGGGCTTAGTCCATTCCTTGTATATTGCCTATATAAGGCCACCTCTATTGTACATTAAACAAACAATCAATATACAGAATTTACATTCTCCACATGGTATCAGAGATATGGTAATCTAAATTCTAATTTTTTTCCGGCGATCTCTCTTCCAGATCTCATTCACAGATCCGATCTGGTACTGTTCTTTGTTGCTGCACTCATCAAATCTGTCTATTGGTGCTCACAATCCCACGCCAGATCGTCTCTTCCTCGCAGATCTACTACGCACCTGCCCACGCCAGATCGCCTCTTCCTCACCACTGTCTTCCCCGATCGGCGCCACTGTCTTCCCCGCTCCGCCGCCGTCGCTTCTCTTTCTCGGCTCACCACCACTTCCGCCTGGATCGTCGTCCTCTTCCGCTTCCGCCGCCACCAATAACTCAGCCATCGGACCACCGCAGAAGCTCCACGCGCGATGTTCACTAGGGCCGCGTCGCGCTCCCTTTCTTCGCCCGATCCCGCCATTTCACGGCGATTTGTTTCTCACCGCCGGCACGTCCAGACTCACCGGCCGACGAGCTTCCTGGATCTGGTCTTCTTTGAGGCCGCCCTCCTTCCCCGTGCCTTCACCACCGCCGCTGCGACTGCTGTTGGCCTCTCCACCATTTCAGTTGGCAAATTACAGTCTCAGCCCCTTGACGGCAAATTACAGTCTCATCCCTTTAACAACTGGTTAATTACGGTACTACCCTGGTTTGGTTTCTTACAACATCAGCCCCTATAATTTCCTACATTGCTTGATTATTCCCTTATTTTATTATTTCCACATTACTTGGCTATTTTTCATTATTTATGGAAAATTCCTGGAAAATGGACGTGTCTCAGCCTATTCAAGTCATTTTAGATGGACCCAATTATATTTTATGGGCTCAAGCAATGCAGAGTTTTCTTAAAGGACGAAAATTATGGCGTTATGTCACTGGAGATATTCCAAAACCCGTTAGAACAACCACTGGGACTGATGCCACAGAGACTGATGCCAAATTTTTTGAGCGTCTTGATGATTGGGATAGCAAACATCATCAAATTATTACCTGGTTTCGTAATACCTCGGTTCAATCTATCAATCTCCAGTTTGGTCGTTTTGAAACCGCCACATCTCTTTGGGACTTCTTAGCTACAAGGTACACTGCCTCTGATCTTTCTCACCAGTATCAATTATTACGCACTATTCATCAACTGCGACAGGAACCTGGTCAGTCTATTGCCGACTTCCACTCTAAAATGCAGTTTATCTGGGATCAACTAGCTCTTTCGGAGCCTACTTGGACGGATACTACAGATGCTATTAAGTTCACAACTTACAAAGTTCAGCAGCACTTGATACAGTTCCTTATGGCTCTACATGACACGTTTGAGCCTACTCGTGCATCTCTCCTTCATCGACATCTCTTGCCTACTCTTGAGCAAGCTGTTTCTGAGCTAATTTCTGAGGAGACTCGCCTTTCCACATTTCAGAGTCAACACACGGATGCTGCTTTAGTTACACACTCTAAGCAGTCATTCAAACAGAAACTCTTTTGTCGATATTGTCGAGAGCCAGGACATTCAGTTCTGCATTGTCCCACCAGACGTTGTAAACATTGTCATAAGCTTGGACCAGGCCATTATATTTGTAAACTGCTTCTATATTGTCCTCATTGAGTCTTTGGCACTCACGGTTAGGTCATGTTTCCTTTAGTCGTTTGCGCTCTCTAATATCTAGTGGTCACTTGGGTTCTGTCACAGATGAACATTTTGATTGTATTTCTTGTCAATTAGCAAAACAACATGCTCTGCCTTTTAATAACAGTGATTCAACTTCACATGCACCTTTTGATTTGATCCATTCTGATATTTGGGGACCCTCACCCACCACTACCGTGGGGGGATCCAAATATTTTGTTATCTTTGTGGATGATTATTCTCGATATACATGGCTTTATCTTTTGCATAGTAGATCTGAGTTATCTAAAACTTACTTTGACTTTGCTAATATGATTAAAACTCAGTTCTCTAAAACTATCAAAATTTTTCGTACTGATAATGCTATGGAATATAAGGATGCATCTTTTTTAAATTTCCTGCATCAGAATGGCACCATTTGTCATAGGTCATGCCCAGGGACATCCCAACAAAATGGACGTGCAGAACGCAAACACAGACACATTCTTGAAACTGTTCGTGCCCTTCTTATCTCTTCCGCATGTCCTGAACATTTTTGGGGGGAAGCTGCATTAACTGCAGTATATACTATCAATCGAGTTCCCTCTCCTGTCATTGATAATCAGACTCCTTATGAACGTCTTTACGGTACTCCACCAACTTATCAAAATCTTAAAGTTTTTGGATGTTCCTGTTTCGTTCTCCTTCAACCTCATGAGCATACCAAGTTAGAACCTCGGTCCCGTTTGTGCTGTTTTCTTGGCTATGGTATTGAACACAAAGGTTATCGATGCTGGGATCCCATTTCGAATCGTCTTCGCATATCTCGTCATGCTGTTTTTTGGGAGCATAAAATGTTTTCCACTATGTCAAAATTTCATGTTTCACATAATGCATCTTTAAATTTTTTCATCGATCCCACTATTCCCTTATTCCCAGATGACATTGACCCAGATACATCCCATGAGACTCAAACAAGTGCTCCTGATTGTACTCTGCCAACTCCCGAGTTATCTGAACCGCTTGCTGATCCTGTACCAGAGTCTTCCCATCATTCTGTCCCTCATGTTCGTCAATCTAATCGGGTAAGAACACCATCTGTTAAACTTCGAGATTTTCATTGCTTCTCTACTATTATTTCCTTGCATGAGCCTCAATCATATAAGGAGGCCAGCTCTAATCCTGTTTGGCAGCAAGCTATGGCAGAAGAATTACAGGCTCTTGACAAAACTCATACTTGGGATATGGTTGATCTTCCTTCAAATAAGACTGCAGTGGGATGTAAATGGGTATATAAGATCAAAACTAAGTCTGATGGCTCCATTGAACGACATAAAGCCCGCCTTGTTGCAAAAGGCTTTACACAGGAGTATGGGGATTGATTATGAAGAAACATTCGCACCAGTTGCTAGACTTACATCTGTTCGCAGCTTACTAGCTGTTGCTGCAGTTCGACGATGGAACTTATTTCAGATGGATGTGAAAAATGCATTTCTTAATGGTGACCTTACTGAAGAAGTTTACATGAAACCTCCCCCAGGGTATGATTCTCCTCCAAATAAGGTGTGCCGACTTCGACGTGCATTATATGGCCTCAAACAAGCCCCTCGGGCCTGGTTTGCCAAATTTTCCACTACAATCCAGCAATTTGGTTTTCTCTCTAGCTCTTATGATTCTGCATTATTTATCCGCAAGACTGATCATGGTTGCATTTTCTTGTTACTTTATGTGGATGACATGATTATCACAGGAGATGACATTACTGGTATTTCTGATCTCAAAGACTTTCTTCGGCAACACTTTGAAATGAAAGATCTTGGACATCTTAGTTTTTTTCTTGGACTTGAAGTTTCTTCTGATTCTAATGGTTTTTATCTTTCTCAAGCCAAATATGTCTCTGATCTCCTTGCTCGAGCAGGTTTGACTGATAGTAAGACTACTGCAAATCCTTTGGAGGCCAATGTCAAACTAACACCCTTGGAGGGTACACCGCTCCGTGATCCTACTCTTTATCGTCAACTTGTTGGTAGTCTTGTTTATTTAACAGTGACTAGACCGGATATTGCATATGCTGTACATGTGGTCAGTCAATTCATGACCGCTCCGCACTCCACTCATTTTGCAGCTGTTCTTCATATTCTCCGGTATCTCAAAGGCACTATGTTTCATGGTCTTCATTTCTCTGCTCACTCATCTCTAGATTTACAAGCGTACTCAGATGCTGACTGGGCCGGTGATCCTACTGATCGACGATCTACTACTGGATTCTGTTTCTTTCTTGGAGACTCTCTCATTTCCTGGCGTAGTAAGAAGCAAACTGTTACTGCATGTTCTAGTACTGAGGCTGAATATCGTGCAATTGCTGATGCTACTCAAGAACTTCTCTGGTTACGTTGGTTACTTGGTGATCTGGGAGTCAAACAGTCCACTGCTACTCCTCTCCACTGTGACAATCGTAGTGCTATTCAGATTACTCACAATGATGTTTTTCATGAACGTACTAAACATATTGAAATTGATTGTCACTTTGTTCGCCAGCATGTCACTCAAGGTACTGTTAAGCTCTTTTCAGTCTCCTCCATTAATCAGCCTGCTGATATCTTCACCAAAGCTCTTTATCCTGGACGTTTTCGCGATTTGATTTCCAAACTCAAGCTTGTTTCTATCTTACCATCTTGAGTTTGTGGGGGGATGTTAATATAATATAGCTTTAGTCCATGTATTGGCCCATTGGGCTTAGTCCATGTATTAGCCCATTGGGCTTAGTCCATTCCTTGTATATTGCCTATATAAGGCCACCTCTATTGTACATTAAACAAACAATCAATATACAGAATTTACATTCTCCACAAGATCAAATCCATTTACATTTTCTTTTTTCTTTGTTTTTTGTTATTTAATTATTTTGAAAAAAAATACTGTGAAAGCTTTAAAATAGTGTTGCATCAATGAAAATTCTTTGAAACTTCAATCCCCAGTTCCAGATTCTTGAAGTTTGAGAGAATCTTCATTTTTTCGGGCTTGTCGGCTAAGACATGTCCAAATTTGAAGCAAGTATGCATATACTTAATATTATAGAGACACCAACTCAAGAAATAATAAATTGTAGAGACACGTATATTGTTACGTTTATAGTATATAATTAGTTGTTCTTTTTCATCTTCTCCATGACCAACATTTTTAGAGAAAATTGAAGATCGAAAAAATGGCGAGAGATCAGGTGTTGCAGAAAGCGGATTGGAAAGCAATAATGGATGGGTTGTTGGGGGACTGTTTATGCTTTGCGTGATTGTTGCATCGCTCTCAGTGATATCCATGGTGATATTTGTTTGTGGCGATAGTAAATACGACCATGACAGCTCCAAGAAGCGTCCTAAGCCTCCTAGGTCAGACTATTATTATGGTGGATATCAAGGAGGACATGGAGGTTGTGGCGGTGGACACGGAGGAGGTTGTGGTGGTAACAACTGAAGAAAATGGTAATCAATTACTCGGATAACGACGACAATGATTGCAAAATGGGTCAAAATATTTTGTTTAGCTGTAAAAATGTAATGTAATGGCTTATTTTATCCCAATTTGGTATTAGATATTATATCAACGTATTATTTGAATGTCATGTGATAGTTTTTTGGTTTGCATTATCATTTTTCAGTTTGTCCCTGTAAAATTTGTCAAAGTTTTGGAGAAGATGGACATGAACTCTATTGGCTAATTACAACTATATATATGTTCAAGTCTTTATCTAATCAACCCATCTTAGTTTTAATAAAATGTAAACCTTATATATATTTTCAGTCATTAATTAGATGTATTTAAACATTCAAAAGGTTATATTATATATATATACCATTTTAAAACTAATAAAAATATTTTTCCAACTATTACTCTTTGTCCGGACTCAGTCCTACAAATGCGTGGACACTTTGATGTAAGCCAAAACTTTCAAGAGAAAATATATGGGAGCAATAAGAAAAAAAGGTAGTCCTCCACATTTTATGGTTTATAATTATTAGACAATTCATCGACAGTGGGTTGTTGATAGAATCACCCCATTTTACATATCAACATCCATCAATAAATGATTTTACCCCCCTATATGTACGTTTAAAAAAGAAAAAGAAATTTGAATTCCACAATTTCTTTAATTGGTATATATATTTCATTATGCATCATTGAAGAATATGATCAAATACATTTTGAGTAGGTCCCAGTAACAATATCTATAGTTGACAAATCAAAGACATGCATATAAGTTTCAAGTATCTATTGTTTTTGTGTTCCTTTCAATGAATTTCAACCGTCCGAATTTTAAATGTATTTATATATGACTTCCTATGAAACATAAAAAAAAAAAAAAAATCATAAATATGAAAACAAAATTGATAAATTATCACAACAGTCATGCATTTAAAGTTTAATTGCACCACTGTTGATATTTCTTGAATTTGTCCAAACCCATTTGCTAAACCCGAGCCCATTTGTAAATTATTGGGTTGACCCAATAGAAATAGTATGTTCGTGAACAGTGACATCAACAGTACATATGCGTAAGGAGTGACGTGAACAGTATCTCGTGAACAGTACGTATATGCGTGAACAGTAACCATGAATAGTACCCCAAATTTTCTTATAGATACCCCCCTTTCCTTCATTTATAAACCATCCAAGCTATTTGAGAGAATTCCTCAAGTGAGAATTATTTGAGAGAAAGTGAGCTTGAGATCTTGTGAGAGTATTTATTAGGGTTATTGGGGTTTTGGGTTTTGAGATAAATTCTCTTGTCTTGTAATATCTCAATTTTAGTAAAATTCCTTTGATCGTCTTCGCCCGTGAATGTAGGCTTTAAGCCGAACCACGTAAATTTTGTGTCTCCACTATTCTATTTATTTCTCTATTTTGTCGTCATAATTATTCTTCCGCTGCGAAATTCCTAACAAACTGGTATCAGAGCTTCCGGTTGTGTTCGAAGCTGTTAAGGCGTAAGATTCTCAATAAAATTCTTAGTATGCTCTGTGATTGCAGCATTGTCTGATCTTCCACATCAGAAAAGAATTGTTCTTGAGTGTACTGGTTTTGTGGTTGCTGGATGTAAGTATGGTGGTGTGGAAAGTACATGTCTAGGCAAGGTTCTGGCTAAGGAAAGACTTGGTATTTAAGTGTGTCCGTTGTGACCCACCTCTCTTTCCTGGGAACTTACCTGGTGTGCTGTTCACTACTACGTACACTATTCCAGATTATTAACCAGAGGTGTTGACTGGCGTTGACCAGAGGTGTCGACATCATGATGACGACAAAATTTGATATTGAGAAATTTGATCGCAATATGAGTTTCACCATGTGGCAAGTCAAGATGCGTGCAATCTTGATTCATAATGGTTTGCATCAAGCACTACTAGGTAAAGATAAATTACCTAGTACTATGGATGAGGCGAAGAAGCAGGAGATGGATGATAAGGCCCTTTCTTCCATTCAGTTATGCTTGTCAAATGAAGTTTTGCGAGAAGTCATGCAAGAGAAGACCACCAAAGATTTATGGGACAAGCTTGAATCTTTGTACGTTACAAAAAATCTCACCACGAAGTTGGTAGCAAAACACCATCTATACACACTCAGCATGGCCGAAGGTGCGTCTATCAAGTCTCACATTGATGAATTCTCCACTATCCTTATGGATTTAGAAAACATGGAGATTTCTTATGATGATGAAAATCAAGCTCGTATGTTGCTTCGCTCACTACCTCCATCCTACAAGCACTTTAGAGATACTTTAATTTACAGTCAGCAAACTCTAAAGTTAAAGGATGTTAAAGCAGCTTTATTTTCAAAGGAGCTTATTGATAAGGAGCTTGGAACAAGTAGAAATGACAACCTAGCAGAAGGTCTACTCGTTAGAGGAAGGACTCCAGATAAGAGTTCTTCTAGCAATCAAAGATCAAGGTCTAGATCAAAGTCTAGACACAGAAATTTAACTTGTAATTACTGCAAGAAGAAGGGGCATATCAAGTCAGACTGTTTCAAGCTAAAGAACAAGCAACAAAACAAAGATCAGAAGAGAGACGAACCCTGTAACACCCCCTATCCGATTCATGGACGAACCGGTTCGGGGATACTACGGTCAAATTCAGAATGTCAATATTAAATTTAATTTATAATATCTATTAAAAACTATTTGCTGAGTTATATAAAAAAATTTTGGCAGCACAACAGCTATTTTGCATTGTTAACTAATTTTTTTGTAAACACAAGTAAAACTCTTTACAAACACTTCAAAACTTATGCATTTATCTTCATCACTTCCAATTGGACCTTCGGTCCATCTCAAATCAATTCACAACATAGTATAAACTTTTCAGAAGAGAGCCATTTCCGCAATTAAAAACATGTACATTCATATATGAAATTTCATGAATATTAACACGGCAAAATAGTTAGAAAAAAATATTATTACAATCTCCTTGGTTCTTAACATAATATGCTAATATATAATATATACATATATCAAAAGGATTCACATCATGGATTTTAACAAAAGTTACATGAAGGCTTCCAAAATTTATGTGACTCTGATACCCTGCAGATCCAGTCTGATCACTGTCTATCCCCTGCGCGCGGAAAACCAACGCGCTAAGCATAACGCTTAGTGGTACTTTACTTAACACAAATTTAAGTAAAAGTTTTAACATTCATATAAATAAAAAACAACTCAATCAAGGATAAACATTTCATAGTTCCTACCAATTTTACACAACATACTAACATGATACATTTCATGGGAATAAACATTTAATACATTTCATAATACTCTATCATGAAACAATTAATTCAAACAATCATGTAATATGCATACATTTTAAAAATGTCACACCGATATAAATTTTCTCAATTGAATCGTTCAATTACACAATTATGAATTAAGTATTTTATTGCCCTTAGCCAATTCTAACCCACTTTCGATAGACTGAATAATGGGATCAACCAATACTGTCCTCAACGGAGGCTACGGATTGGTTATTTAATTACAACAATGTCGTGGACCGGGCACCCAAAGCCTCTCAAAGTCCAAAAGATCATAATCAAATCCAAGGACCGGGCACCCAAGCCTCTCAAAGTCCAATGATTTAATATTATAACGGTCGCAGTACTGCTAAATTCCCTATTGGCATGCCAACCTATCCAATCTCTCAAACAATGCGGTATGAATTTAACTAGGGCATTTAAGCATATAAAGTTTAAATTCAATTCATATCAACTCTTTCATTAATACTCAATTCCATAAAAAGTTTACATACTATAATTCAAGACAATCAACTCATGAACCTTTTGTTCGATCTTAACTCACAAAAATCGATATCAATTCGTTTTCGACTTACCGATATGATACTATAAAATCTTCATCAAATTGCACATTATTTTCACACATCAAACACTTGTTATGAAATTAATAAATTTCATACATTTTATTTCTACTTTCTAACACATCAAAACTCACAATTCATCATCCAACAATACATACAAAATTAACTTTCAAGTGTTAGTACAGCACTAACCAAAATTATATCAAAATCACTCTCCAAGCTTTGGGAATCACTCCTTCAAATTTGCTCTTGATTTTCCACAGCCCCTAGACACCAAGAATCCATAATCAACAAAATTTCTAGAATTTCTAAGTCCCAATGTTCAAGTTTACTAGGGCCATTTTAGTTTTAATACAGAACAATGTCCAATGTTAGATTTTTAGTAAATCAATCACAAGTTAGAAAAACTTAAAACTTTGTAGAAACCTTTTAAACAAACATATATTCATATATAAAAAGTTTCAGAATTTTATAAAATTTCAAACTACCTTAAACTAATTTATTTATTGAAGTATTATGATCTGCCTGACAGGGGAAATTCAGAACACTATAAAATTCGAAATTTCTATTACTTTTTACAAAACTCAATTTGTGACAAAATTTTGCAGAAACATGAAATAGACATATACAATTCCAAAATAAAAATTTCAGACCTAAATAATACATATGAATATTTTTAAAATATTTCTTAATTTACGTTTCTGCCCTCTGTCTACTACTGGACAAATTGTAGTATCTTAATTACAAAATTCGTATAGTTTTCAAATCAACTCTAAAAATTACAAAAATTTCCAGAACTCATAATAACATCTTGCAAAACCATCATCTAAAATGTCAAAATTTTCTGGGCAGTATAACCCATTAAAACAAATGGTTCAAACCGAAACTATGTTTTAAACAAAAATTTTCCAGCAACTCTATTAGAGAATTAAAAATTCATAACAAATTCAATACTCAAAATGTTTAAGTGAAACTAATTTTCAAAGAACCATTTAAATGTCATACAAAATAAATATAAATTTTTAAATTAAGTTTACACCAATTCTAATATCTTATCATACATCAATTGACATTTCCCCCCTAAAATCAACTTCAAACCCTAACTTTTACTTACTAATTTTCTTGGATTTCATTTCTTGATCCTCCCTTGAAATTTAACTCATAATTAAAGACAAATCTACTTGAATTCAAGCCAAAATTCAAGTCAATCCAAAAAGAAAACCAAAACCCAAATATAATCCCAAGAACTCAAGCTTACTAGTGAATAAACTTACCAATTCCTCCAATTCTAGTTCTTGCTTGACCTCTTCTTCAATTAACTTACTTGATTATGACTTGAATTGGTCTAGATCACTTCTCTTCCTCTCTTCCCTAGCTTGGCCGAAAATTCCTCTTTCTTTCTTTCTCTCTTTCTTTTCTTTTCTTCTTCTTTTCTTGCTTGTTTTGGTTTGATCGAATTCCTCTTGTTTTTGTTTGTTTTGTTTTGTTTGTTTGACTTCATCCACCAATAAGGTTTCATCACTTGCCACATATTTCTTACAATTGCTAATTGTCCCTAAATCTTTTAAAATCATAGAATGATCACAATTTGAAAATTAATCTCATGATATTGACCAAAAATCTATTAACTATCAAACTAATCCACCTAATTTACCTCCCATTTCTATTCGATATAACGTGGACTCTTAAATATAATATTAATACTAATATGTAATTTATCAAATGATAATTAAAACACTAATTTTGAGGGCGTTACAAACCCGCTGAAGCCAGTATTGTTCAAAATCAAGAGCAATGTGATCTGCTCTTAGTATGTGCTGATGAAGCCAAAGCCAGAAATGAATAGATTCTGGATACGGCTTGCTCATTCCATATGTGCCCCAATAGAGATTATTTCTCCACATATAAATCGGTGCAAGGTGGAGTTGTATTGATGGGCAACAACCATGCTTGTAAAATTGCTGGAATGGGCATAGTCAAAATCAAGATGCATGATGGAGTAGTCAGAACTTTGAGAGATGTCCGACATATTCCAGACTTGAAGAGAAATCTGATCTCTTTAAGTACTCTGGATTCGAATGGCTACAAATTCACTGGTGGAGATGGAGTTTTGAAGGTTGCTAAAGGTTCTTTAATTGTGATGAAGGCTGAAAAGATAGGCAAACTGTACATTCTGAAAGGCTCTACAGTTACAGGTGCAGCAGCCGTGTCCACATCTTCCTTGTCTGACTCAGATGTCACCAGATTATGGCATATGAGGCTGGGACATATGAGTAAAAGAGGTCTATCAGAGTTAAGCAGAAGAGGTCTTCTCTGCGGTTAGAGTACATCAAAGCTAGACTTCTGTGAACATTGCATTTTTGGCAAACAGAAAAGAGTCAGTTTCAGTACTGCAATCCGCAGAACTAAAGGTACTTTGGATTACATTCATTCAAATCTTTGGGGGCTTGCACGTGTCCCATCAAAAGGTGGTGCTCGATATATGCTTACCTTCATTGATGATTATTCTAGAAAGGTATGGGTATATTTTCTGAAGCATAAAAATGATGTGTTTGCCACCTTTAAGCAATGGAAGGCCTTGGTAGAGAAACAGACTGGAAGAAAAATAAAGCGACTCAGGACTGACAACGGTTTAGAGTTCTGTCAAGGTGATTTTAATGAATTCTGCAAAAATGAAGGCATTGTGCGTCACCTTATAGTCAGAGGCACACCACAACAGAATGGTGTAGCAGAGCGTATAAACAGAACGCTCTTGGAGAAAGTTCATTGTATGTTATCAAATTCTGGCCTATCTAAAGACTTCTGGGCAGAAGCAGCTTCTACAGCCTATCATTTGGTGAATCGTTCTCCATCCACAGCAATTGGGATAAAGACTCCGGAGGAGTTATAGTCTGGTAAACCGGCTGAATATTCTGATCTAAAGGTATTTGGATGTCCTGCTTATGCACACGTTAATGATGGCAAATTAGAGCCACGATCTAAAAGGTGCATATTTATTGGTTATCCTTCTTGTGTGAAAAGATATAAATTATGGTGCCCTGATCCAAATTCTCCAAAAGTAATAATTAGCAGAGATGTTGTATTTGATGAATCTGCTATGTTACATCCCATAAAGGAGACTTCTGCCAGAAAGGAGACTTATGTTTCCTCTAATACAGATGCTGCAAGTTCTTCTAAGCGTGGAGTTTGAGGTGGAGAATGAACTATCTCTACAAAATCGAGTTCAGATGCCTACTTCTATTGAAGAAGAGGAAACACCACAAAGTGAAGAAGAAGACTCTATTGCTAGACATAAGCCACCAAGAAAGAAGAGGAGGCCTTAGAGACTAGCAGACTATGTCTCATTTGCACTAGCTGTGGCAGAAGACACAAATGCAGTTGGTGAACTTTCAACATATTCAGAGGCTATCTCTTGTGATGGTTCTACTAAGTGGTTAGTGGCTATGCAGGAAGAGGTGGAGTCTCTTCACAAGAATAGAACTTGGGATTTAGTTAAACCACCTAAAGACAAGAAAATTGTTAGATGCAGTGGGTCTTTAAAAGGAAAGAAGGCATTCCAGGTGTTTAAGATGCGAAGTACAAGGCACGGTTGGTTGCAAAGGGCTATAGTCAGGTAAATGGAGTTGACTTTAATGATGTATTCTCACCTGTTGTTAAACATAGCTCTATTCGTGTCTTACTTGCTTTGGTTGCTATGCATAATTTGGAATTGGAACAACTGGATGTTAAGACTGCCTTCTTGCATGGAGAGCTTGAGGAGACAATTTATATGCAACAGCCTGAGGGTTTTGAAATCGAAGGGAAGAAAGACCATGTTTGTTTGTTGAAGAAATCATTGTATGGTCTGAAACAATCTCCTCGACAGTGGTACAAGCGGTTTGATTCTTTTATGGTTGGCCACAGCTATTCTAGGAGTTAGTATGATAGCTGTGTGTATTTTAGAAAACTTAAAGATGGCTCATTTGTGTATCTACTGCTCTATATTGATGATATGCTGATTGCAGCTAAGGATATGTTTGAGCTCAACAAATTAAAATTAGAATTGTGTGGTGAATTTGAAATGAAAAATTTGGGAGTAGCTAAGAAAATTCTTGGTATGGAGATTCGAAGAGACAAAACTGTAGGAAAACTTTTCCTTACTCAGAAGAGTTTTGTTGAAAAGGTTTTGGAGCGTTTTGGTATGAAAAACGCTAAACCTGTAAGTACTCCACTTACTGCTCATTTTAGACTTTCTGCTGCTATGTCACCACAGTCAGAGAATGACATTGAGTACATGTCACATGTTCCCTACTCTAGTGCTGTTGGTAGTCTCATGTATGCTATGGTATGTACTCGTCCTGATATTGCACATGCAGTCAGTGTTGTTAGTAGATATATGTCTAATCCCGGTAAAGAACACTGGCAAGCCGTGAAATGGATTATCAGGTATCTACGGGGTACTACTGATTCTTGTTTGGAATTTGGAAGGAATAAGGGACATTTGGTTGGTTATGTTGATTCAAACTATGCAGGTGATCTCGACAGACGGAGATCCATTACTGGCTATGTATTTACTCTTGGTGATACTGCTATCAGTTGGAAAGCTACTTTACAGTCTACAATAGCATTATCCACTACAGAGGCAGAGTACATGGCAGTTGTCGAGGCTATAAAAGAAGTCATTTGGATGAGAGGCTTGTTCGGTGAGCTCAGTTTGGATCATAATGTGATTGTAGTCCATTGTGATAGCCAAAGTGCTATTCATTTAACTAAAGATCAAATGTTTCATGAAAGGACGAAACACATTGATGTGAAGTACCACTTTGTTCGTGATATTATTTCTCAAGGTGATATTTCTGTTAAGAAAATTGGTACTGCAGACAATCCAGCTGACATGTTGACAAAGTCTCTTTTAGTAAGTAAGTTCAGGCATTGCTTGGACTTAGTTGGTATTTATCAAAAGTGATTGCCTTAGGGGCATTTCTAGAGAAGATGATTGAAGAAATTCTTTAGCTAGCAAATTCAAGCCAAGGTGGAGATTTGTTGATATGTCTTGAATTTGTCCAAACCCATTTGCTAAGCCCAAGCCCATTTGTAAATTATTGGGCTGACCCAATAGAAATAGTATGTGCTACAGTAACGCGTGAACAATGACATAAGCAATGACGTCAACAGTACGTATGCGTAAGCAGTGACGTCAACAGTATATCGCGAACAGTACCGTATACGTGTGAACAGTACCATGAATAGTAACCAAAATTTTCTTATAAATACCCCCATTTCCTTCATTTGTAAACCATCCAAGCTATTTGAGAGAATTCCTCAAGTGAGAGAATTATTTGAGAGAAAGTGAGCTTGAGATCTTGTGAGAGTATTTATTAGGGTTATTGGGGTTTTGGGTTTTGAGATAAATTCTCTTGTCTTGTAATATCTCCATTTTAGTAAAATTCCTTTGATCGTCTTCGCCCGTGGATGTAGGCTTTAAGCCGAACCACGTAAATTTTGTGTCTCCACTATTCTATTTATTTCTCTATTTTGTCGTCATAATTATTCTTCCACTGCGAAATTCCTAACAACCATAACCAGCACAAGCCTCCACCATAACCTGCACCGCCACATCACCAGAAGAGAAAATATATCCACATCCATATCATTGAGATCGCGACGCAACAATGCGCTCCCAGTGATCTCCTACCTCATTAATCAGCCATTAGAATTTGAAAGGGCAGGTTGATATATGTAATATAATAAAATTTGTTGTAAGTTCTAGTGTACCATAGCTTGTGTTCTTGCATTGAATTCGAAGTCGTGCCCAGCTTTATAATACGCTGTTTACTCTTTCAAGTCTCTTAAAGATGTACGAGCGCCCAATAATTAAAAAATTTCGTTATAAGAATCCGATATGTAAAAGCATATATACAACTGAATCTTATTAAATTGTATAAATAATTTCTATTGTACTGAACGTCACATCAATGTGGACGTGCCGGACTGGTTATCGGGCATGACTAGAAATCATGTGGGCTCTGCCCGCGCAGGTTCGAATCCTGCCGTTGACGTTTTTCTTCAAATTTTTTTTAATAGGGTACACGTTTTTCTTCAAATTTTTTTTTAATTGGATACATTAATATCTGTCGAGATTAATCACACTAAATGTGCGGTACTAATATTTTATAAAAAAATAAAAACAGAATTTTTATAAGTAAGTTATTATTATTTTAAATCTAACAGTTGACAGGTCAATGCATTTTTTTTAATAAAAGAAAGTTGATGAATAGGATGGAAATTCAAGTAACACAGTTTAAATGTCTCTGGAATTTAACGGAAAGAAGGTTATTGAAGATAAGTCCTCCTAAAAGACATTAATTACATTGTTATATCACGGTTTTGGCACAATGTCTTCTTCAATCTGTTAGAAATAAATTCTCAAGCAATTTATATAATCTACTATTATCCGAGTATTGTGTTATGCTTATCATATCTGAAAATATAACTTAATAAAGAAATTTCATTTAAACAAATATTTTATTGTTGAGTAAATACCCTAGTTGGTTAAACCACCAAAGGTCTGTAGTAGCCAAAAAACTGTCAAAAACAAAAATATACCCCGAAAACCAGGCCAAAGATAAAGAGTGGCACGACACTTATGTAGTACGACATACATGTAGTACAACGTACGTGTAGTACGACCTACATGTAGTACGACATACCCCCTATGACGCACATATCCAGGTAACTACGCCATAGAGAACTCCTACGTCGCGCGACACGATCGTCATCAGCTCGACATTCGATCATGTAGTACGACATATAAAGTGATAGAAATAATCAAACCATGTGTCGTACGACATAGAATCCTTTTAGGTGCTATGGGAGACCGAATTATGATCTACTTTAAAGATGGACCTACGAAGCCCATCATTACAATTTATAACGGTTAGGTCAAAAGTAGCATATACAAAACCTCCTTAGTGGAAGACAGTAAGGGGAAGTAATGATGAAGTCCCTCAACGGGCAGAAGCATCCATCCTCTATAAAATGGAGGATGATTATCCAAAGAAAGGGGATTGACATCTTGGGAGCTATCTACATTCATACAACAACTTCCGGCCATTGTTCATTTTCTCCAATCACCTTCCGACTTCACATCTCCTTCGACCAAGGAGACCCCAATCGCCAAGATAACAGGAAGTATTACTCACTTATCTCCATTTACGAGCATTCTACATTTATTAGCATTCGCTAACTTGACTGTCGGAGTGACTTTGGCCAGCACCACCCCGGTGTCCCAGACGTCATGCGGGTCACGTGCATTCTATCTTTGTAGGTTGTAGTTCCCCGTGTCCCCGAGCGATTTTTGAGGACTACAATTTGGCGCCCACCGTGGATCCCGACAATCTCTAAGCAAGTGAAGGTAGAACGTGGCAACTCCGATTATGTCGTCTGACGATTTTCATCACGATGCGATGGAGGTTAGGGTATAACTTCTCATATCCCAGATGCAAGAGAATACCCAAAGGCTCCAAGCGCTCGAACAAGAGAACCAACGAGTGCTGGCAGATAACCAAGAATTGCAAAGTAGGATCAATTCCCTCACCGTCTTACGACTATTTGGAGACGCTTTAACATCCCAGCCTTTGCCATTCGATCAAGCCGCCCACACTACTTACTACGAGCCAGTCCGCCCATACGAACAAGGTACCATGGCAAGAGAACTCGATCCGATCCATGTAAGCCCGGAGCCTAACACTCGAACCGCGGACGGACCGCACATCATCGCATGACATACGACGGACAACAGGTCGAACAGAACAAGAAGGCATCAATCAGATAACGTGGCAAGAGCTACACAAGAAGTGCCACCTATCTCTACGCCCAATGGCAACGTTGGGTCAACCCAACCAACCAACCCGCTACAAGGAACGCCAGCTGTGTAACATCCCGGATTTTGCATAATTAATTTTATATATG
The DNA here is from genome assembly GCA_003430845.1 of Xanthoceras sorbifolium. Taxonomy (NCBI): domain Eukaryota; kingdom Viridiplantae; phylum Streptophyta; class Magnoliopsida; order Sapindales; family Sapindaceae; genus Xanthoceras; species Xanthoceras sorbifolium. The sequence goes on along the minus strand of CM010608.1, from coordinate 17,671,982 downwards.
TGAAAATAAATTTTGCGATTGGAAGGGGTGTAAATATATGTGATTAAAAGTATGTTTATTTTTATGATTTCTAGGTGGACCAGATGGAACGGTCCAAAAATGATGCAAGAAAAAGGAAAACTGAAGCAGAGAGCATCGCGACCTGGTCACCGCGACCACAGGTCGCGATGGCTTGCTCGCGGTGGAAAATGAGATTTTTGGCAGTGAGCATCGCGACCAGTCACCGCGACCACAGCTCGCGATGGATTGCTCGCGATGAAAATGGCAAAATCTGGCAGTGAGCAACGCGACCACCAACGCGACCAAGGTACCGCGAGGTGTGCTCGCGATGAAGGCGGTGCAAACGCTCCAGTGAGTACCGCGACCACAGGTCGCAACGACGGTCGCGACAGCCGAAAAATATAAAAAAAAAGAAGCTTCTCGTAGAAGCCAGAAAACACACAGAACACAGAAAAGAGAGAGGAGAGGCCGAGAGACAGAGCGAGAAAGAAAGAAAGAAGAGAAAGAAGAAGAAGAAGAAGAAGAAGAAGAAGAAGAAGAAGAAAGTGAAGAGGAAAGAGAAGAGAAAAGGAAAGGGGAGGAAAAAGAAATCGTGGAATCGCGATCTCTCGAACGAAAAACTATAGCGAGGTTGGTGTACTTTCGATTTCGGAATATTTACGAAAAGTATTTCGTTATCGTTTTCGATTTCGTTGACATTTTTCGTTTTCGATTGTTTTATGAAAATTGTTTATTTTATATGAAAATTGTTTATTTTATATGAAAAATCGATGATTGATATATCTATTGTTGATTTTGGAATGATTTTATGTTAGATCTCATTTTGATCGTGCTTTCGAATATTTCGATTTCGTTTGAGCAACTATTGTTTACTGAGTAACTATTGTGGAATTTATTGCGAATATAGTTTATCGGAAACGACCCTAGGATACGTAGACATAGAAATGGATATAGGAGGTTGGTATACCAGCTGGGTTTTACTGAGCAGTATGGCGCCGATACTGATTGCTATTGATGATTATTATGTACCTCATCATGGATTCGTCCAGAGGCAGGGAGACACGTACCTCCTCAGGATTCGTCCTGGGGGTTGGGAGCCACGTACCTTCCTAAGGATTCGTTCCTGGGATAGAGAGTTATGTACCTCTCTAGGTTCCGTACCCACGGTCCTAGAGTAGGGAGATACGTACCACTCTTAGGATTCGTCCTAGGGTGGGAGTTTGACCCATATTCCAGTCCTAGTATGTTGAGTATTCTAGCGGGCCAGAATTGATTTGAATTGAAAAGTGAATTGAATATGATTGTATTTAGTGTTTTGAAATCGATTTATTACGTGTAATTCAATGTTTATAGATTAAATGATTATTAAATGAATTGCAAAAATGAATTGAGTAAGAATATTGTTTTAATTGTGATTACGGTTTGATATGGAAGGTAAATTGATTTATCAATGAGTAGAATGTGATTCGTTATTTATTTAAAAGTTATTTATGATTTTTATGTACACCCACTAAGCTATATGCTTAGCGTGTTAGTTTTGTTTCTAACGCGTAGGTACCAGGGATCCCGAAGAAGCTAAAGACTGAAGAGGGAGAGATTTGCTGACAGAGTCCTAGAGTTGTCACAGTTGGGTAGCTATATTGTTGTTATATGTATATATTCTGAAAGCATGCATATACAGAGGATTTGTAATTATGTTTCGTAATATGTTTTGTAATTAATTATTTTATGATTTCTGTATTATTAAAATGTTTGTAAATATTAAAGTCTGAATCGTTTTATTTTATAAACTGTATTGGAAAGTCGCACTAAACGGCAGAGTGCGCAATTGTTTGAAAATGATATTTGAAGTGTTTTTGCGCATTGTTGTTATTTGGGATTTTTTTTGAAAAACAGGTTTTGGAAAATCCGAAAAATAAACCGAACTCTGCCGAAATTTTGTAAAAAGTTTATATAATGGGCTCACAACGGTTTTCAGTTTATAAAATGAATTTGGAAAGTTTTGAAAAAGAAAGCCCGTGTAGCGCTCCCTGGGTCGGTCCAGCCGGGTCGGGTCGGGAGGTGTTACAAGCTGGTCCTTCACATTCAGCGCTGTCGAACCCAAACCAGGTAAATATTGAACCAACATTGGTTAACCGTGACTTAGCGCGAAGGTTCGCAGAGATGGAAGCACTCATTTAACGCATTCCGGGAATACCCACTCATATAAAGAAAAGTGCTGCCAGTAGCTTTGCCGACTCTCCCTTCGTCGACGCAATAACATTGGTGGAGATGCCAAGAAAGTTCAACTTTCCCGGTATGAAGCAGTACGACGGAACGACAGACCCCGACGACCACATTGCACAGTATTGACAACGAATGTTCACTGCCGCCATCCCACGAGACCTAAGGGAAGCATGCATGTGCAAAGGTTTCGGCTCGAGCCTCGTAGGATTTTCCTTACAATGGTACACCAACCTTCCCAATATTTCCATCAACTCTTTCGGTCAACTCACAGACACCTTCGTAGAACAGTTCGCTAGTAGCCGAAAGTTAGAGAAACAATCCGACGACCTCTACACAATCAGCCAAATGAGGGGTGAACGCCTACGTGATTTTGTAGGCCGTTTCAACAATGAAAAGGTTTCCATCCTTCACTGCAACCAGGCGACAGCCATATCAGCCTTCCGCAAGGGTCTACTCTATGATTCCGACCTATACAAGGAGCTCACCAAGTACCCTTGTAAAGCCATGGAAGACGTCCTTGCCAAGGCATGGGCACAGATAAATTGGGAAGAAGATGAAGTAAACTATAAACCGAGTAGAGAAAACGGCAGGGAAGACAGGTCGAATAGGCGGGTCAACCAACGAATTAATGACAGACGTGTCGAGAGTATCCGACGGTACCCCGAAATGACGGCAGGATAAGATACGAGCGCCGGCGCGATGATAGACCGCCAAGGCAATTCGTCCCACCAAAGAACGTAATGCCTGAGTATAATTTGAACATCAGACCAACAGAGGTAATCGCTGTCCTTAAAGGAATGGGTAGATCAGTTCGATGGCCAAACAAGATGATGAGCCCGCCGGATCAGAGAGACAACTCCAAGTGGTGCGAATTTTATGGCGACCACGGCCATCAAACAGAGCATTGCGTCGTACTATGACTAGAAGTGATGGAACTACTCAAGAAGGACCACCTTAAGGAATTCCTGACTGACAAAGGTAAGCAGACCTTTTTTAAGGATAGGTCGCGTGAAATTGCATCAATTCTGCCACTAGAACCCCCCAAACACGAGAGAACTGTGAACGCCATCTTTGGAGGTTCTGAAGTAAATAGAGTCACTTACTCGGAAGCAAAGCGACACTCACGGCATGTCGGTCGTACGGAGGTCCGACAAACATATACGGCTGACTCGGCCTACAATTATCCAATCACCTTTAGCAGCAATGAACATACGGACCTACTCAACCCCCACCACGACGCGCTAGTCATCTCATTAACGGTAGCCAATTGTTTGATCAAGCGGATCCTAGTGGACAACGGTAGCTCGACCAATGTACTCTTCCTTAACGCGCTAAGAGAAATGCATATCGACGAGTGTAACATCGTACGTCGCTCGACTATCCTGGTAGGATTTAGTGGAGAACATAAGAACATCATAGGAAAAATCGTCCTTACCGTCTACGCGGAAGGTATCAACTTGAACACCCGCTTCCTCATCTTAGACTGCTCGTCGTCCTACGACATAATCATGGGTCGCCCATGGATTCATGAGATGAGAGCAGTCCCCTCGACATATCATCAGGTCATCTGTTTTCCTACCAAATTGGGAGTCCAAGAGATTCGAGGGCAACAGAAGACCTCGCGTGATTGCTACCAAAACACTCTAAAAACCAGGCCGTTCGTCTTATAGCAATTACAGAAGGCGAGCACCACCATCAACAAAGACGGACCAGAAATGGAGGAGCTCGACGAAGTGTCCATACATCCGAGTTTCCTAGACCACAAAGTTAGTATCGGATCCCGCCTCCCACAAGATATTAGAACAAAATTAGTTAGCTTCTTGACGGCTCGACACGATAGCTTCGTATGGTCGCACGCCGACATGACCGGCATTAACCCAAAAGTCCTAATGTATAGGCTGCAAGTTGACCCAGATTACCCGCCCGTGAAACAGAAGCGAAGAAAGTTCGCGCCCGAGCGCAATAAAGTTATCAACGAGGAGATCCAAAAACTAATCGACATTGGCTCGGTAAGAGAGGTGAATTACCCAGACTGGCTCGCAAATATGGTAGTAGTGAAGAAAAAGAGTAGGAAGTGGCGAGTCTGCATCGACTTCACAAACCTTAATAAGGCTTGTCCGAAGGATTCCTTCCCTTTATCACACATCGACATGATGGTGGACGCCACAGCGGGACACAAACTATTAAGCTTCATGGATGCATTCTCCGGCTACAACCAAATCCTCATGCATCCGGACGACCAGGAAAAAACTTCATTCATCACGGTGCGCAGGCATCTTTTGCTACAAAGTGATGCCCTTCGGCCTCAAAAACGCCTGGGCAACCTACCAAAGGTTAGTCAACAAAATGTTCGCCAATATGCTCGGACAAACCATAGAGGTTTACATCGATGACATGCTGGTAAAGTCATTAATAGCAGATCAACATCTCGACCACCTCCGACAGTCGTTCGATATCATCGATCAGTATGGAATGAAGCTTAATCCAACCAAATGTTCCTTTGGAGTTTCGTCAGGAAAGTTCGTTGGCTACTTAGTAACCAAGAGGGGCGTCGAGGCCAACCCGGATCAACTCCGATCCGTCATGGATTTGAGGTCTCCCAAAAGCATCAAAGACGTACAAAACCTGACCGGGTGACTCGTGGCCCTCAACCGATTCATCTCAAAGTCATCCGAAAAATGTAAGCCTTTCTTCGACGCTCTAAGGAAAAGTAAATCATTTGATTGGAACCAAACAAGCGAGGATGCATTCCAAAACATAAAGCGGTACCTAGCAGACCCTCATCTCCTATCCAAACCTAAGGAAGGAGAAACACTTTTACTCTACCTCGTTGTATCCGAGACAGCCGTTAGCGCAGTATTAGTGAGGGAAGAGGATGGCAAACAACTCCCCGTACACTCAACTTGAGAAATTGGCCTTTGCACTAGTTACAGCCACGCGAAAATTAAGGCCATACTTCCAATGCCACACCATCAGCGTACTCACTACCTTTCCTTTGAAGAGCATCCTACATAAGCCCGAACTATTCGGCTGACTAGTGAAATGGGCCGTAGAGCTGAGCGAGTACGACGTCACCTACCAACCTCGCACGGCGATCAAATCACAAGTGTTGGCGGACTTCATAGCTGACTTCACACCTGGGATTCTACAACAAGCGGAGGAAGAACTTTGCACCATGTTATACGACACACCAAAAGAGGAATGAAGTTTGGCAGTCGACGGATCAAGTAACGCTAGAGGCAGTGGGCTAGGGATAGTACTTACCTCACTCGAGGGACTCGTCATCGAGAGGTCCATCTGATGCGGATTTAGGACCACCAACAACGAAGCCGAGTACGAGGCCCTTATAGCCGGGCTCACCTTGGCAAAAGACTAGCGCGTCGAACGGATAAAGGTACGTAGTGACTCCCAATTAATTGTGAGACAATTGCAGGGATCCTACCAAGCTCGGGACTTGAAAATGTCGGCTTACTTGACCTTGGTAAAAGAGCTACAAGCTTCTTTCGAGTCGTTCGACATCGAACAAGTACCAAGATCAGAAAACACGCATGCTGACGCACTCGCCAATCTCAGGTTCCGCACTAGATACAGTTGTAACCATTTTTCCGTTCTACTGGTCATGCAGCGGAAATAAGATTTTAAAATTTTTTATATAGATTGCAAAAACAATCTGTGATCAGTAGAACTTTGAAACTATATTTTCGGAATAATAAAAATAATATATATCACATATATATTTATTTTATATACAGAAAATCGTAATCAATGAAAAAAAAGAAATTAAGGAACATACCATCGTTAGAGGCTCCTTCGTATTTTTTTTCTGCAGCTCCTTGTCTGTACCACTACGTCTTCCTTACTATATCCCAGCACCGGTAACTTGCGTGTGGGCGCGTCACGTTGTCAGGATCAGTGAAGAGGTTGAATGGAAAAAAGAGTTGGAGAGATACTGTATCTCTCCGGTCACTTTTCTTTTTTCTGTATCTCTTACGTAAAAAAAACTTTGAACGTAAAAACTCTTTGGTTTAGCTGTCTGTTTAAATTAAAAACCCTTTTTAATATATCTATTTTAAGTTACCAAATTAATAAAAACTCTTTTTTATTAATTTATCAGTAACTTTTGAATTTAAACTTTTTAAATTCAATTTTATTTTATTTTATTTAATAAATGAGATAATCCTATTATCTCTTTATTCAAAATAAAAATAAAAATAAACTATTATCAGACTTTTGAATTTAAACTTTTTAAATTCAACTTTATTTTATTTTATTTAATAAATGAGATAATCATATTATCTCTATATTCAAAAAATAAAAATAAACTATTATTAGATTTTTGAATTTAAACTTTTTAAATTCAAATTTATTTTATTTTAATTAATAAATAAGATAATCCTATTATCTCACTATTCAAAATAAAATATCAACTATCACCCTGACTAATTATATAATTATTTAATTGTTATAATTACCATTATTTAATTAATTGACTAATCACATCACTCAATTAACTCCTGACACGTGTCACTTTCGCAACACTATTAATTGGACTATCCAATTAATTATACGTGACCCTTGTTACCTAAATAGATTGGGCTAGCAAGGGGACCTAATGGACCCACGGTATTTTGAGCTCCGATAATTCTCAGAATCATTAATTGAACTCTTTAATTAATATTCCTTGATTATCAACTCCGGTATTATTATACTAAAAATCCGAAGCTGCATTCTCTCAACTGCGAACGCTTTTACACAGACCGATATCACTTGGTGTCCATCGATATAGCTATTACATATGGTGTGACCTTCCACAGTAGTTCACAATTAGAGCTGGGTCATAATGTCCGTTATACCCCTCTAATTATATATACCTTTAAGTACCGTTAATTCTCTAATGAACAATAAATCCTGTTTCCTCACGGAATCAGAAGAGCGCTCATATTGTTCAAGCCCCGAATCAACTCTTAAGAGAACTACTCTCTACTTCTCACAAGAAGGAGTGGATTCCACTATTGTGTGCAAACCTTCCCAGCCACAAGCCAAATCGCAATCCCAACATACGGAGAATATTGATCGGGAATAATCATCCGACCTCACCCATGGTATATCAAAGATCACGATCTAACCTGAAGGAGTTCGATAAGACACTCAGGATTGAGATCACCCACATATAGCCATCATAAGTTGATGTATATGAATCTCATCGGTAAACGGATCTTGGTGAGAGATTCATATAGATCATGGCCCAGTCCTATATGATCACATCATATAAGGTGTCTCCATTCCCATATCTCCATATGAATGATTCAGGATAGAATCATCGTACAATACAGAATGGACCGCAGCTATAGATTAACTACAAATAAAGTACCTAGCTTTATTTGCTATCTATTGACTCTTAGATTGCACATCTCTTACTGTATCCATCTGTATATGACAATCATATACACAGTATGAGATTACATCCGGCAATCTAGGATGTTATAATGCACAAGTTTATATAATATAAATGACACGATAAGAATGAATTGAACTCTTCTTTTATTTATTTATAAATAACCATTTACAAATTACATCTTTAGGGCAAAAACCCCAACAATCTCCTACTTGCACTAAAGCATGTGAGGCATATGACGTAACCTTAGACCTTCTAGGTGACCCGTGAATACATTAGCCGGTAAGGTATTCGTAAATGGATCAACATGATTGTCTTGTGAGGCTATCTTGGTGACGATCACATCTTCTCTCTGCACTATCTCTCTAATGAGATGATACTTCCTCTTTATATGCTTCCCTCTTTTATGGCTTCTTGGTTCTTTGGAATTAGCCACAACACTACTGTTATCACAATAAAGTGTGATGGGCCTATCCATATCTGGAACAACTTTCAGATCACTCAAGAACTTGCGGAGCCAAACAGCCTCTTTAGCAGCTTCACAAGCAGCTACATATTCGGCTTCCATGGTAGAGTCAGCAATACAAGATTGCTTAATACTTCTCCTATACAATGGCTCCACCACCCAGGGTGAAAACGGATACAAACATGGATTTCTTAGAATCCATGTCTGACTGAAAATCAGAATCCGTGTATCCTAACGGGATCAAATTCTGTCGTACTGATTTGCGCACAAGCAACAATTACGCCTTGTCTCCCAAACCAGCTGATCCAGTTTTCAATCACAACTTGTTCTTTGATTTCTGATATCTTCGTCTTCAATTACATTTTATATTAAAAAAAATATAATACATCAGGAGTATCGAAAACAACACTATAAAAATAGAAAAATAAAATAAATTATTTACAACCCAATAATATCTAAATCCACAACACTATAAAAATTTACGATCAACCATATTTAAAATTAAACTAATTTAATTTAAACAATATATAGTCAAATAAAAAAAAAATTGTGCCTACACAATCATACATCAGGAGCATCGAAAACAATTTTGTGTTTCCGTTCTACTGGTCACGCAGCGGAAATAAGATTTTAAAATTTTTTATATAGATTGCAAAAACAATCTGTGACCAGTAGAACTTTGAAACTATATTTTCGGAATAATAAAAATAATATATATCACATATATATTTATTTTATATACAGAAAATCGTAATCAATGAAAAAAAAGAAATTAAGGAACATACCACCGTTAGAGGCTCCTTCGTATTTTTTTCTGCAGCTCCTTGTCTGTACCACTACGTCTTCCTTACTATATCCCGGCACCAGGTAACTTGCGTGTGGGCGCGTCACGTTGTCAGGATCAGTGAAGAGGTTGAATGAAAAAAAGAGTTGGAGAGATACTGTATCTCTCCGGTCACTTTTCTTTTTTGTGTATCTCTTACATAAAAAAAAACTTTGAACGTAAAAACTCTTTGGTTTAGTTGTCTGTTTAAATTAAAAACTCTTTTTAATATATCTATTTTAAGTTACCAAATTAATAAAAACTCTTTTTTATTAATTTATCAGTAACTTTTGAATTTAAACTTTTTAAATTTAATTTAATTTAATTTAATTTAATAAATAAGATAATCCTATTATCTCTTTATTCAAAATAAAAATAAAAATAAACTATTATCAGACTTTTGAATTTAAACTTTTTAAATTCAAATTTATTTTATTTTATTTAATAAATGAGATAATCATATTATCTCTATATTCAAAAAATAAAAATAAACTATTATTAGATTTTTGAATTTAAACTTTTAAAATTCAAATTTATTTAATAAATGAGATAATCCTATTATCTCACTATTCAAAATAAAATATCAACTATCACTCTCCTTTTATGACTAATTATATAATTAAATAATCTTATTATTTAATTGTTATAATTGCCATTATTTAATTAATTGAATAATCACATCACGCAATTAACTCCTGACACGTGTCACTTTCGCAACACTATTAATTGGACCATCCAATTAATTATACGTGACCCTTGTTACCTAAATGGATTGGGCTAACAAGGGGACCTAATGGACCCACGGTATTTTAAGCTCCGATAATCCTCAGAATCATTAATTGAACTCTTTAATTAATATTCCTTGATTATCAACTCCGGTATTATTCCACTAAAAATCTGAAGCTGCATTCTCTCAACTGCGAACGCTTTTACACAGACCGATATCACTCGGTGTCCATCGATATAGCTATTACATATGTCCGTTATACCCCTCTAATTATATATAACCTTTAAGCACCGTTGATTCTCTAATGAACAATAAATCCTGTTTCCTCACGGAATCAGGAGAGCGCACTCATATTGTTCAAGCCCCGAATCAACTCTTAAGGGAACTACTCTCTACTTCTCACAAGAAGGAGTGGATTCCACTATTATGTGCAAACCTTCCCAGCCACAAGCCAAATCGCAATCCCAACATACGGAGAATATTGATCGGGAATAATCATCCGACCTCACCTATGGTATATAAAAGATCGCGATCTAACCTGAAGGAGTCGATAAGACACTCAGGATTGAGATCACCCACATATAGCCATCATAAGTTGATGTATATGAATCTCATCGGTAAACGGATCTTGGTGAGAGATTCATATAGATCATGGCCCAGTCCTATATGATCACATCATATAAGGTGTCTCCATTCCCATATCTCCATATGAATGATTCAGGATAGAATCATCGTACAATACAGAATGGACCGCAACTATAGATTAACTACAAATAAAGTACCTAGCTTTATTTGCTATGTAACATCCCGGATTTCAGGTAATTAATGTTATATATGTAAAAATAAATTTTACTATTTGAGGGGGTGAAAATTGATGTATGAAAAATTAAAAATTGAACCAGAGAGTATCGCGACCTGGTCACCGCGACCACAGGTCACGATGGCTCGCTCGCGGTGAAAAACGCAATTTCTGGCAGTGAGCATCGTGACCGGTCACCGCGACCACAGGTCGCGACGAGCTGCTCGCGATGAAAACGTCGAATTCGGGCAGTGAGCAACGCGAGCTCCAGCGCGACCAAGGTGAGCTCGCGATGAAGGCGGTTGAAGATATGCTCAGGAGTTGTGTAATTGACTTTGAAGGAAGTTGGGCGGATCATCTTCCATTGATTGAATTCGCCTACAACAACAGTTATCAGTCAAGCATAGCTATGGCACCGTATGAGGCACTGTATGGAAGGAAATGCAGGACTCCAATATGCTGGACAGAGTTAGGAGAGGACAGGTTAGTAGGCCCAGATTTGATCAGACAGACTGAGGAGAAGGTGAAGATTATCAAGGACAGATTGAAAGTCGCTTCTGACCGACAGAAATCCTATGCGGATTTGAAAAGAAAGGAGATACAATATGAAGTTGGTGAGAAAGTGTTTCTGAAAGTATCTCCGTGGAAGAAAGTGCTCCGATTTGGCAGAAAAGGTAAGTTAAGTCCTAGGTTTATTGGGCCATACGAAATCATTGAACGTGTGGGACCAGTAGCCTACAGACTAGCTTTACCTTCCGAATTAGAAAAGATCCATAATGTGTTCCATGTATCGATGCTGAGGAGATACAGATCCGATCCTTCCCACAGAGTTCAGGCCGAAAGTATTGAGATCCGACCAGACCTGACCTATGAGGAAGAACCAGTGCAGATTCTTGATCGGGAGATCAAAGAGCTAAGAAATAAAAGAGTACCACTGGTGAAAGTCCTCTGGAGGAACCATAAAGTAGAAGAGGCTACCTGGGAGAGTGAAGAAACGATGCGACAGCAATATCCCCAACTGTTTCATTGAGGTAAATTTCGAGGACGAAATTTCTTAAGAGGGGGAGAATTGTAACATCCCGGATTTCGGGTAATTAATGTTATATATGTAAAAATAAATTTTACTATTTGAGGGGGTGAATTTTACTGTAAATTTTACTACAGATTGAATGGTTGAAAAAAAATTGATGTATGAAAAATTGAAAATTGAACCAGAGAGTATCGCGACCTGGTCACCGCGACCACAGGTCGCGATGGCTCGCTCGCGGTGAAAAACGCAATTTCTAGCAGTGAGCATCGCGACCGGTCACCGCGACCACAGGTCGCGACGAGCTGCTCGCGATGAAAACGTCGAATTCGGGCAGTGAACAACGCGAGCTCCAGCGCGATCAAGGTGAGCTCGCGATGAAGGCGGTGTGCCGCACTCCAGTGAGCATTGCGACCTGGTGGCGCGACCACAGGTCGCGACGGCGGTCGTCGGTAGCGAAAAAAATATAAAAAAAAGAAAGTGGCTTCTCGAGGAAGCCAGAAATCACAGAACACTGAAAAGAGAAAGAAAAGGCCGAGAAAAAGAAAGAAAAGATAGAAGAAGAAGAAAGAGAAGGAGGAAGAAGAAGAAGGAAAGAGAAGAGAAAGAAAGGTATAGGTGAAGAAAAATAGAAAGGAAAAGGGAAAGAAATCGTGGAACCGCGGTTTGTCGAACGAAAACACGGATTCCAGGTTGGTGTACGTTTGTTTTCGAAATCATTACGAAAAGTCTTTCGTTATTGTTTTGTTTTCGTTTTCGTTTTCAGTTTCCGTTTTCGTTTTTGATTTCGTTGGAAGATTTCGTTTTCGATTATTAGTATGGAAATTGTTTATTGTATATGAAAAATCGATGTTTGATGTCTTTATTGTTGATTTTGGACTGATTTTGTGATAGATCGTATTTCGATTTCGTTTTCGAATATTTCGACTGTTATGATTTGTGAAAAATACTGCTCGCAGGACTATTGTTTTATGATTTGTACTATATTGTGATTACTTGAAAAATTGTTTATTGTGACGGCCCTAGGATACTTAGACATAGAAATGGATATAGGAGGTTGGTATACCAGCTGGGTTTTCTGAGCAGTACTGCGCCATTATTATTGTGTGATTGTTGTTGCGGGGCAATCTCGGACAATCACACCGATTTTAGTGATTATTGTTGCGGGGCAATCTCGGACAATCACAATGATACTAGTGATTGTTGTTGCGGGGCAATCTCGGACAATCACGTTGATATCAGTGACTGTTGTTGCGGGGCAACCCCGGACGTCACATTGACCCATATTCCAGTCCTAGAATGTTTAGTATTCTAGTGGGCCAGAATTGATTGAAATTGAAAGATGAACCGAATGATTCTATTGATTGCATTTATATGCTGACCGCATTATTGAAATTAAAGTGATTGAATTTGTTTAATGCTCTGATTTTGAAATTCATTTGATTTTGAAATTGATTCGAAATAAATTATATATATATTGTGGTTTATTTATTCATAAAAGATATTTATATTGTGATTTATTTAATTGAGTTTATAGTACACCCACTAAGCTATATGCTTAGCGCGTTAGTTTTGTTTCTAATGCGTAGGTACCAGGGATCCGGAAGAGGCTAAGGACTGAAGAGATAAAGAGTTGCGGACAGAGTCCCAGAGATTTGTACAGTTGGGTAGCTATATTGTATTATGTATATATATATTCTGAAAGCATGCATATACAGGGGATTTGTAAATACATTTTGTAATATGTTTTGCAATTAATTATCTTATGATTTGTTTTATTTTATAACTTGTGCTGGTAAGTCGCTACTAAACGGCAGAGTGCGCAACTATTTGGAAGTGTTATAGAAGTGTTTGTGAAAAAATGTGAATTTTGGATTGATTTGTGTAAAAGCAGGTTTTTGGGAAATCCGAAAAACAAACGGTACTCTGCCGAATTTTCGTAAAAAGTTTATTTATTGCTATGAGCTCACTTGAAAATGATTTTTAAACTGTTTTATGGGCTCACAAAGATTTTGAAATGTAAAATGAAGTTTTGAACAATTTTGAAAGTCCGAGGTAGCGCTCCCCGGGTCGGTCCGGCCGGGTCGGGTCGGGGGGTGTTACATGCTATCTATTGACTCTTAGATTGCACATCTCTTACTGTATCCATCTGTATATGACAATCATATACACAGTATGAGATTACATCCGGCAATCTAGGATGTTATATGCACAAGTTTATATAATATAAATGACACGATAAGAATGAATTGAACTCTTCTTTTATTTATTTATAAAAAACCATTTACAAATTACATCTTCAGGGCAAAAACCCCAACAGATACCACGATTGAGCGGACCATCCCCATGGTATTTATCCAATGGCCATCTGTATGGAAGTCAACAAAGCTCGAAGTTGAGCCAATTTCGGACGAGCCAACTTGGATCACCTCGATCTACGACTACCTGAAGAACGACACCCTCCCATCTGACAAGGTAGAAGCATGAAGAATCAAGATCAAGGCTGCCCGATTTTCCATAATAGATGGTCAACTTTACAAGCGATCCTACTCCGGACCCTACCTCAAATGCATCGACCCAATCGAAGCTCAGAAGGTACTCAAGGACTTGCACGAGGGGCAATGTGGGAACCCCTCGATTGGGAGAAGCCTAGCCAACAGAGCAATTACGACTGGATATTACTGGCCCACAATGCAATCCAAGTCGCACAACCTCGTCAAAAAATGTGACCCGTGTCAGCGCTTCGCTCACATTTCGCATCAACACCCGAAGCGACTCCACCCCATCTCAGCACCATAGCCATTCATGAAGTGGGGAATGGACATAGTAGAAAAAATGCCAATCGCTACCAGAGGTAAGGTCTACATGCTAGCCGTAACAGATTACTTCACAAAATGGGTCGAAGCCGAGTCATACGTAAGAATCAAAGACTCCGAAGTAAAAAAGCTTCATCTGAAAAAATGTCATATGCCGCTACGAAGTTCCAAAAGAAATAGTCACTGACAATGGCTTACAATTCATATCATACGACTTCCAAGACTTTTGCGACAAGTGAAATATCAAACTAAGCTATTCGAGCCCAAGATATCCTCAAGCTAACGGACAAGCAGAAGCCACCTACAAAACGATCATGTCCACCCTTAAGAAGTGGCTCGACCAATACAAAGGAAAATGGGCCGACGAGCGACAAGGCGTGCTTTGGTCCTTCCATACGACGGTCAGGACGTTAACCGGGGAGACATCATTCTCCCTAACTTACGGTTCAGAGGCCGTAATAGCAACGGAGGCTGATTACCCTTCTTACAGAATACGACATGCAACCGAAGAAACAAACAATAGAGAATTACTAAACGAACTCGACACAATCGACAAGCGACGCGACAAAGCCGCAATCAGATTGGCCATATACCAGCAAAGAGTTGTTCGACATTATAACAAGAACTTTTGTCTCAAGACATTCAATATTGGAGATTGGGTCCTTCGTCACGTCTTCCAAAACACAAAGGAAAAAATAGCAGGAAAACTCGGTCCTACATTTGAAGGACCATACCAAATCACCAAAGTGATTGGGCATGGAGCCTACAAACCACGATGCACAGATGGCATGGAGATCGGCAACAGTTGGAACGCATGTCATCTAAAACAGTATCATTTCTAAAAAATCTAAATTTTCTATTATTTAATCTCACTTAGGCATCGAAGGGCTGTCGGTTTTACCAACGGCCAACCCTAACCATTTTATACAGGCAGTGTCGCTGTGCAATTCAACACTGAAATGATGCTATGTCGCACGACAATATTTATCAAAGTTGGAGTTTGCCAATAAAAGCTCCACACTCCAACTGGGGCAGTTCAACATCATAAAAACAAAATCTGGTCAACTCCACAATTGAAGTTGTTCACACGACCTGCATTCAAGGTCGCAGGCACAATTGACGGTCGTACGACCCGCATTCAAGGCCGTAGACCACGACCTGCATTCAAGGTCGCAAGCGCAATCTATGGTTGCACGACCTGCATTCAAGGTCAAGGACACGGCCTGCATTCAAGGTCGCAAGCGCAATCTATGGTTGCACGACCTGCATTCAAGGTCGCAAGCACAATCGACGGTCATACGACCAGCATTCAAGGCCGTAGACCACGACTTGTATTCAAGGTCGCAAGCGCAATCTATGGTTGCACGACCTGCATTCAAGGTCAGGGACACGACCTACATTCAAGGTCGCAAGCGCAATCTATGGTTGCACGACCTGCATTCAAGGTTAGGGACACGACATGCGCTCAAAGTCCCTACATCACAAACACCGTTCAAACATACATACAACTCCATGAAAAACGACATACATTCAAGGTAAAATAAAATCAAATAATAACTCTTTTTGCAAACGAAACCGTCGTACGACTATATTGAAAATTAAAAATGTTAAAATATCATTCAAATATCAAAAGCCTCCATAGGCATCAAAATTTAGAAAAAATGGAAAATTACAACCCCCTAGGGGGCAACATCATCATCGACGTCCTGCTGGGCACCGCTCGATTGAGCTGGGAGGGCAACCACAGCTTCGACGTCAGGGGTTGAATCGATAGCCTTCTCTTCAACAGCTTGAATATCTTCTTTGGCTTCGGCTTCGTCGTCGTCATCCTCGTCTAGGCCGTTGAGCTCCTCATGGTCAGCAATCCATTTATCCACCTCTCATTCCGTCGCACGACCTTCTTTGTACTGCAACATCAGGTCTGCCCTCGTCTTAATAATAGCATTGAGAACACTATCCTCGACCTGATCATATAAGGCATCGTACTCCGACTCCTTAACTTTAAGAGCTGCGCCCAGTTGGTCTGCCTTCCGTTGCAACGGCCGAAGTTTGGCAACCTCTGCCTTCAGACGCTCAAGTTCGAGGGTAGCTTCGGTCGCGCGACTACAAGCTTTCTCAGCAGTCTTTTTGGCCTCCAAGTTTGAGGCCCTCAACCTTTCCATTTCGGCCTTCAAGCCCTGGTTACTCAACTTGAGCTCCCTCACTTTCTTCAAAGCTGAACCAAATTCCCTCTTCAGGTATATCTGGGATTGAAGAGCCTAAGACAAAAAATGCACACTCATTAGCATAACATTTAACTAAGTGAAAACAAAAATAAGTCGTACGACATTACCTGGAATTGGTAGTTGAGGCCCCAGTCAAAGGCTTGGGAAAAACCCATCCCTTTTAGCCTGCCTTCATCTTCGGGAAGCAGAAGTCGTTCGACCTGGGGAAGGATCGATCCGAAGTCAGAGAAGGCAGAGGCATCCTGCGGGAACAACAAGTCGACCGGCGCTTCACTACCGGTTGCTGACTCGTCCCTCCTCCTCTTTTTGCCAGCTGACCTCATATCAAGGACATCTTTTCCTCGACTTGGTGGTGGTAGGGAAGCCAACGGCTCAATAGCGTCGTTCGACTTCACTTTCTTCTTTCCCTTCTTCTTTTCCTTCAGCCTTCTCAAAGCTTCTTCAGCATCAGGGGCAGCAAAACCTCCCGCCATTATATGAGCTGCAAAGCGTCGCTCGACGTATAAGATGGGAGAAAGAAACCGTGTGCAGTACAGTTGCTCCACACAGTGTCTAACCCTGACAAACTCCACTAAGTTTTTGAAGACTGGGTAAGGAGTACCTTGACTCGTTGATGACTGAAATTTCCACATATGACTAGGTCGCTAGATTTTCTTCAGTCAGGATCCTCCTCTAACTCCTTTCCTTCACGTCGTACGACAGTACTTTCACTGTACGAGTCACACACGTCAAACTAATTACGGCTTGTGAAGCTCCTGTGTTCACTACAAAAAAAAAGACAAAAAAGAAGATTAGTACAAGTGCTACAGAAAAAGTAATATCGAACGACATGACACGACAAAATTAAAGACCTACCAGCCTTAGACCAGGTCGTACGAACAACCGTATCCTCTACAGGCCACTTGACAAGCAGACCCCTCGCAAAGAAATACCTATCTTTCCACGACCTGTCATTCGTGGTCAGCTCCGTGATAAGGTGTTGTCTGTTGGCACGAAGGTTCAAGTTGTAGCGGCCCTTCTCGGTGTCGTGATCCCTCATCGAATACGTATAGAAGAGGTCAGGCAACTCGAAAACTATTCTTTCCCTCATACACAGCAATTCAAGCCCTAACAGGATCCTCCAACTGTTGGGCATGAGTTGCCCTGGGGCAAGCTCAAAGTGGTCCAATACCTTCCTCGGTAGTCCGACCACGAGTAATATGAAACTGACCCTCTGGAAAGGGAGCTCGTAGAAGCAAGTCCATCCAGGGATGTCCCAATCTGGTCACTCCCCCTTAAAAGGCACTCGTAGCGCGACGCCCTCGGGTCTACCATAGCTATACCTTATACGCGTGAGGTCTTTTTCCTTCAGCACGCTAGCAGGGTTAGCTAAAAGTAAACCGAGCGGTCTACCTGGTCCCATAGGACAAGGACCAGCAGCCTCCCCCGATAGCTCGACGAGGGGGACCCCCTCAGGAATATCTTCCATGACGCGCGACGTACCCTCATGACTCGAGACAGTCATGGGGTCGTACGACGCAAGCGTTATCTCGCCACTGTTGGCCCTTGACTCACCCCACGAGTCAGACGACAGATCGATAGGATCATCATATCCTCTCCCCGACGTACTAGGGGTGTTCTCGTCTCCTCTACTCGACATCTCACCTACAAATCGAGCGACAGTGGGGAGGGTTAGTAGTCAAATCTAACTAAGTATCCTACATGCCTTAAATTTCGCTTCCTATAAACGTTTGCATCCTAATAGATGTCGTGCGACATATACACCTACACTACTGTCGTGCGACACAGAACAACAAATAAAATTTGCCTAAACCTAAACTACATTTTTTGGATCTAAAAACTACTTTTTTCAGATCTATTTAGAAAATTCAAAACCAAACTCGAAGAACAAATGAACATACCCAGAAAGCTTAAAAAACAGAAAGCATAAAATATAAAACAAAAACGAAAACTTACCAAAAAAAGAATAAGAGATGACCACCGCCTTCACCGGAAATAGACATGAAAAGGCATAAACGAGCAAACGGCGCCGGAAACGGAGAAAACAAGCGACTGATTCTTGAGAGAGAAAAGAAAAAATGAGAGAGATAAAGCGAAAATTGAAAGTGAGAAAGAAAAGGAAAAGGGGCAATAAAAGGAAAAGCAGGTGCTGACGTGTCAATACCCTATTGGGCACGTACCCCTATAACCGTCATCATTAAAACAGGTATGCGCAAAAAGTCACGATAGCACAGCAATCGAAGAGCTATCAGAACACCAACCGCTCACCCTACCTAGACAAAAACATCGTCGTACGACCTCTTCATGGCAAGGATTGTGTCATCCTCATAAAACCAGGAAGAACTCTCAAATCTACCCAACTGATCACCACGATAGACCATGCGACACAAAAGAACTAAACCTACTAATTCATGTGTCGCACGATGCAAAGACTACAAACCCCTTGACTTCTTTCCTAAACTGCAAGGCGTTTGGGGGCAAACTGTAGTAGCCAAAAAACTTGTCAAAAACAAAAGTACACCCCGAAGACCAGGCCAAAGATAAAGAGTGGCACGACACTTATGTAGTACGACATACATGTAGTACAACGTATGTGTAGTATGACATACATGTAGTACGACATACCCCCTATGACGCACATATCCAGGTAACTACGCCCTAGAGAACTCCTACATCGCGCGACACGATCGTCATCAGCTCGACATTCAATCATGTAGTACGACATATAAAGTGATAGAAATAATCAAACCATGTGTCGTACAATATAGAATCCTTTTAGGTGCTATGGGAGACCGAATTATGATCTACTTTAAAGATGGACCTACGAAGCCCATCAGTACAATTTATAATGGTTAGGTCAAAAGTAGCATATACAAAACCTCCTTAGTGGAAGACAGCAAGGGGAAGTAATGATGAAATCCTTCAACGGGCAGAAGCATCCATCCTCTATCAAATGAAGGATGATTATCCAAAGAAAGGGGATTGACATCTTGGGAGCTATCTACATTCATACAACAACCTCCGGCCATTGTTCATCTTCTCCGATCACCTTCCGACTTCACATCTCCTTCGACCAAGGAGACCCCAATCGCCAAGATAACAAGAAGTATTACTCACTCATCTCCATTTACGAGCATTCTACATTTATTAGCACTCGCTAACTTGACCGTCGGAGTGACTTTGGCTGGCACCACCCCGGTGCGCCAGACGTCCTGCGGGTCACATGCGTTTTATCTTTGCAGGTTGTAGTGCCCCGTGTCCCCGAGCGATTTTTGAGGACTACAAGGTCCAGAAATCATTCTTCTTACTCTAATCAAAAGAAAGATTGGATTTATTTTAAATCACCTCATTTTTAAAATTTTTATCATTTAGCACGTCATCTAATTTACATAATAATTCTAAACCAATTCTCATGTCATTTGATATAAGAAAAAAAAAATATTTTTTTTTTTTTGTTAATATAATTAACATATGTTAATGAGCCACCATATTGCATATAAAAACTTTTAGATATACGATTGAAAGAACTAAGTAAACACTATATCTACCAAAAGATCAATTTTGAAAGGAGAAAATAAAACAAACTAAATTGTGATCATCAATTTACCTTAAAATAAAATTCCACGTGGGGTTTAAGAAAAGTACTTAAAAGATCTCACTCCAATGCTCAAATTGACATGGTCAGATCCTAAGTACTCATCTCAATACAATAATACTAACTCTAGCTAGCTATATATCATATCATATATGTATATAGCTAATTGCAATTCATTTGTAAATCCCACTTTCCAGTTTGAGCAAAATCTTTATGTTTTAAACTACATGGAGCTGCTTGTTGAGTAGTACTTGACCAAGAACAAGAAGAAGAAAGAGAGAGCATTGTGTTGATTTCTTCTGTACTGCTTTTCTGATTACGATCATCATGATCCATGTTGTGGAATAAACTCAACTGTAAATCAGGTGATTTCTCCTCTTGGTTACCACTCTCGCATCTCACCAACGGCATCCTTTGCACCTGTAATTAACCAAATAATTAGAGAGATATTAATTAAATAACCACTCATAAACATTATTATATATACAGTTGAAAATGAAGTAATAAACTCATCATCAACATTAATGTCATAATAAGAATAGCTTGCACTTCAAAAACAGTAGGCCAAGAACAAGAAGAATAATAATAAAACCGACTACGGAATACTAGTAATTTGGAGAAGTAGAAAAAAGGCTTTTGTGTTCTATAGATCATCATCAGTTTTAGAAAACAAAACGGAAAAAAAAAAAAAATTTAAAACCGATTCTAATTTTACAACTAGTTTTTGGAAAATGAAATTTGTGTTTTTCAAAATGATGTTTTCAAATATTTCATGTAAAAGATCACGTGTATTTGAATAAGATCAGAGAGAAAGAGAGATGTTACCTCAAGCGGACGTGAATTTTCAAACTTGGAATCATAACTATCGATAGACGACATGAATATGGAATTAAATGTATTGGGTTGAAGTTGATCGTCGATATTAATGGCTCTGGCTATGCAAGTACTAGAAGATCGAACAGCAAAGTTATCATCCCAATTAGATATAAGAGGATTGTTTATGCTCAACTTTTGATTTCCAATAATTTCACGTGGAGGCCATTTCTTCTCTTCGAGAAATCGACTGGGTCTGATTGCTCCATTTCTTGTTATTTCCTCCTCCATGTCTAATATTTGTGAATGACTTGCCAACTTGTTCCCATTCTCAGAGATTGGATATCTACTATAACCATCGGTTAAATCCCATGCTTGGCATCTAGAGAGAGATAATATGATCAGTATAATTAAATTGCGATTGTACAAATATATATATATACGATTACACATTTTCTATTTTACTTGTTTACTTTTAAAAATATAGCTGATGAACGCATTTTCATTGTTTTTCGATTTTAAAAAGTAGAAAACTTGTGTGTAAAACGTTAATGAACATGCCCAAACTTTATTTTATTCTTCTGACTCCAGTGTTTTGAAAAGGTAAAAATTTTGGTTTCAACCTTGAAGAGTTGGCCTTGAAGTCGTATGGATGTCTAAAGAGTACCGGGGATGGGATTTGGCTTCTGTGCATTCTAAAATGGCCATGTCGATCGAATCTGGGGGACATTTCCAGAATGTGATGTCTTCCTCTCATGGTCCTGCTAGTTTCAGATAGAACTATATATATACACATGCACAACAAATTCAAAATCTGTGAGTTCATTCATGCCTTGCAAGAAATTGAACAAGAGCAGAAATTTGATTCAAGCCCATAGTTTCAATAGTTTTACCTAGGCCAGACTCATCCAACTTCTTACTTCTGTACATCTAAATTAGCAAAATGCAGGATTAGAGAATTAGAAATTTAAGAGAAAAACATTTTTAAAAAAATGAAAGAAAGAAGAAGTTAGGAATATCATGGAAATAATTATTATCATTACCTGCAAATGACTCTTTACATGAGCAATGCTTAGTCCTTTGACATTCATTAGCTGAAGAACTAATTTAGGAGTTGCTCCTATATATACATATACACACACACACACACACACCCATCCAATTAAAACCAAAAGTATTAGTATGAGCATCAAGGAATATTAATTATACCAAATCAAAGTAATACATTTTTAGTTAAACAAATTAATCTTACTTTCTTGCCCACCAAGCCTTTCAACAGCATGCATGAAAGTTAGGTGGAGATCAGGAGTCCAACGCAGCCTAGGCATTTTCGATCGAACGTATTGTCTAACCATGGTGCTTCTTTCTTTACCATCCATGCTCGTGGTGGTACTGCTTGTATTACCTTCTGGAGATGATTGGTCTTTGACAAATGCTTTGTATGATACGACATTGGTGGTGCTATCGTCATTCTCATCATCCATTGCTTGTTCGTTCAAGTCGAAATATGAACACTTCTGAGAACTGGCTAGAGAAGAGGTTTGGGCTTGAATTTCACTTCCAGTACTGTTGCTTTCATCAGATATCTCAATTGTCTCAGCCATATTTTCCATTGATGATCTTTGTCTTCTACACTACTTGCAAGTAGCTAGCTGCTTCACTGTAAAATTGGTTGGAGGTCAGGAATTAGCAATAAGTACCATATATAGCATTAATGAGAAAATGGAAAGAAAAAAAAAATTAGTCATGCAATGAGAATATTGTGTATTGAGAAGATTAATGCCCTAATCATTTGTCAGCAACTAGTGTACTTAATTAAGACCATATATATATGCATCCATTTCTCTGAATGACCTTACCTGCATCCCTCACAATTTCTTCCTTCAAATCCTATAACCATTTTATAATGGTGAAGTGAAACATATCCATCCACCTTATAAAGACATATTCAGTAACAAAAGTTTCTTTTTAAAACCCTTCTATATATGTTGAAGAATCTGGTTACAACTTTTAACGGTACAAGAAACCGACTCCATCCATTTGAAAGACAGTTATTCAAAGTTCTAAGCAACAAAATTTAATTTGAGAGTTTGTGTATATCCTGCACTTTTAATAGAAAATTATCAGAAATGTGCTTGGGACTGAAAACTTTGAATACATGTGATCTTGAAGAAAAAAAGGTGTGTGTTGAGTTATAACTTATAATATAGTAGGGAGCAATTTCTAATATATATTGACAATGTATACATCTTAGGGTTAACATTAGATACATAAACAAAGTACATGATAATAGAATATATAATTAACGTCTTGAAATTTTTTTTTTAAAAGAAGGAAATATATATAGTAGAGCAACTGCACCATTTTGTTTCTTGAAAACAACTAGAGAGAAGACTAAAATTAAAGATCAAACAAGGAAGGGAAAGAAAAGAAATAAAAAAAAAAAAAACATAAAATTAAGTTTCAAACACCTGATATTAATTTTGGATGCATACGTATATGGACATCGTATATAATAGAAATCTCCTATTTCTATCTCCAAGAAAGTTCATACTTGAAAGCTAAATTATAATACAAAAGAAATAGAACCCAGAAAGTAAAAAACATAATTAAACAGTTAACAGTGCTAATCTATTACCATATACTAAATGTCCTACAAATATATTTATCTTGTTTTCCCAACTATAATATATATATATATATATATATATATAAAATTGTGAAAATTTCTTTAGTTTCTTCCTTGTGCTGAGAAAGAGATCAGACTGTCACATCATAGAGGACAGAACCACTGATAATGAAGATTCTTAATTGGTTTTTCTCTCCAAGGCAGCAGAAAGATGTAGAACAACAGGTGGATATATTCAAGCATATGAGATTCATTGAAACATGTCTATGTCCATGAAATCTCATATATTTTCTATCCAAGCTAATCCTTGGATCCAGTATAATTTTTCCTACTGATCATGTAGAAACAACTTAGCTACAGCAGTAGATTGAGAAAGAATTGAAGTTGATACAAATTAACTTACCTATCAATGGAAGAGCTCTATCATAGATCCACAAGTAAACAATATTGGGTGAATTGTACAAGCACACAGAGAGAGGAAGAGTGAGAGAGAAAGAAGAGAGAGAGAGAGAGAGAGAGAGAGAGAGAGAGAGAGCTTTTACTCTGAGGTATATTATTGTTCTCCTTTGTACATGTGAAATATTCAAGTTTCAATTATTATTATCTATATGTGGAATTTTAGGGTAAGAATATGTGGAAATTAATTAAGCTTCATACCATCACTCACCAAACTTCAAATATTCTTTAGACTTTAATGCGCAATATATTTTATATATACAATAATGTGTATAGAAGACAATGGTCGGGCCTCAACTTGATCTCTTCACACTTCAATTACAATAACTAATACTAATATGACGACCACCCTCTTTGACTGTTGAAAATCATGTGACTTCTCGAGCCTTTCTGGTTATCATATTGTTCTTTGACAGCTGCCTTCTCTCTCTGTCTCTCTCTCTCTCTCTAGCTCTCTCTCTCTCTCTGTATTACAAATCCATAATAATCTTTATAGGTTGACCTTTGCTGGGGACTGGACAGTATTGTTTTGTCATAATAGGTTAATAATCTCCATCTTGATATTTATTTACTTCATTGATATTTATATATATATATATATATGCAAGAGCTCACTCTGTGAAAAAGGCAGGCCAGCAACTGAAACCCTACATATATGTATATATGTATAAATATCTCATTATGTCCCATATTTAAACAATAAAATTTCTGTCTTATTGTTCTGATTGATTGTTTCCTGTGATTTTCGTTTAATAATATATATTATATGTTCTTATCACTTCGATAGTTTTGTCATATTATGAAGACTTCCAATGGTTGGATATAATATATAATCAACCCTTGAGACCACTGCTTCTGGGACACCCGAGGAGCCTTTGAATTAGACAAAACAACAAAGTTCAATTCTGACAAGTATGGGTTCTGTAACTTGACTCTTTTAGGGAAAAAAGGGAGATTTACTAAAAAGAAAAAGAAAAAAAATGGGAAAATAACAAGAATAAAAGTATTTTTTGAAACAAAACTTGTAATTGTGATAGCAACTATCCTTGAATTGAAACAAACATATCTACTATGGCTGATACTGGAATTAGTAATCGACCTATCATTTTCTAATAAACAACAGCAAACTGTTCTATTTGTAATTTTTTCTTTTATTTTTTAAATCGACCCTGATTTTATATATATAACAGGTTTTGTAGGTGTGTAAGGTGGTGTTCTATAATCTGTATTAGGCTTTTTTAATTAATTAGGTTCCTAGCAATGGAGTTTTGACTTTGAGAATCTCATGTTATCAGATTGTGATCTCAAAAACCCAAGTAAATAACTGAAATAAAAGACAAAAATTTTTCCCATACTTCTTTACTGTTCTGGCGGAAAAAGACCAAAAAAGTTATTTATTTATTTATTTCTTTGATAAAAAATAATAATAATAAAAGTGAGAGATGTGGTTCAATACTTCCACAATATAAGGGAAAAGAGATGTGGCTCAATGGTCCCTGCTTTTTTTTTTTTTTATCAATCAAAAGTTCTTCAAGTCAATATATATATATATATTTTGCTGTTTAAAATTTTTGCTTATCTTAATATTCCCATAACCAATATGTTTATGCTTTTACTCTAAACAGGTTTAATTGCCAGCAGTAATGACCTAATTGAGTTTTGAGTTTTGAGTTTATGATTAAGATCTCAAAGTTTAAAGATGGCTCCTGGCTTTCATTAATTAATTTGTAGATAAAAAATTAAAAAATAAAAATACCATTATTGCATGGTATGAGATAATGTTAATTAGGTCAACAACAACCAACCTAAAGGAGAAAATTAATATTTAGCATATAACTTAAAGAATAATCGCCAGTGAGATATATATATATATATATATATATATATATATATATATATATATATATATAGCGTGTGTGTGTTCTCATTGTAATTAGAACTTAAATACTAGCATTAAATCATTACTGATCATCTTGACAATTTAAGTATAAATAACCAAATTATTAGAGAGAAGTCTTGCGCTCAAAACCTAGAAACTTCAATTCCTTGTATATCAACAACTTTTATTAAAGATGCATCAGTGAAAAAAAGAAAAGAAAATGACAATGAGAAATTGTACTTCATATATGTAGGGTAATTAAAGATAGTGAGACAGATCAATTGTCTCTTGATCAATAATTTTGGTATATAATTCCCTCAACTTGTCTCTTTACAATCCACACCTTTTTTTTTCCCCCTAGCGTCCAAGGATTTACTTTCCAAGGCTTCTTGGAGAGAATTTTTGAACAAATTTGTCTGGACATGAGCTGCTCATTATTTATAATTTGGGAAATGCAAATCCCCTTAAAAGGAATCGTTTCAAGGATTAGGTTTCTGCTAGAAGACACTCAAAATATGACTAGATTTGCGTGAAATTTCTGTGCGTTTCGAGACAACGTAGACCGACGACACAGACACAGAGATAGAGATAGAGATAGAGAGAGAGAAGAGGGAAGAGATTCTTGTGAATAATGAAGACAAATATTCGAAGGATTAAAGTAAGAGTTTTAATGGAGAGAAGGAAATGTATAGTGTCTGGTGTGGTTAAGAAAATAAGGAATTCTCTTAGCCCTACGTAACCATATTAAAATCAATCATGCATGTCCTGTCTTTTTTTGTAGTTTTGTGCATGGGAGTTGACATTTTCTTTTATTCTTTATCTACATTTTCCCAAGCAACAAAGAATCTTTTTCAGTAGGATAAAATGTTTCAGCGTTTCACATTGCGAAATGTTTTCACTGTTTTCAGCTCCATGTGACATGAAAAGCTAGTGTGTGTGTGTGTGTATTTTTCTAATTTCATATATATTTTTGTAAAAAAAAAATAATACAAAAGGTTTTCATCATATGTGCAATATTCTGTATAGAATTCTTAATATAAATGGTATTATTCTGAAAGCATATTTAGCACTAAGGCGCCAATTCGAAGAATATATGGTCAATTATTCCACATGCATTACAATCATCAATATTTTAATTATTAGAGATAGGGAATTTGATTTAAATATATATTTTCGTTTATTAAACACTTGAGATCTAGTTGAGAAGATTGAGAGGAGAGTAAATAAACAATCGAGTAATCTTGATATTCTGTAAAGTTGGCCATGCAAAAAAAGAATCTAGGTGTGGAGGGACTCTGTTGTGTTGGCAAAAGAGACGCCGCGAACATAGGCACCATATGCGATCTCGCCACACAGCGATGAGAGAGAGAGAGAGAGAGAGAGTATAGGTGTTGTAGGGCACATGCATCTTCATGTTTTACTAGTTTTTTTTTTTTTCTTTGTAAGCATTTGCCAAGTAGTAACAAAGAAATCTTATTAACTGATCAATTAACAGAATAATAATTGTTATTGTTCATCCCAATATGTGTTTTTATCCTGTTATTGGCTTCGTATTTGTTTTATTTAGTTTAAATGCTTCCACTGATCATCAATCAATCGCAAAAACCAATCCTCCGCTGAGTTAATAAATACGGGCATTGGCTTTGTGCTGGTCTCCCCTCTCGCGGCTTTCTGTATAATAAACATACACTTGTAATGTGTCAACACAAGTCATTGATTTTGTAATGGCACTATCGAAATTTATCAAACACAATTTTATATTAAATATGGATTGTTGAGTTATACTGTATAACTTATACAAACATGACTCATCTAATTAATCGCATCAAATATCAAAATACTGATACAACTGTATGTAACTCAATCAAACATCAACCTCTATAATTAAGCGACACAACTGTTCATGCATCAAGTTGATTTTTCTCATTTCTTGCCAACCTAGACAAAGAAATGGTCATACCTGTGTACTTACCTGGCTGTAAACCAGTCAAGACTCAGAAGAGTCGACAACAAAATGGCCGGCTCAAATGATTGTAAAGGATGATACAAAGCCAAAATGCAGCAGTAAACAGCAAAGCAAGAGAACAGGAGTTTTAGCTCGAGCATAACTCAAGCACGAGATCATATTCAACAAAATTGAGGTTGAATTTGAAATCCCCCACGCCTCCCTATAGAATATTCACTGAATAAAAAGGTTACATTGAGGACCCAGTGGTCAAACAAAGAAAAGAAAAGGATGCCTTAGCTTACTGTCATTGAACAAGCAAAAATGCAAAGAAGAAAATAATCCGACACAAGTTTCCCTCAATTTTCAGTCACTATCTCACTATTAAAAGGTGAGGTCAGTAAATCAGAGGACTATATTGGTGTAATAATAATATGTACAAGCCCAATGCCCAACTTACATAGCCCAAAAATTAATTATTGCCTAGGCTATTGACAATCCATAAACCATTTCCTCCCTATTTTTCATAATATGAAGAGCCATTTCCATTACAATCCTGATACACCAAAACAAGAGTTCTCAAGTTCTAATAACAGGACCCTTGTACAGTCCTCTCCGTATCACGAAGTTGTCAGGGGGTTGAAATTCTTCTAACCAAGTAACTTCAGAGACTGTCTCTCCATTCACTTCAAGTTCACCTTCAAATAAATAAGGAAACAAAACATAATATTAAGATGAAGGAACATTATCAGTTGAACCATAATCTATTTGGGAAAAGAATGCAATAACAATTCATTAACAGATAATTATGATTGATAGATGCTGAAAGATGAATATGGTTACCTGGAAGATCTCTCCTGGGGGACCTCCGGAAATAAGTGCAGTGTCGTCCATGATCCGAAGAGTAAGGAGGGGAGAGGATATCAAAGATAGCACATGGAGTTATTGCCCTGAAACAATGGATGTTCCCCCCTCTATTAGGATAAAGAATTGTTGTACCACAAGGGGCTGTCATCTCAGTATCTCTAACAAGCTTTGCAGGTCTTGCTGCAAACAACCAATCATAACTTAATGCAAATAGTCAAAATTTAAGATAAAAATAATTTATAACCACCCACTTGCAGGTGGGTAGGAGGACGTGGAGTATATGAATTAAATAAGTGCAATGAAAAAATGAAGATACACCACTATTCAGAGAGGAAAAAAAATCAAAACAAAATTAACATCAACCTTAAATAGAACTTGCTCCAAGAAGTCTTTTTCATTTTTCAACCAAACGAGATCAGCTAGATTTTCATGTCCCCTACAATATATTAGTGGAATAATAACAATAAAAAGGCCTTATGCCTGTCAATGTAAAAGCTTTCAGCTCTGACCACCACTCCACCAATACAAATCCATGCACCTGTTATTCCCAAAGACTATCTCCTTTTTGCAACTCATGGTACTATGTTAAAATAAATGCAATATCTTTTATTCAGAGTTTCACAATTGCCAATTATCCAACTCAACTTCATGATACTTTGTTACACATACTACTGACAAATTTCTACACTGCCAATAAATCACCAAGCACAGCTGGTCTTTAACCTCCTCGTCAAGTCAAATAGTCTCTAAATTGCTTATTGAGTGCAAATGGTCTGGAAACAGCTTCATCTTCACCTATCATGTGCTCATGCTATGAACAGCAGTCTCTTATATTCCACTTTCCTTAAGATAGATTAACCAACATGATAATTCGGTCAAACACAGGTATCTTGGCCACCGTGTTCAATAATGTTTCAATTTAAAAGTAAAAATCTCACTTCTTAGTGTTATGTTGGAAACTTGGAGTCTAAAAACATTTCCTACAACTACATTATATCATTGGATATCAGATCTGCTTGTATTTACACATAAAGTTCCAGAGCAGCAGGAATATGTTCTCTTCTTTTTTTTTATCTATTAATAAAAACAAGCTATGTCGTATAGTAACTGCCAAATAAACCTCATTAAGAACAGATTTTTTCCAAGTATTTTTCCAAGTATTATTCCAATTAATACCTGCATAAATCAATGAGAAGAGATTACTTATTCCTCGTCATTGTGAGTCAAGAAAGAGTTTCTTAGAATCAATAAAATCTAAAAACGGAACTCAGGAGGTTCAAACTCAACCAATTTCAAATGCATACAAAAATTAACAAAGACATTAATGTCTAGAAAGAGTACTATTAAACTATTAAGATCTCTAGAAGAGCGCCAATAAGATAGAAGGCAGACATTATGAACGACCTTTAAATTGTCATCCCAGGGCTCACAACACCCTTTCGTGTTATTTTTTTTTTACCCTAATGCTTCAAATCATGAAAGGCGATTGTAATAAAAGATTATCTATCATCTCATGGCAATAATCATATTTTTATTAATTCAATCAGCATACAACACCTCAATTAGGGAGGGCAATGGAGCAAATTGGGAATGGATACCCCAACCCCCATCTCCATATCCGTTTGAGATATATATCCTCATCCCCATATCCATTCTCATTGCTAAGTAAGCGGGCAGATCCGGTTAATCCCCGAATCGAGATAGGGATGAATCCGTCCATCCCCATATCCGATTAAAAAAACGTTAAATATTTATATTTTACATGAGAAAATTGTAACTTAATTCATAATTGTAAATTGTAACAATATTTAAAGGGAGAAAGAAAATCGTAAAAGATATTTTAAAATTTTCTATCACATTAAACATTATAGCTTGTGCCACAAAAATAAATATTAACAATAATAATATACTAATACATTAAACTAGTTTCATGTTTTATAGAAACAATTTAACAACTTGGTATTTAATTTTAAAGGAACCCAATGATTCATGACGAATCTTTAAAGAAGAATAATGAATAAATAAATAAAGAGAAAACCAAGAAAATCAGCAAGCAAAAGATTTGGTGGTCCAGTCGGCAGCTTCTTATTTTATGAAACTAGGTTTTAGGTATTTAGTGAAAAAATAAAAAATAATTTATATAATTAGTTAAAAATTACACAATATAACTTGAATTTGTTATATTTATATGATATTAAAATTGATAATGGGGCTGGGTGGGGCCGATATCCATATAACATATCCATCCCCGTTCTTGAAAATAAAATGGATACAAGAATTGTATCCATCCTCGCCCCAAACCGTTATAATAGTATTCATCCCCATTCCAAATGGAGTGGATCCCTATGGATATCTGTATCCATGGATAATTTTGTCATCCCCAACCTCGATTTACCTTCATGAATAAGAAAAAGATAATCTTTTATAAATCTAATCTTATGCCCATGCATAGAAAGAAAACCTCAATTTACCTTCATAAATAAGAAAAAGATAATCTTTTATAAATCTAATCTTATGCCCATGCATAGAAAGAAAGATGTCAACGACTATTTCCTAAATCAGGCAACTAAGTTGATAGAATTCAACACTACCATAAAGAAAAAAATAGAAATGTAAAAACAATCAAATTCAATCAAATAATAATAATACTAGTAACGAGTAAATTAGCATACGGTTCCCCAAGGCCAAAATAGTATGGGGCATATGCAATTGCTTACAATCCTTTATATCACTTAAGAGTTAAGACTTAAACACCAGGTTGACTTACATCCTAATTGATTCAATTTTTAACACCAAGTAACAAGGGCATCATTTTATGTTGACCAAGGAAGTTGAATTATAATCTTTATTATTCACGAGTAAAAAACAGCAACAAGAAGTTGGTAATAAACGGAATCTACATATCTTTAGTAAAAACAACCTAAACTCTTTGGATTCCGGAGCAACAGCACTCAAATGGTTTCATATTACCTGCCAAATCAGAGGCAGAATTACAACACTTGTTTATACTTTCAAGTTTCATCTTTAGATTGAGTGCTTTTATATTACCTGCCAAATCAGAGGCAGAATTACAGCACTTGTTTCTACTTTCATCCTTTTAGATCATTCCAAAGTAAACCTGTAAATTTTATAACCACAAGAGTCCTAATATTTCTTTTGGTAATCGTTCACAGATGTTGGACCACAGTATCATTCAACTCAAATTCCATGCCTTAATTTTTCATTCTAGCTGTAAAGGGATGAATGGTCATTCTAGCTGTAAAGGGATGAATGGCGTTTACGGTTCCAGAGAAACAGCCTCAAAAGGTTTCATATTACCCTGCCAAATCAGAGGGAGACTAACCAACACTTGTTTATACTTTCAATCCTTTAGATCATTCCAAAGTAAACCTGCAAGTTTTATAACCACAAGACTCTGACTCCTAATATTTCATACACTTTCTACTTGGTAAGCCTTCACAGATGTTGGTCTGTGATATCATTCAACTCAAATTCCATGCCTTCATTTTTCATTCTAGCTGTAAGGGATGAGTGGAGTTGGGATTGTACTACTTATTATGTTCTAAATTTGCCCACAATGATGATAAAGAAACAATTTTAATAAGTCTCAGGTTTTAGAATCAAGCTTAGACACCCTCTACTCAATTATTTTTATCCTTGTTACAGCATCACATTAAAAAAATAAAGCTAATAAACAAATTTTTTTGTGAAATGCTATATCAAATCCAGAATTCTGCTCTACTCTAAAAAGCCTTCAACTCCAATTGTCAGGGTCATCCACTAAAAAGGCACTGATGATGTAAACATATGTACAATGTTGCTAATTTGACTCGAATAAATCAACTAAATGAATTGTAACCTGATTCGAAAGGAATGGATAATGTTTCTAAAGAGAGATACCACTTGTTTGTATTAGTCAGTCAAGTCTTGTACGACCAAAAAATCATGTAACAGCTACAACGCAAATAGTATACAAAAGAAGACTTTGGAGGTCCATCCAATAAAGCAGTGAGAATCATTTGTGAAGCTGTAGAATTTGGCAGGCTCAGCAATAGCATCAATAAATTATTGAAGTTTCAGGCATAAGCTTAAAGAAACTCACCATTAGATACAGGTTCTACTCCCAATTAGAGGCTATTAAAGCCCCTGGGACAGGAGAATGCCTTAGTTTTTGGAGAAACAATGATTTAATAGAATTTAAACCAAAAGAATCTATGAAGAAAATTAAAGACCCCAGAGAACAAAATGAGAAATCAATCCAAGATTAGTATTTCTATTGAAAATGTTTCTGTTGGAGATTGACTTTCAGAAGTTTGAATGCTAGTCTTGCTAACTTCAGTTTCTAATCATTTTGGACACAACTTTGTTTTCAATTGGGAAGCCATCATAATGTTACGATACAAGAATCTTGTTATAGCTTGCAATCGACTTTTTTTTAGTATTTTTCAGTGGACTGTTGGTTCATCTTTCTGTAAAAGTTCCCATATATTAATAAAAATATCAGACCAACAATTCATCAACAATTTGCTACCTTCTAACAAAAAACAAGCATTCATCCTAACAATGAAACTGCATCCTAAAATTTTGTGGTTTTTCTTTCTTTTCTGCCATTGATTAACCTAGCTGGGAAAACAAAATACAATCCAAAGTAAGGCTAGCTTTACTTCTTAGAATAACTATTTTAGGAGATTTTGTAATTAGTAACAGTAATCAGAACACTAAATACTAGCATCAAATATCAGCCCCAACAATTAAATCGGATAATTTATAAAAGTCTCTAAGGAAATACAACAGCCAAGGCTTCTGACAGATACCCAGCTGTTTTTCTACTCTGGTGTCACATATCGTACATTAGTTCAAAGTGAAAACTTAACTTATCTCTAGTCGGATGTCAAACACCTCTAATGAAGAGAATTGAAGTTTACATGAAGAGTTACAACATTTAGACTATAGCATCATGTCATAATAAAATTGTGAATTACTCTTCCATGATCAATTAGCAGAAATTATACTAAAGAGCAAAAGATCTAGAAAAATGAGGTGGGTTTTGACATTTAGATGAGTCGAAAGAAGGATATCATTTAAGCAATTCTATTTGACAAAGCTAAGCACTTCTCATAAATAATAAATGATTCATGACACGGAGAACAATTTAAGTTCTAAAAGGATAGGCATAGTTCTGTGTACCTTTTACATGGATAAAAAGCCTAACATAATCAACCAATATGGGAGAGACAATATACCATAAGAACACACCTTGCAATGGATCAGCAGGCTCTGGTAAATCAAGCCAATCATATGACTTTACATGTAATGAACCATAGACCAGCTTGCTCAAAACAGTCATTCCCGGATGATTATGGAGTGGTATCATAGAGGAAGGTGGCATGCAGAAAATTCCTATCTGGGAAGAAAATAAAAATTAAGAACCAAAGGATCTCATTAATTCAGTTTTCAAGTCTAAAACTTTCAAATGCAATAAGGGAAAACATTAATTGTGTTATGATATATGATCTAATGGAAATTTACACTCATGGTATAACACTCAGTTTACAGAATAAATATGTAACTAATGACTTGACAAGTTGAAACTGTGCTTACAGAGAAACTGTCACACTCATGTAAATGTAGGTATTTGATTGGTGCAAGCGACTGATGCCTCCCATTACGTTCAAGCATGGGAGCTGACCAATTGCGTACCAATTGTGCCTCCTGTTCGAGACCTACATCAGAAGGCTTGATTTTGTCTGCAATAAAATAATATAAGGGTTAAAAAGTGCAAAACTTATAAGATAAGAGATGATGACAGAAGAAGAGCTTAGTAACTTTATGTGTAAGCACAGGGAGCAAAAATTAAGAACCCTGTAAACCTCTAATTTTCAATTTCACATGAAATATACAACATAAGGCTAAAACGTACAAGTTTCAGATATGCAAAGAAGCTATTAGATGTTAACAGCACATACACAAGTTAATAGAATTTCAGAGCATGAAGTATCAGATAAAACACCTGGAGCATACTATGACGCGATAATATTCACTTTGAGCCCAACCACAAAAAGCACATTGACACCAAAGAACCACCAAAGACAACATGTAAAGTGGGTATCTACCTAGACAAGTATAATTTGTCTTGATGCACAAAAATAGACAATGCAATTCAACAACAAAAGCAGTCACTATAAGTATGCCATGACAATCCAAATTGGTTGGTGTCGAAGGAAGCAAAGACTTCTTTGAGTTGATAACAGTGGTAAACATCAATGGCAGACGTCTTTAAAAATGAGACAAGTGACCCACCCCCTGCATAGAACTTACAACCCTAATTTCTTATCTCATTTTTGAAGTGATTCTCACGTTTTCAGCTTCTCTCTTGTCCGATATTCAACCCTTTAGTCTCTGCAACACTAAGTGAGGCCATCTCTTCATTCATTTCTATTTTTACTTCTATCAAGTTGTTCTCACTTGCTGACACACATTAGTGGGTGCCATGTCAATGCATAAGTGGCGTCACTCAAATTGACCAGCTCTCTAATCAAATTATAAAGTTTGATTTAACACAATTAATCAGTCTGTGTTGAAATGACAAGCTTCTATTTTCTCATCGAGTTGCTTCACAGTTCTTGTTGAGAACATACATTTTCTTTGCAACCAGCTATTCCGCAAAATTTCTTATTAAAACCAAATTGAATATAGCTACGCCTACAAAGAACATGCATTGTTTGTGTATGCTTGTGAAAAATAAATATATACACAATAAAACAAGTAAACAACAGAAGAGTTGGTTCTTGATACCTAACAAAGCACGAACTTTTTCGATGCCTTCTTCCGAGGAGGGCCCATTGGGCGAGAACGAAGCTCTGCAGGTATTATAAAGTCTCTGTATATAATATGGCATGGTGTAAAGACGGTACCAACTTAACTGAAGCAAAATCAGTAAGCTGATAACGCCTTTGCTATAAACCCACTAACTGCAACTCCGATAGAAGATGCAATTGAATATTTTGATCTTATTCTGCGAATCGATTCGGCGGTAATATATCTGCATGACACTTATCTCATCCCTCTCTGCCAATCTTAATCGAACCAAACAAATTCAAAAAATTCGATCATATTTTTCATCCAAAATTAAACGCATAATACGGTAAAACGAATTGTCTACTATGTCAGGCCGTTTCGGGAATTTAAATGCAAAATTTTTTAATTTTTTTATATATTTTTTAACTATTTCATTTCGAATTCAGATAAATAATTGAATGAATTGGGGCGAATTTAACAATTATTCTACTTAATCTTGTCAGCAATAACACAACTGGCAGATAGAAATTTTAAAAATAAATATATAAATTGAAATACAATGGGCAGCATAATACCTAATTCAGATTAAAAAATATAAATATAAAAATAATTAAAGGGTTTTAAAGGGAAGAATAAGAAAAATTAAAATTAGGGTACGAACAAACAAAACCGGAGCCAATAGTAGATCCATCAAGCAAAAAGAAGAGAGCTACAAATGGGGTACATAGATAAATATAGATGGTGCGTGAAATAACGTACCTGAGAGTGCGCGATAAACGAGACACGTCACGCGCAGAGAAGACGAAGAGGGACTGTCTGTGATATGAAAACCAAAGAGAAAGAAGGATCGCTGTTTTTGTTAACTGAGAGAAGAACCAGGAGGAGGAGGAAGGAGGAGATTTTTGGAGATGGACACGTCACGTGGCCCTTTTGGGCTCCGGCTCGGCCTACTTACAAATTGCTACCCCGCCGCTCTGTTGACCACCTCAACACTTTGCCCTCCATTTAACTCAATAATACGATCCTGTCCTCGTCTATTCTACATTTTTTTCTTTTTTTTTAAGAAAAATAAATAATAGGGTAACAATTTGGGTTATCATGTTGGATTTTAATAAATCTAAAATCGATCTATTTATTTATTATTCTATGGGAACAAGACCCACTAAAATACTCATTACGATCCAATTAATATACTAATTTATAAATTTATTCATTTACCTATTTAATTTATTAAAAATACATTCTCAAAAAAAAAATACTTCTTATTTAATTACATCAATTTGAATTTAGTAAGCTCATTCAATAAATAATAATACTCAATTATAATGTAATCTTCATTTAAAATAAAAATCTCATAAAAAATAACACAATATTTTAAAATAAAATCTTTTACATTAAAAATAATTGTGTTAAACATGTTAAGTGATTAAAAGGACCTAAACACGACCTGTTTATTTGACGGATTTAACGTGTTAATTCGACAGCGACCCAAATCCAATAAGATTCAATTCAAACGCATTAATTTTGTGATGGCCATCTCTAATAAGGATATTGGATATGTGCTATTAATAATAAGAATAAGAATACTGGATGTTAAAGCATGAATAAGAATATCCTATATATATATATATATATATAAAATTAAATGTGTAGTTTATTTTTAAAATTTTATATTTACTCGCACTAATAAGGGAAGATGGGAGACAAGTGTACTAACCACTTGAGTTATGAGTAGATGTGCGGATAGACTAATATTATATACATACATATACATATATACATATACATAAATAAATAGTCTAAGTGAAATTAAATGACAAGTTTTGAAAAATAATTTGATGAGATGTAACTAAAGAATTGTAGAGATTTTAGAAGATTTTGCTAATGAGAATTGAAACCATTGAATTAATATAAAAGCATGTAATGGTATTAGTTCGGTGTGCGTTTAGAATTATTGTACATATCTTATAAAATAATTACATATTTAATAATTTAATTAAAAATTAATTTTTTTAAAGTTGTTTATGGAGATACAATTATTAAAAATAATTAATTTTTAATTAATTTATTAAAATATTTTTTTTATTCTATATTATGAAATAAATAATTATTTCATAAATTATAACAATCTCAAATACACCGTTAGTTATATCCATTATCAAGTGGTAAAAGAAATATATTTTGAGTTATATAAATTTAAATTTTATTTTTATTTTTATTTTTTAAACCAACAACTTTATTACATAAATGATGCATTTATG
The DNA here is from genome assembly GCA_003430845.1 of Xanthoceras sorbifolium. Lineage (NCBI taxonomy): Eukaryota > Viridiplantae > Streptophyta > Magnoliopsida > Sapindales > Sapindaceae > Xanthoceras > Xanthoceras sorbifolium. The sequence goes on along the minus strand of CM010608.1, from coordinate 17,634,235 downwards.
ATGTATTGCCTTCTTCTTTTGGAGTAGTGAGCAGTGAAAAAGGATTTAATTTTTTGGAAAAAGAAAAGGACTTATTACATTTTTAATCTAATTGTTAATAAAGCTTATTTATTTAATTAATGCACATGTTTTTTTTAACGTTAAATTATATAATTTATGGAGATTTTTTATGACCGTTCTCACAATATTTTTATGTAAATGTAAAATAGAGAGTGAGTAAAGAATTTCGTACGTGTTTAGGATTATTAGTTGAGTAAAACAATAAAAGTTGGTGTGGTTAATCGATAAGCCCACCGGACACATACATGGATGAGGGTGTCGGTTCAATCCAAAATCCACTCTCCAATTCCCAAATTTATATTTATTAAAAAACATATTTTAGTTTTTTTTATTTATTAATTATTTTTCTCACACAAAATTGGGTAGGTGAAAGAAAAGAGTTAGGAATGGTTGTTGCTCATTATCCATGTAGACAAGCCACATCATAGAGTTATTATTATTATTTTTTTTAATGTTACAGCAGGTGTGGCAACTCGAATTTATAATATTATTTAAGAACGTCCTTTACCATTTAGATATAAGGCTAATTGCACTCATTCTCCTGAGGTTTAGCCGTTTTACATATGCTGATAATTTTTACTTTTATAATACAAACATTCTCTGAAAAAAGTTGATCAAACGGTTAACTAACCAAAAAGTTAACGTGACATTACTGTAGTAAGAGCAAACTCGTCTTTTACCTTGGTACATTTGATTTGATCGAATATAGAGATGTAATCATACACTTCACGTTATTTGAGGAAGAAAATTAATAAAAAATAATAAATAGTCCATAAATGCATTTAATGCAATCCAATCAAGTCAGAAACTCTTTACTCTTTGCATGTTATCCCCATTGTTGTTCTCTTTGGGCGATTGTTCTTCTTTTACTCGTGCCGAAGTAATCGATTTCTTCTCTAAAATTGAAGAAACTCGTATGTCTGATGAACAGAAAAAATTTCTCTTTAAAGTTGAAGAAAACAATTTATCCACGCTCGAAGGCGGTTTTAAAATCGAAGAACACGACTGAAGTTTAAAAAGGTGCAATTTTTTCTTTCCCTCTATTTGTATAGTTTGCACATGATGAATCTTAAAAAAATTGTGTTGGTTGGTGATTAATTAAAAATTTATTAATGCTTCATCATCTTTATTCCAGCTGAATCTGTTGGTTGGTGAATAATTAAGAAAATTTGTATTATATTTGATAGAGGCTGTTTCGATTTTATATAAAAGTATATGGGAAGTATTGTTTATTTCCAGAAATTTAATATATTTTTTTTGTTTCAACTGATTGAGGTTTTAGTTTTAGTTTGAAGTATTAATAGTTTATTTTTGTTCTTAAATTGATTATTGGTTTAATAATTTGTGACTGGCAGTGTTTTTAGTGTTTGTATAATTTACGATTGTGTTTGTTAGAAATTTTAGTGTTTGTATAATTTCGGTGTTTTAGTGTTTGTATAATTTAATAGAGGCTGTTAGTTTTACTTTGAAGTATTAATGTTTGTTAGAAAAAAAAAATTTGGATTCATTTAATGAAGTTACTTGTGATTGTGTTTGATTAGCACTGAGTTTTATGTTTCATTATCAGTTTTTTAATTGATGAATTTTTTTTTTTTATTTTACTTCTAAATGTTAACAGTGTTTCATTCACTTTCAAGTATCAAAAAAATAGGAAGCTTACACTTTTCTGTGAGATTTTTGGGTTCACAACATCATTTTTCAATATTGAACACATAAAAATATACATTACAGATATTAATCTACAATGTATATTTGCTGCAGTGTAGCACCCTTCCACATCCTGGAGAGAAATTTAGAACTGAGATTCATGTGTCGTGGACTGGGTGGTATGTGCTTGTCGAAGATGACGTCCACCTGCAGCAGATATTCCACATGTTTACTAGCAGAAAATTTAACAAAATCTTAGTGGACATGGACTTACTTCCACTAGCAGCAATGCCTGTCGTGGATAGTGACTACCATGCAGTAGAAAGTTGATTCTGCTTCATTTTTATACAGAAGAACTCCAGGTCAGAATACTATGATTGACAACGTGGTTGACATATCAACTGATGATGAGGTCACTGTCAGCCACACAAATCATTCTGTTGGTGAAGATGCAGAAGGTGAGGAAGATAAAGAATACAGCCCATTCTCAAATGAAGTTCAATTTAATGAAAAAGAAGAAGCCGAAGATTTAAAGCTGCAGAGAATGCTGTTGAAGATGAAGTCCTTGAGAATACCGAGTCAGACGAAGATATACTGTCAGATGCAGCCTTTTTTAACTGGGATAATGATCTCATGCATAATGATGCTACTAACAGTGAATCTGATGGTAATGGTATACCAGAAAAGGCCAGAAGAAGAGTGTCTTTTAGGGCAGGTCTAACTGGTTAAATCAAGTTAGAGGTTGCTCAACTTTTTCAGAACTTGCACCACTTTAGGCAAGTAATTCGTGACTTCGTTGTACAAAAGGAATTTCAAATAAAAAGAATTAAGAATGAGAGGGATAGGTATACTGTTAAATGTGCATATGAGGGATGCAGGTGGAGGATGCATATAGTCCAATTGATTACAGAAAAACATTTATGATCAAGGCTATAGAACCTCAGCACAGCCGCCAAAAAGTATACAAAAACCAGGAAGCCGATGTTGTTTGGGTAGTAAGGAGGTTCAGGAAGTTAATAGAGGCAAACCCCGACATAGGTATTTCATTCTTATGCAATGAGATTCATCACATTTACGAAGTAACTCTTCCTGTCTGGACATTGTACAGGGCTAAAGGCATAGTGCTGGAGAAGACAGATGTTGTAAATTGCAAGTCGTACAGTATGTTTCACATATATGGCAGCATAGTACGACAGTGAAGATTAAGATAGTGACATCAGTTCCTAATGGTCCTACTAAGTTCCAGAGGCTTGTTTTAAACTTCAAGGCACATAAATATGGATTTTTGAACGGTTGTAGGCCATTACTAGAGCTCAACGCATGTCATTTGATGTCTGCTATCAGGCTGGATGTCAATAATTGTGTGTACCCAGTGGCATTTTGCACTGCTGAAGAGGAATAAAAACAAAGTTAGGGATGATTCTTAGAACACCTGCATTTGTACCCATGTCAAATCAGAACACTCTACCAACAATATTACAGAAAGCTTCAACGGGTTGGTTGATAAGTTGAGGGCTCTACCGGCCTTGAAGTTAATGGATTGTATTAACGTAAGTTGATAAAGAGATGTCACATGAGATTGGTCAAAGCAAGGAAGTGGACTGGACCTATACCTCTAAAATTTTGTAAAAAACTTGCAGAAAGGCAGAATGAGAGGAGATATGTGACAATTTTGTGCTTAACCGGGACACTCTTTGAAGTGAAGGACCGTACAAAGTACTACATTGTTAACTTGGAAACTCATTGTTATGATTGTGGATTATGGGAAGTAAGTGAAATACCTTTTAAACATGCAATGACAGTTATAACTACAAAAAGATTGAACTACCGTGATTATGTTCATAAATACCTTACTAAATAGTACTACTTGAAAACGTACTCTTATATCATAAACCCTATACCATACATGTCCTTGTGGCCTGATACTGAAAATGATGAGATTCTCCCACCAGAGAATAAAAAAATACTTGAAAGACCAAAGAAGAATATAAAGAGGGGCAATGATGAACCAACCAAGCCTAAGAGAAGTGGTGGTGTACTGATGTACGGTGTAAGAGATGTGATGAATTTGACCACAACATCATGACTTTTCCAGGTCGGGTAAGTAGTACATCAACAAGTGCAACGAAGGTATGTGAAGTGTGTAAAATACAATTTATTTGAAAGTATTTCAGTTTATGACATTTTCATTCATCCAAATATTTGCTTTGCAGGGGAAAAATACTGCAACCAATGTGACTATTAGGGGTGGGCACCAAACCGAACCGAACCATGAAACTGGTGAACCAAACTAAACCGGACGATTTTGGTTCAGTTCGGTTTGTTTTTTTCTAAAACCAAGTGATTTAGTTCGGTTCAGGGTTTGAACCGAACCAACAAACCAACTCAATATAAAAAAAATAACAAAATAAAAAAGTACAATAAAAAATTGCTGACCAACTTGGTTGGCAGATTCAACCTGGTTACAAAGTGTATCTAAAATAATTAAAAAAAGAAAACTAAAGACAGGCAGGCAATATAAGTAATCTAATCAAAGCTTAGGATTATGAAATTGTTGTATTGCTCTTTTGATTTGTGGTGAAGCATTTACAAATAAATTTTAGAAAAGAGTTTGAAGACTTAAAGAGTTTCTTTTCTGTTTTACCAACTTCTGACTGAAATATTTTAATTTACCTGCACATTCTGTGTTCCTTATTCTAGAACTATATTCAGATTATTATAATATGTATTTTTGGACTTTTTAGGTTTTGGATTTATGCATTTTTTTTTATCATATTTTAATGTAAAAAAACCGAAGGTGGTGTTTTATATACAATTGTTTGATTTATTTTACAATTTAACATAATTAATTTTGTATTTTGGGTTGATTATTGGATTATTGGATTGAATTTGTATTATTTAGAATAAAAATTAATCATATTTGAATGAAAAAAAAAACCGAAAGCCCATTATATTTTTTATGGCCCAATAGGCCCACAAACCAACCAAACCGAACCGAACCAAACCGGTCCAATCCGGTTTGGTTACCGGTTTGGTTTGGTTCACTATATTTTCGGTTCTCGGTTCGGTTCACTTTTTCAAAAACTGATCAATTGTCGGTTTTTATCGGTTTTACCCAAAACCGAACCATACCCACCCCGAGTGACTACACAGAGGACTGTTGAGGCTGCTGCAGGTCCAAATTCCCAACTAGTAACTGCATCTACCTGTAATAGTGCTAATTTTCCATAATTATGAAAAGTATTATTATTAATTATTATTAAGCATGCAACAGTCAAGTATGTGATTTAACTTGGTGGAAAGTATATATTTGTTATATGATGTATAAATGAATAGTGATTTTAACCGAGTTAAATTCCATTAGAGATATTATTTTCATAGTGCATTTGGATGATAATGGATCCAATTGAATATTAGTGAAATCAATTTGGTAATTGAATAGATGTGAAATATTTTTTGGAATAATTATCGAAATGGGATGTGATTAATGTAAATTGTTTGCCATTTGGTGATTTGTGGAAGTCAAGGGAGCAAATTACAATTGTGAGATATTTATATATAATATAATGTTAGTGGAGATTGCCATGATCTTAAGAATATATATATATATATATATATATATATATATATATATATATATATATATATATAAATATAAAAACATGACAAGTGGAATGTGGCATTCCACTCGTCCAAACAAAAAAAAAACAACAATACAAAAGCTAAAATTTGAAAGTCAAACAAGAAATATTTAATCAAATAAAAACAAACCAGAATGTTGGCTTGAGGTTGGCGTGAGAGAGAAATAGGGAGGGTTTTTAGAGAGAGAAAGTGCTAGAAGAAGAAGAAGGAGAAGGAAAGTGGAGTTGGTCAAGAAGAGTTTTGTGTAAAGAATAACATTTCAGGTTTGGTGATACCGCTTTCGTATTTTTTAGATTTTCCAGAATATTTCGAAATCATTATATTATATTGTTTTTAGTTTATTTAAGCTATATTCATTATGATATGTTGTTTGAAATTAATTTTGGGATGATTTGGTGTGTGTCTATATATATATATATATATTGTTAGTTATTTGGATTACATTTATCTGAAATATAATTTGGATCTGTAATATTGTTTACGAAAAATATTCTGAATTGATTTTCAATATGTTTTCATTATAGTAATATTACGGAGAATATTATTAAAAGCAATTTTGTATATATTGTTTTGCGATTTGTTTCGAAAAGTGATTCAGGACATTTGGATTTACTATGGAATTATGATATATAATTGCATGTGATTTGAAGCGATTTCTGGATTCAGAAATATTTTCGGAAACGATTTTATAATTTGCTTGTATATGTATATTGATGCGATTCGAATTCTAGAAATGTGTATATTGATTTGGATATGATTTCAGAATTTAAATTGACGATTCTGTTCGGAATGAATTATATGATTTTCGAAAAGTGATTTGTCTCTGATATATGTAAACATAGTTATGGATATAGGAGATTGACATGTCAATTGGGTTCTCTGAGTAGTACTACGCCTATATGTTATGATTGAGGTACCACCCTTTGCGGGTTGAGAAATCTGATCTGGGATACGCAGCGGGTCCTCCGTTGGTATCCATCTCTGTTCTGTATAGCCCGTAATCTAGTCCGAAAAGTATGTTTAGTATATCAGTAGCCTAAAATGGAAATAGAAATGAAATATAATTTGTTATATGATTTGATTTGGTATTAATAAGTTTATACGATATTTTATTCCGATTTCGGAAGATATTGTTGATAATTGATTTGATATGATATTTGTTATCGTTTTTCTAAGGGATATATATATATATATATATATATATATATATCTGAAATATTTAATTTAATTGTGCCTCATATGTTGGTTTTATATATTATTTGCGTTATTGAGATATTATTGTAACACCCCCCGACCCGACCCGGCTGGATCGACCTAGGGAGCGCTACCGGTTTTCAAAACTTCCTAAATTCATAAACATTTCCAAAATCATTGTGAGTCCATAGAATAAATTTTCAAAGCATTGAAAAACCGTAGAGTTTATTATTTTGAAAATCATTTTTGAGTGAGCCCAATCAATAAAATTTTTTTTTTATAAAATTTCGGCAGAATTCCGTTTGTTTTTCGGATTTCCCAAAACCTGTTTTTCAAATAAAATCCCAAATCACAACAATGCGCAAAAACACTTCAAATATCATTTCAAACATTTGCGCACTCTGCCGTTTAGTGCGACTTTCCAACACAGTTTATAAAATAAAACGATTCAGACTTTAATATTTACAAACATTCTAATAATAAAAGACAGAAATCATAAAATAATTAATTACAGAACATAATTACAAAACATATTACGAAACATATTTACAAATCCTCCGTATATGCATGCTTTCAGAATATATACATATAACAACAATATAGCTACCCAACTGTGATAACTCTGGGACTCTGTCAGCAAATCTCTCTCTCTTCAGTCTTTAGCTTCTTCGGGATCCCTGGTACCTACGCGTTAGAAACAAAACTAACGCGCTAAGCAAAATTGCCTAGTAGGTGTACACTTAACATAAAGGACAATATAATATAAAACAGTATAGCTAAAACAATATCTCGTAAATCAGAAATTTAGAAATGTAATTAGACAGTAGGGCTTATAAACAGAATTGTTCAGAAATATAAATATCTGTATAAAACAAACATTTCTCAAATACTAAAACTTTATAAACATACAATATGTCAAAACTTTATGGAATTCAGTTCAATATCATTTCTTTATTTCCAGACACTTTCTGCCCATAAATTCTAAATTTGGCCCGTGATACACATAACAGGGTGTACAGGACTGGATTACGGGTTTTACAGTCGGGTTTCCCATTTCATATGAAATGGTATCCCTAGATAAACAGTCGGTTTCCCATTTCACGAAGAAATGGTATCCGGGTATTCTCACAGTCGGTTTCCCATTTCACGAGGAAATGGTATCCGTGGTAAACAGTCGGTTTCCCATTTCACGAAGAAATGGTATCCGTAATCAATGATCAGAGACAATACGGTGCAGTACTGCTATAAATTCACCCAATTGACATGTTAATCTCCTATATCCAAATATCCCTATACATATATCAGGGCCTTTAAAACTCATAACAAAACGATTCTTTGGTTTCATAGATCGACGAAAACTATTTTAAATCAAAATCCATAAATAAGAAAATCAAACAACAACTGGAAATCAGGGTTTTGAAACACAAAATTTTATTCAACTTTTCATAATAATAAAATAAGGCACAATCACTCAACAATATATAAACAAAATGCAATACGAGTATATTAACAAATCAATACAAATATATATAAAATCCATAACAATATTTTTAATATACTAAATCGAAACTTTTTATCAAAATAAGTTCGAAATCGTGTGTACACCAACCTGGATACCGTTTCCCTTCGACGAATCGCATTTCCACGATTTTCTTTTTCCTTTTCCTTCCCTTTTCTCTTCCTCCTACACTTCCTTTTCTCTTTCCTTCCCCTTTTCTTCTTCTTTCTTCTTTCTCTTCTTTCTCTTCTTTCTTCTCTTTCTTTTCTTTCTTTCTTCTTCTTTCTTTTCTTTTTTTTTCCTCGGTCTCTCCTCTCTCTTTTCTGCTCTGTGTGTTTTCTGGCTTCTGCGAGAAGCTACTTTTTTTTTATATTTTTCGGCTGTCGCGACCGTAGTCGCGACCTGTGGTCGCGCCACCAGGTCGCGGTACTCCCTGGAGCATTTGCACCGCCTTCATCGCGAGCACACCTCGCGGTACCTTGGTCGCGCTGGTGGTCGCGTTGCTCACTACCAGATTTTGACATTTTCATCGCGAGCAGTTCATCGCGACCTGTGGTCGCGGTGACTGGTCGCGATGCTCACTGCCAAAAATCTCATTTTCCACCGCGAGCAAGCCATCGCGACCTGTGGTTGCGGTGACCAGGTCGCGATGCTCCCTGCCTCAATTTTTTCAATCTTCAAGCATCGGTTTCGACCGTTCAATCTGGTCCACCTGGAAATCATAAAATTAAACATACTTTTAATTACATTTACACCCCTTCCAATTATAAAATTTATATTCACATATATGAAATTATTTATCCAAAATTCGGGATGTTACAATTATATTATGTTTATACAAATGGATTTTGGGTACACCCACTAAGCGCTATGCTTAGCATGTTGAGTTTCTCACACGTAGGTAAAAGAGTTCAGGAAAAAGATAAGGCTGGAAAGAGTTGAGTCTGCAGTGATTGAGTTCTGAGTCACATCGCTCCCGCATTTTTGGTAGCCCACTATATCTTTGATGTTTTATATGTATTATATCGGCATGCATGGATAAGAATGTTTTTATAAATATTTGAAACGGTATTTAGTTTTTATGTATGTCTGTAAATATTTGTAATATTTGGGCTCATGGAATTTAATGCTTTTAAAGTTGAATGTTTATAAATATTTTGTATGAATTGTGTTTATGAAATCGTTGAAAATAGGTTTTGGAAAGTCAGAAAAACAGAGTAAACCCTGGCGAAATTTTCAGAAACTATTATGGACTATTGATTTCGATTTATGTTTAAGTATATGATTTTAAGTTTTCGATAGTATAATTTTAATGCTAACTGTATAAAAAGTGCTTCCGCTAGTGTTTTCAATTTTCCGTATCCGTATATGTCTGTATCCAGTAGCGCTTCCCGATTCGGTCCGAGCGGATTCGGGTCGGGGGGTGTTACACTACCGCTTTGCATTGTAATCAGTCTGAATCACAATCACAACAATTTATGTTAATTACAGCTAATCCAGATATAACTCAAGACAAAAACCAATTTCTTTTTCCAATTTTTGTTGATTAATACTATTTTTTTTTTTTTTTGTAATGTATTGCATTAGGGACTGTGGTTGGATTGGATGCAAACTGGACTGGACCATTCTAGGTCAGCAAACTTTACTACTGAACTTTATTTAACCACTTTTATTTTTATGGTTTTTACTTTTATGTTTGAACAATGGTGTATATATATTTTGGTTGTGTTTACTGTTAGTCTTTTGGTTGCTTGGCAGTGGAATGCGTCAGCTGCTATTGTGGGAAGTTGAAGTTGGATTTTTTGTTTGATCATATGGACTGTGTTAGAAAGAGTAGTGGAATGTGTTAGCTGCTAGTGCAGGAAGTTGAAGTTGGATTTTTTTGTTTGATCATATGAATTGTGTTAGAAAGGGTAGTGGAATGTGTGAGCAGCTATGAGATAGGTTGTAATAGACCAGATTAATTGCACCACACCGTTTTTGTTGATGTAGGATGTGAAAAATTTTAGAATTTTTATACAGACAGCATAGAGTGTATAGACAGGTATTTTGCACACTCAGACAATTTGTTGCACATTTGGTTGATGGGTACCAGTTTGTTTCATGCTTATGATTAGTAACATGTCTGTTGTCAATTGTACAAGGCCAGTAAGAAACTTTTATGTAAGGATTTATACATGTGCAGCATATGATGTTGGATATTAATACAGATGAATCTAAATTGATCATATATTATTTCATCGAATGAGTTTTTACGAATGTATGAAAGTTTATTTCATTGATATAATAAGTATTACAATACATATTGTTACAGCAAACACAAAAGATGAAGTAAAAACCAAATTCAAAAATTGCAATTGTTTGACATTGTTGTTGCTCTCAATCCTTTGATTTTGCTTCTCTATTTTTTCTAAGTACTTAATAACATTTTTCATGTCTTAAATGATTGTTGTCAGTGTCTAGTTTTTCCCTGATTTTTCTCCAGACTTGTGCACTAGATTATCAACTTCATTATCAATTGTTGTAAATTCATCTTCATCAGGACACCAAAATGAGTAATAACTGCATTTTCCTTTCTCATAGAAGAAGTATAACTTGGATTAATTTGATATTGACTCTGAAATTCTTACACCGGCCCTTCTATCACATCTACAATTGCCTATTCTTGAATTTTATCAAGCTGCTATTAACTTCACTGCTAACATTGTTGTAAGAAACTTCCACATTTGCAACTGTAACTAGTTAATTTGTAAGAAAAAAAATTAAGTATGGAAGATAAACAATGAAATGAAAAGATGAAGATTTAATTTGTAAGGAAAAAAATTCAATTTGGAAGAGAAACAATAAAATGAAAAGATGAAGAGAAATTATCCAGGTATAACACAAATTGACCCATATATGTAGCAATTTTCAAGTGACCGTTTCCACACTAACGGTCACAATAATCCAATAGTCAGGTTTTAAACAATTTCATTCCAATGGTCCACTTTCAAAATAAGTAAATGGTATTTATAAATAGAATAAGGGCATTTATGTCAAAATACAATTTCATAAAAGTTGGTAGGACCCACACAATCAGGATTTAAGTCAGCTATCACATCAAGTAATTTTTTTATCCACCAAACAGTCACGTTTAAGGGTAATTTCGTCATTCTACTAAAAACATTAACTTTTTGGTTAGTCAACCGTTTTGTTAACTTTTTTCAGGGAATGTTTATACAATAAAAGTAAAAGTTGTTAGTACGTGTAAAAATGCCAAATCTCAAGAGTATGAGTGCAATTAGCCCTAAGATATATTGGACGGCATCACTAAATTTTTATGAACAGAATTGTAAAATAATGGATTCGGATAATATTTATTATTTATCTTGAAAAGAAAAAATATATTCATAAAAGCTAGACATATATATTTACCATTGGAGAAAAGGGAACAAGAGATATAGTGGTACTTATAGGTATATTACATGCGTTGTGTTATCGAAGAATAAAACTTTTGTTTTTCTTCGATAAATATTAGTTTAATGATTAGATAATTATTAAATTAAATAAAGGGTTTCGAAATCAACTCTTTATGTGAAAAGTTGATATAAGAAAATAATACATGAAATTACAATTTCAATAATTCTACATGTCATATCCCACTGTTCTTTTTTTTTTCTTTTTTTTGCATGATTTAAAGTTCTAAATAATAGAATGGAGATTTTAATGCTGGTGAAGTGGACATGAAATGGTTTTGGAAAGGATGTGGAAGCCAAATTTGGGAATATTCAATCCTTTATTTTTCATGTGGAGTTGAGTTGAAGAACCATGTTTTGCAATTGGAATTGGAAAGACCCAATTCAGATTATATGATCAAATTCAGTTCTAGATCCATGGAACCAAATAGATCTTTTGTTTATATTGTTGGTTCAGAATTTAGATTACATATTGATGAATAAAATCACACTAACAACAAACTAATTTTATTCTCTCTTGTGTGAACCTAATAGGAATTAAGTAATAAGAGAATAAATCAACACAGCCACAATTGCAATCACAATAACACAAGCGATTTAACGTGAAAAAAACCTCTTCAAGGTGAGGAGTAAAATACCACGGGTCCTCCGGAAATCTCCACTATCACAAAATAATAGGAATACAAAAGTTCTCTCTAGATAAAACTAGAGGCACATAAATATCTCAAGATTATTTAATCTTGGCAAACAAGCAAATACTACAAGAGAATGAGAAAGATCTTCAAACCCGATCTCCATCGTCCAGATTGTAGTTCCCTGCATTGTGAACACGCTGGCAAAATTTGAGCTCAATCGAAACCACGGATCGACATTCAAACAGCCACGCTGAAAAATCTGAACAGAACCCCTAAAAAATAAAATTTCTGGTCACTTCTTTCTCTCTCTGTTTGCTTCCTTCACTTGTAAGCGCACACTGCTTCCCTCTTTTTCAAAAAAAAAAAAAAATTTGAAGTCTATATATATGGTTGCAAAAGGACTAAAGAGTCCTAGGCTCTTCCAGCATGGGCTCACACATGTGGGCTTTACCAAATTAATTGGTAACAAAATTTTGAGCTATCTCTACAAAGAAGGAAACCCACCCTAACAAATCTCCCTCTTTCCAACTATGTGGAGGGATTTGCCAACCCAACGATCGAACAATAAACTTCAAGTTTCTCCCTTGGTAGTGCCTTTGTCAACATATCTGAGCCATTATGATCAATATAAATTTTCTCAAGTTCAAACAACTTGTCATTAAGAGCATCTCTTATCCAATGATTACCTCACATCAATGTGCTTTGATCTTGTATGAAATAAAGAATTCATACCAAGGTGAATTTCACTTTAACTATCACAAAATACTATGTATCACTGTTACATGAAACCGAGCTCCTACAGAAACCTCTTCATCCACAATAACTCTTTACATACTTCGATTGCTGCGATGAATTATGCTTCTGTTGTTGAAAGTGCAACACATTTCTATAGCCTTGACTACCAAGATACAGCCTCACTTGAGAATGTTATCAAGTAACCCGAAATGGACTTTAGAGTATCAACATCTCCCGTCATATCTGAACTGGTGTAGCCAACTAGCATTGGTTTCTCACTTCCAAAAGTGAGTCTGAAACTGGAAGTGCCTCGAAGATATCTCATAATCCACTTAACTGCATTTCAATGCTCTCTTCCTGGATTAGACATTAAAAGGCTGACAACATCAACTACATTAGCTATGTCTGGCCTCGTGCATACCATCATATACATCAAGCTTATTACTGCTGAGGCATATGGAATTATTTCCATGTCTTCCGTCTCCTTATTTGTCAACGGGCTCTGATCGGTGCTTAACTTAAAATGTGTAGGAAGAGGAGCACTGATCACTTTAGCATTGTTCAGGTTGAATCTTTCAAGTACCTTTTAAATGTATTGCTTCTGTGACATCTGCAACTTATTATCTGCTTTATCTTGATAAATTCGTATGCCAAGGATATATTTTACAAGCCATAAATCCTTCATAGCAAAGACTTTACTTAGCTGCTTTTTCAACCTATTAATTCTTGAAGTATTTTTACCAATAATCAACATGTCATCAATATAAAGTAATAATATAATGAAATCATCATCACAGGATTTCTGTACAAAAATAAAGTGACCATGAGTTATTTTTCGGTAGCCTTGCTCCCCATAATTGACTCAAACTTCTTATATCATTGTTTTGGTGCCTACTTTAAGCCATGAAAACTTTTCTACAATTTGCACACATAATCTTCTTTTCCTTTTTAAAACCCTCTGACTGCTCCATATATATTTCTTTGTTTAAGTCACCATGGAGAAAAGCAGTCTTCACATCCATCCGCTCAACCTCCATATCAAGACTAGTTGCTAAACCCATAACCATATGAATAGATGACATTTTAACAATTGAAGAAAAAATTTCATCAAAATCAATACCTTTCTTTTGACTGAATCTTTTGACGACCAATCTAGCTTTCTATCATAGTTGTGAGGTGTGTTGTTTGTGCTTCACTTTGTATACCCACTTATTCTTCAAAACTTTTTTGCCCATAGACAACTTCACCAGCTCAAATGTATGATTTTCATGTAATGATTTCATCTCATTTTGCATGGCATCAACCCATTTCTTCATGTGTTCATCTTCTATGGCTTCTGCATAACATTCGGGCTCTCCCCCTCAATCAATAATGTATAATCATCAGCAGAATACCGTGTAGAAGGCTGGCAGTCTCTAGTAGACCTCCTGAGTGGAACCTCTGATGGAATCTCTAATACTGGTGACTGCTCATGGGTATCATCATCAATCTCAACCTGTGTATGAGTATTAACATCACTTGTACTATTCTGGTCATTATAAACTTCATTTGTAACCTTCATAGGCACATGTGTCAAAGGAACTGGATCCTAAGTCTATCAAATCATCATAATATTGAGAAATTGTTTTATTTGTCTTCTCAATAACCTGTATGGTTTTGTATTCCATAAATACAGCATCTCGGCTTCTTATAAGTTTTTTCTGCACTAGATCATAAAACTTGTAGTCAAACTCATCTTAACCATAGCTAAGGAATACATATTGTATTGTCTTGACATCAAGCTTAGACCTTTCGTCTTTGGAAATATGCACAAAAGCCTTATATACAAAGACACGCAAGTGATCATAAGAAACATCCTTTCCAAACCAAACTCTATCTGGAACATCAAAATTTAGAGGAATACATGGTGTGAGATTTAACACATGTATAACTGTACTCAAAGCCTCACTCCAGAAGGATCTTGGCAACTGTACTTGTGAAAGCAAACATCTCACTCTTTCAACTAGTGTCATGTTCTTCTCAGTTAAGCCACTCAACTGCAGAGTCTTAGGAGGTGTTTTCTGATGACGAATGCCCTGCTGTTTACAATATTCATCAAAAGGTCCAGAATACTCACCCCCATTATCAATTCTAATGCATTTTAATTTCTTCCCAATCTATCTCTCTACTAGGGCCTAAAACTATTTGAACACATCTAATATTTGGTCTTTTGTCTTCAAGGTATAGACTCACAATGTAACACCCCCTGACCCAATCCGCTCGGATCGAATTAGGGAGCGCTACTATATACTAAAATCTAACTTTTACTTTTATATAACCATAATTTAAAAATGATATTAAAAACATTTAAAAGTGGTCCAAATAAATTTCCAAAAATCTTGTCAGAGTTTCCTCTGTTTTTCCGACTTTCCAAAACCTGTTTACAATCAAAATGCATAAAAATCAACTTCTAAATTCTTAAATCCAAATTTAGTGCGACTTACCGAATCAATTTATCGCAATATCATTTATAAAAATTCAACTAACATAACATATAATAAAATCTTTATATAGCGGAAGCTCCTTAAATATATACAAACAGTTTCTGTATATGCATGCGGTATCAAAATATATAGACTTATTACAAAAGAACTACCAAAATATATGTAGGACGGATGTGACTTCGAACTCTGTTCCTGCAGTCTCTACTCTTCTTTGTCTTTGTCTCCCTTGGAACCTCTGTTACCTACGTGTGAGAAAATTCAACACGCTAAGCATATTGCTTAGTGGATGTACACTTAATTGCATATACAAATATATTATATCAAATAATTCTATCGGTTTATTGAAAATATAAATAACAAATATATATAAACAATATATGAGGCTCATATCAAATCATGCCAAAATAAATTCAACAAGTATAATATCCCAAAATCAATCAACCGATAAATTCTTCATAATTTCTCGAATGTTTTCATATAACAAATCAGTTTTCAGACTGGGCTCCTGACATACATAACATAAGTTATCGGACTGGATTACGAGTTGTTCAGCATCGGACACATAAACGGGGCCACCCGCCGAACATCAGATCAGAATGGAACACCAACAGAATCACCCGCTATAAATGTCCCATGACAGAATTCAGAACCCTAGGACCGGCACTTTGGGCCTGTACTATCCAAAAGGTGGTATATCGACACAGTACTGTTCAGACAGAAACCCAATTGACATGTCAACCTTCTATATCCATATCTATGTTCATACACATCAGAGCCATTTCACAAAACGTTTTCTCAAATCCAATGTCAACATATTTCATTTCTTTCAGAATCATCGAATTCAACTTTCAATGTATTCAATTTCGATTCATATCGATATATCTCTATTTTTGAAATTCAAATTTCATCAAATATCATATAACGAAAATATACTAATATATTTCTAAATCAATAATCATATCAAATCAATCCAAAAATATATTCAAACGTATTTCATCATTCCATATCGAATCAAAATACCCCAAAATCATTTTCCGATACATTTCATAAATATTATATAATTAAAATCACTTTCAACAATATATTTCATAACAATCTTAGCATCAAAACGTATTAAAATCAATTCCGAATATTATTCACAATTAAAATTTCGGATATAAACTATATGTCAAGAATTCGCAATTCACTTCAATCCGAAATCGGTTTCAAACTATCAATTCTACTCAATAGAATTCAAATAATTCAAAAACTATAAAATTCGATAATTTCGAAAATTTCTGGAAAACTGAAAATTCGAAAACGAATGTACACTGAAGCTGAACTATAATCTATAATCAATATCATTCAAATAACTCAAAATTAATTAAATTCAATCAATCCGAAATATTCTGAAAACGGAAAAATTCGAAAACTTGTGTACACCACACCTGAACACTTCCTCCTACTCTTTTTCTTCTCCTCCTCCTCTTTCCTTTTTCTTCTTTTTCTTCTTCTTTCTCTCTCTTCTTTCTCTTTCCTCTTTCTCTCTTCTTTCTCTCTCGTTCTCTGGTTTTCTGTTTGTTGGAGAGCTTATAGCTATCTCTCTTTCTTTTATTGAAGAGCATCACTTCATCACTCGGTGCTCTATTTTTAAAAAAATTTTGAGCCATCGCTGACCGCGTATCGCGAGCGGTGGTCTCATCGCTCGGTCGCGATGCTCATTGGTGGAAATTTGCCACCTTCAGCGCGAGCAGCTACCGCGAGCACTGGTCGCGGTTTCTAATCACGCTGCTCACTGGTCTAATTTCTCAATTTTCATCGCGAGCAGCTACCGCGATCCCTGGTTGCGAGGATGGTCGCTGATGCACACTATCCAGTTTTTCACCATTTTCTTCGTGCATTATTTTTACCGTTCAAAATGGTCCATTCACATACTCCATATTAATTAAACTACACTTTTCATATTTATGGAAAATTAGGGATGTTACACACAACATCGTTAAATGATCATTTATAATGATCACAAAATAGAAAGCACCACCGAAAGTTTTTTTGTTTTCATAGAACCACAAACATCAGAACGTATTAAATTAAGCATACCTGATTTTCTTAAAGGAGGCGATGTTTTAAAGGAAACTCTGGATTGCTTCCCTGTCAAGCAATGAGCACATTTATTCAACGATGCATTCTTCATTCCGTAAAGAAGATCATTCTTGGCCAAAACCATCAATCCATTCTCGCTCATGTGACTAAGTCCTTTATGTCATAACTCAGTTGTACTTTCATTCTCTACTGTAATAATAATGCAATCAGAAACCTTTGTCTGCATTAAATACAATAAAAAGCACTTATTGTGTAACGCCCCTAAATCGTCGATAATAATCTGCCAAGCCTAAGAAACTTCTGACTTCTGCAACATTTATGGGAGGCTTCCATTCCACTATTACTTTAATCTTTTTAGGAATCTGTCTTAATACCCTCTGCTGATATAATATGGCCCAAAAATGCAATTTCAGGCAACCAGAACTCACATTTGCTCAAGTTTCCATACAGTTGCTTCTCTCTCAGAATCTGCAATACCACTCTAAGGTGCCTGTCATAGTCCTCTGTCGTCTGTGAATATACCAGGATATCATCAATAAATACTACCACAAACTGATCCAAGTATGGTCGGAATATCCGGTTTATCAAATTCATAAAGGCTGCAGGTGCATTTGTCAGCCCAAATGGCATCACTACAAATTCATAATGTCCATACCTGATTCTGAGGTTCTGAATGCAATTTTCGGAATATCAGATCTTTTATTCTCTAGTGTACACCAAACCTAGATAATTTCCTAATACTTTTCTTTTTCTTTCTTTTTCCTCTTACTTCCTCCTCCTTCTTCTTCTTTTCCTTTTCTTTTCTCCTTTCTTCTCTTCTTCTTCTTCGGCCTTCTTCTTCTTCTTTTTTTTTTCTTCTCTTTTCTTCTTTTTCTTTCACGCCACCGCCCAACTCTCTGTTTTCATCTCTCCATCACGTTTTTGTTTGCGTTTTGTTTAAATGTTTGCTGTATTTTATTTGACTTTTCAATTTTTTTTTTTTTTTTACTAGGTTTTCCTTGTGTGTGTTAACACTCACACTCACACACACACACACACACACACACACACACATATATTTATATATTATATATATAAATATCTTCCTAATTACTAATTGCTCCCTTGAACTTCTTAAAACCCTACAATGGCACAAATTTACTTTTAATCACATTCCATCTCAATAATTATTCCAAAAATATTCCATACTTATCCAATTACCAAATTGACTTCACCAATATTCAATTGGACCTATTATTCTCCAAATGCACCATGAAAATAATATTTCTAAGTAGTCACTATTCGTTTATATACTATGTATCGACTATATATATACTTTTCACCAATTTAAATCACATACTTAACTTTTACATGCTCAATAATAATTAATAATAATCCAAGGATATTTATTCTATTTACGAAAAATTAGGTGCGTTACAATTCTTCCCCTCTTAAGAAATTTCGTCCTCGAAATTTTTACCTCAGTCGAACAGTTGAGGATATTGTTGTCTCATGATTTCTTCGCTTTCTCAGGTAGCCTCTTCTACATTATGATTCCTCCAGAGGACTTTCACCAGTGGAACTCTTTTATTCTGTAGTTCTTTAATCTCCCTATCAAGAATTTGCACTGGTTCCTCTTCGTATGTCAGGTCTGGTCGTATGTCAATACTTTCAGCCTGGACTCTGTGGGAAGGATCAGATCTGTATCTCCTCAACATGGACACATAGAAGACATTATGAATCTTCTCTAGTTCAGGAGGTAAAGCAAGTCTGTAGGCTACTAGGTCCCACACTATTCAATGATCTCATATGGGCCAATAAACCTAGGACTTAACTTACCTTTTCTGCCAAATCTGAGCACTTTCTTCCATGGTGATACTTTAAGGAAAACTTTTTCACCGACTTCATATTCTATATCTTTTCTTTTCAAATCTGCATATGATTTCTGTCAGGTCAGATGCAACTTTCCATCTTTCCTTGATAATCTTCACATTCTCCTCAGTTTAGTCGAATCAAATCTGGGCCTACTAACCTGTCTTCTCCCAACTTTGTCCAGCATACAGGTGTCCTGCATTTCTTTCTATACAAGGCTTCATATGGTGTCATAGCTATGCTCGATTGGTAACTGTTATTGTATGCAAATTCAATCAATGGGAGGTGATCAAGCCCAACTCCCTTCAAAATCAATTACACAACTCCTGAGCATATCTTCAAGTACCTGAATTACTCTTTCTGACTGTCCGTCTGTCTGCGGATGGAAGGCTGTACTGAAACTCAATCGAGTACTCAAAGCTTCTTGAAACTTCTTCCAGAACCTGGATGTAAACCTCGGGTCTCGATATGATATTATTGATGCAGGCACTCCATGCAATCTGACTATTTCTCTTATATACAATTCTGCCAGTCGATCCAGTGAATAGTCAGTTCTGACAGGTAGAAAATGTGCTGACTTCGTCAGTCGGTCCACTATAACCCATATTAGCATCATGTTTACTCCGAGGTAATTAATTGTTTTATGATTTCTGTTTTTCATTTTCAAAGGATTGTAAATAATGAATTATGAACTGGTTTATTTTAAAACTGTTTGGAAAGTCGCACTAAACAGGAGAGTGCGCATTGATTTGAAAGTTTGATATAGAAGTGCTGAAATTATTTTGTTTTGGACTTTTGTTGAAAATAGGTTTTGAAAATCAGAAAAACAGAGGAAACTCTGCCGAAATTTTGAAAATAAATTTTGTATGAGCTCACTAGAAAAGCATTTTAAAAATATAATTTATTTGATTTTCAATGATTGCAAATTATAAAGTGAGTTAAGAAAAGTTTTGAAAACCCGGTAGCGCTTCCTGGATTCGATCCAGACGAGTCGGGTCAGGGGGTATTACATATTGCCCCTAGTCACAATCATAAAACCTTTAGTGAGCTTTCAATGACTATCACTAAAGTTGTTGCGAAACCCTTCATCATCAAGTTTACTAGCTGAAATGAAGTTCATACGAATATCAGGGATATAGTAGCTAAAATCTGTCAAGCCCAATCACAAGTGAGGGTCCAGCCCAAAAGCCCATCTACGCCCCAAGGCCCTAATCATGTCCCAGCCCATAGCCAAGGGGACCATCCTACATAGGCCCAAAGTTTGGGCGACCAATAGCCCAGGATCCACAAAACCTTTGTCGCTACGACATCAACGAGGCCATAGTCGCATGACACTCGAGTGACATTCGTCGCGGTGGTCTAAGTAACGACAGGCACTTGACTCCACGACGGCCCCACACCTTGAGGTCCCTCCTGTCGCATGACACTCATGTCGCTCGACTAAGGAACCCTATTGGGCCTACATAGGCCTAATCATGACCTACCTGAATAGGCCCAGGCCTACAACCCTACCCATCAGACTTTGAAACTCAATGACCAAGTCAAGGAAGCACCCATATCTTCCTTGATTTAGGGCAACGAATCAGGGAGATGATTCACCATCCCCAACGGGTGAATCACCACCCCTATAAATAAGAGAAGTACTCTTCTAAAAAGGCTCATACGAAACTAGAGAGAAAACTGGCAAACTATCGACTAAGTAACAGTTCAGTAAACAGAAAGCATTTTCTGACTGAATTCCACCATCTCCGATCGTCTCCCGATCGTGGTCCAGCTAACCGCCTTTACGTCACCTCCGACCACAAAGGTCTAACCCCATCGAATTAAGGAAGTATTTCTCATTTTTCCTTGTGTTTTACACTTTATCGTCTACTAGCACTCGCTAACTTGACCGTCGGACTGACTTTGGCAGGCACCACCCCGGTGTCCCAGACGTCCTACGGGTCACATGCGTTCTTTCTTTGCAGGTTGTAGTGCCCCGTGTCTTTCGAGCGATTTTTAAGGACTACAAGGGATATGTTTGATATTTTTTAGAAGCAACATCAGTACCATTGTTGGTCTCCAAACACATATCTCCTATGCCAATAGCTTTAGCTAAGTTATTGTTACCCTATCTTAACATCTCCAAAGTCTCTGGATGTATAAGATGCAAAGAATTCCCCTTCGCGATATAGCATGAATGAAGGCACCACTATCAATCACCCAACTAGTCTCATGGCATGTAAGGTTGACAACATCATCATCATCACACACAAGAAGGAAGTCATCTGTAACATCATCATAACTATCATTATTTTTCTTTTCTTTCCCTTTATCCTTTTTGTTATCTCTTTTGAGTTGTCTACAATACTTCTTTATATGCCCATTTTGACCACAGTGATAACACTCAATATTGGCAAACTTGTTGGACTTGCTTTTGCTTCTGTCTTTATTCCTCGGACCTCTACTCTTACTCCTCCCCCTTAGCTTTGTGACTAAGATCTCTGAATGTGAAGAACCTTGTAACTTTCTTCTCATTTCTTCATTCAGAACACTGCTCTTAGCCAAATCCATAGTGATGATATCATCTGGAGTTGAGTTAGATAACGAAGATATAAACATCTCCCATAAGTCTGGTAATGTGCCTAGAAGCCATAACCCTTGTATTTCTTCTTCAAACTTGATATTTATTACAGCCAACTGATTAATAATTTCCAGAGTATTCATGAGTATGCATTCGAATGATCTATCATAGGAATTTCATCCTGATATTTCAAATCCATCATTTGCTTGATAAAAAAACAGTTTATTATTCCCAGTCTTTCGAGCATATAGTTGTTCAAGTTTGTTCCATAAATCACGTGCATGTGTCTTTCCATTGACATGGCTCAAAACATTATCATTTACCCACTGTCTGAAATACCCGTTGTTATGCATATAATTTCATAAACCCAATAGGTCTAGAAAAGTCAACAAAGCCCAATGGACCTGGAAAAGTCAACAAAGCCCAACAGGCTGGGAAAGCTGATGAAGTTGAGATAACAAGCAAGTTCCAACCGTGAAAGGTGAGGAAAGGATTAAACTTCTGAAGTTCGAAGTGGGCTATGACACTCCAGCGAAGTTAGGAAGACCTCAACCTCGTCACCTCTCATCTCATCGTCACAGTTTAGCTCAAGCTCGCAATCACTCAGCTCGACGCGTATTTTACAAATAAGGGAAGATCTCATAATTTGAGGAATCTAATCACACCAGTTGACCGAATTTGAATTTATATTTAATCCCTATAACTAAGTGATTGTATTCCTAATTTATTTACGATAATTAGGGGAATTATTTGATTCCTGAATTCTAGCAATTCAATCAATGTAAATCAGTAATGACACCACCCTTTGAACACTATAAAAAGATAGGGTCATCACTATATTGGAGCGATGTTTCTAATTACCCGAGCCCGACATCTACACAAAAAGTTAACCTACAAGTTAGTAGTGAGAAGTTAGCAGGAATAACCCTAGTGTCTATAACGACCTAAGACTCAGATCAAAAACGTCGTTACAGGTCATGGTCATTTTAGGCTCTACAGGGGAGAAGAAATGTCAAGACACAATGTACACCGGATTCCCTAACTTTCTCAGGCAAACCAGAAAATACCAGAAAGTGAAAAAGAAAAATACACCGACTCGAAAGCAATTAAAGAGAAAAGGAAGAAACTTCACAGAGAACTCACCATAAAAATCGAGGTGTGGAGTTCGAAGTAAGCAGAACTGGTGATTAATCGCCGAAAAAAGCCTTTGCTCGCCGGAAATAGAGTCTACGAGAGTTGATGGTAGTCTAAAGTTTTAGAGAAAAAAGGTTATGCCTCTTTTGCTGTTTCAAAAATTTTGTGAATGTGGGGGAAATAGTGTTGAATTCCCCCATTTATATCTTAACCCCCTAACTGTTAGATCGAGGTAATGATGAGGTGGTGGAGTCCAAAGTCTAGGCTACAATCTTGAAAGTCAAAATACGTAGGGACAACCAAAGGGCTATGACTGATAGGATGCGCACACTAAATGCACTTAATGAGGCGTAACAGTTGACATAGTGGCAGCCACTATAGTGGAATCATAATGGAGACCGTCGCGGTGACCTGGCAAAGCGATCCACGGCCTATCAAAGTCGAAATAAGATTTCAAATTAAGTTCATAGGTCGCTTCTCCACTGAACTCATCACAACTTCCACTACGATGTTATCGAGCTAGAAGTTGGGGGGCTAATGTTATGCATAAAATTTCATAAGCCCAATGGGTCTAGAAAAGTCAATAAAGCCCAATGGATCTAGAAAAGTCAACAAAGCCCAACGGACAGGGAAAACTGATGAAGTTGAGATAGCAAGCAAGTTCCAACCGTGATAAGTAAGGAAGGGATTAAATTCCTGAAGTTCGAAGCGGGCTATGACGCTTCAGCGAGCTAGGAAGACCTTGACCTTGTCACCTCTCATCTCACCGTCACAATTTAGTTCACACTAACAGTCTCTCATCTCGATGCATATTTTTCAGATAAGGAAATATCCCATGATTTCATTTATTTACGATAATTAGGGGAATTATTTTATTCCTGAATTCTAGCAATTCAATAAATGTAAACCAGTAATGATACTACCCCTTGAACACTATAAAAGGAGAAGGGTCATCACTGGCACAAAAACAAAATTTGTGAGAAAAACACTAAGAAGATTGAGTTAAGAGCAATAATATAACAATGGATGTAGGTTTTGATTTTCAGCCGAACCACTTTAAAAACTTTGCGTCTTTGATCTTATTTTGGTTAATAAACCACTATTTTTGCTATTCATTGCACTGATGTGATTCACACGTCAACACCAGCATACTTGACAATGAAAATTTCATTATGTATTATCTTCAGTTTTTTCATCCGCAAACACAAACAAGTAATAATCTTTAATATATAGAAGGTCTTCCATTTTTCCCCTTCCACACATGATAAGTTGAACCATTCAGATTAATTATTCTACTTGTATTAGCTTCCATTATTTAACACAAGGTAAGATTACTAGAACCATGCTTTAATACCACTTTGATGGATAAAATCACACTAACAACAAACTAATTTTATCCTCTTTTGTGTGAACCTAATATGAATTAAATAAATCAACACAACCACAATTGAAATCACAATAACACAAGCGATTTAACGTGGAAAAACCTCCTCGAGGTGAGGAGTAAAAAACCACGAGTTCTCCGAAAATCTCCACTTTCACAAAATAATGGGAATGCAAAAGTTATCTCTAGTAAAACTAGAGGCACACACACAAATATCTCAAGATTATTTAATCTTGACGATCAAACAAATACTACAAGAGAATGAGAAAGATCTTCAAACTCGATCTTCACAAAGGAGGAAATCCAACCCAACATATATAGGGGTGCATTTACTAATGTATTGAAAATAAAAGAGAATCAAGTTCTATTGAAAAATGAATCAATAAAGGGAACTTAATTCCATAGGTGGGGAAGGGGGAATCAAATTTCATTTACAATAGGAATTTAATTCATAATTTATATGTGGGATCTACGTAATTTTATTCTTAACCGTTTTTAGTAAATATTGGAATTAAAAATCAGGAATTAAATTATCTTTCTCTAGTTATGATTCTTAATTAGTAAACACGCTTATACACATAAAATATCATTTTTCTTTCGTTTAATATTGATTGTAGTAGCTAAAAATGACATCAAACCTAAGGATTAGACCCAATATACATGAGGCCCAAATCGAACAAGTAAGTATACAAACTCCATAATACAAAAGGCAACAAACGGGCCTAGAGCCCAGCTGTTTGTCAAGACCCTTTATGTAACGTAAAGGCCTAACTAAGAGGAGTTCAAAGTCAAAAGGATAAATGAACTTTGTCAACAAGAGGACTGACTCTCCGAAAATAGGGGGAAACGTGGCTGATTAAGGGGGATCCCAATACATCACTCAAACGGGCAGATGGGAACCCCATAAAAGAATGGTCTAGGCTCAAAGAAAGGGGTCATGCTCTTGAAACCTCTCGACTCTAGTAACATTATTGACTCTAATAATTCACGATCATCACAACTTTGTCACATCTGGCCAGCTCTGATCATCGATCAATCTCAATTCCGTTTGCTGACCATCAAACCACCAGTCTCAAGGAGTATTTCTTCTAAGACTATTCCATTGCACTCTCACTCATCTAATCCGGAATTATTGACTTGATTGTTAGAGTGCATTTGATCGACATCACCCTAGCGTCCCAAACAGTCCACCGATCACTATTTTTTTAATTTTATAGGTTGTAGTGTTAATATCTCCATCTTACACATTTTATGGTCTACATTAATTATCTTAATTAATGTTAGCTTCATTTAGTATTACGTTTTGAACTATTAATTAAAAATTATCTTTTATTTTTTAAAACAGAGAATTTTAATTATTATTATTATTTGGTTATTTATTTTTATAGATGTTTGATTAACACAAACGTATTTGGCAGATGATGCAGTAACATCTCGTTCAGCAAATAAACAACACAAGGCAATAGTAGCCAAGTCTTACGTGGTTACTATCATTTATGTATTAAAAGTGTCTTCGAGTGCATTTTATAAAAAAAAATTTATCGATTTTTTAAGTTTTTTCTTTTTTTTAAGGATTTTTAAAATATTTTTAAAACTATACCCGGATCCGTATCCTGAGACCTAAATTTATGCGCGACAATCGGTAACACCTGGTTCCTCTTTGTATTGGGCTACGGCTACCGAACAACGACTATAAAATTCAAATCATCAATCATGGCTAATTAAATGGGACCAATTCCAGGGTAGTTGCCACGCGTCAATTTGCGTAAGATAAAGTACGTTTGTCTGTATCCATGTACCAGAAGAAATTGAGGACAAAGTTGATAGTGCCAATGATAATATCACGATATTCGTTCTCGGAGTTAAAAAAAAAAAAAAAAATTATAAGAGAATTTAAAATTCCATAAGAGAGATTTGCAAAAAATTCCATAAGGTTTGAAACAATTCTATAGTTTTGAATTTAGGTTGTGTACTTAAAACAAGGTTTTAATTTTGATTCAATATTAGAGGTTATTGATGAAAAAGGATCAAACCTTAGAGAAATTTTTGTAAATCTTCCACATTTAAAATGTGTTAAATTTTTATACTTTAGTAAATTTTTTGAAACCCATAACTTTATTTAATGCGAATATGACTATATGAAAGGCTTAGTTAAATTTTCGGTCAACTTTATTAAAAGACCGCAATTAACGGAAAAAAAATAACAAAAATTATTATCCATTAAAATGACAAAAAATTATATTAAAAAAAAAACTGTAAAAGACGGTGTAAGAAGAATGGTATTTTCAGAAACTGTAACAAGAGATTCTTTTTTTAAAACAACTTTTATTTGTTTATTTCTCTTTTGTAGTGTTAGGGCACGTTTAGTATACGAGACTGGCTTGAACTGGACAGAACTAAGTTTTAGTCTCATATTTGATGTGTCACTGAACTATTTTAAGTGGGACTAAACAGTCCGCCCACAAAAAAATATTTACTTTCCTTCACTATCTAATCTTATTCAAAAGTTGAGGCTCCCTTCTCTAATTCGTCCTCCATAGTCTTCTCCTTAGGTCATCTCCAATAGATCTATTTTTTTTTTTAATCAAAATGGAATATTCCAATAATATTCTATCTCCATAAATTTACAACTCCAACTATTTTATATTTTAGGGTGAATTGCACTCAAGTACCCTGACTTTTATCATAATTGCACGCTTAATGCCAGTTTTGCCATAATTGCACTCTAGTACCCTGTAATCCGTTGACCACCGTTAGGGTAACGGTTGACCAAATGGATTCAGGGGTAAAATGGTCTTTTACGTTTAAATTTATTTTAAAAAAATTTAAAAAAATCATCCAACCAATAAGAACATGCCACGTCATATTTTAATTAATTTTAAAAAATATTTTTTAAAAAACCAAATCAAAAAAAAAAAAATTTTGAAAAAATTTTCGAAGAACACGAACCCAGAAATCTGGGTTCGTGTTCTTCGAGCACGAACCCAGATCTGGGTTCGACCACGAACCCAGAAACTGGGTTCGTGCTCGAACCCAGAACTGGGTTCGAACGCGAACCCAGAAATCTGGGTTCGCGATCGAACCCAGAAGCTGGGTTCGATCGCGAACCCAGCAACTGGGTTCGCGGTCGAACCCAGTTCTGGGTTCGAGCACGAACCCAGTTTCTGGGTTCGTGTTCTTCGAAAAAATTTTCAAAATTTTTTTTTTTTTTTTGATTTGGTTTTTTAAAAAATATTTTTTAAAATTAATTAAAATATGACGTGGCATGTTCTTATTGGTTAGATGATTTTTTAAATTTTTTTAAAATAAATTTAAACGTAAAAGACCATTTTACCCCTGAATCCATTTGGTCAACCGTTACCCTAACGGTGGTCAACGGATTACAGGGTACTAGAGTGCAATTATGGCAAAACTGGCATTAAGCGTGCAATTATGATAAAAGTCAGGGTACTTGAGTGCAATTCACCCTATATTTTACAATCTCTAAATAATAAAATATTATTATCTTTTTACTTCATAAATTATTTTTTTAACTTTCTCTTAATTATTTTAGATAATAATTTATTTAAATAATAATTTACTAAAATAATATATTTGCAACTAACTATTTTACATGTAACAATTTTAATCTAAACTTTTTAATAATTAATTCTTTCATCTACTAATTTTCTCCACCTAACTTTACACCTAATGTGTTCATTTGTAGATGTTAATGTAATTGTTTTTATTTTACTAAATTATTTTTATTTAATTATTATATTAAATAGTAATTATATACATATTGAAGTTTTGAAATAATTTATTTTTAAATAAAATAATTATTAGGTTATTGATTAATAAATAGATATGATAAATGAAAATTTTAAAATATAGTCAATATTATACTCACTTGAAATATCTCAACAAAATATTTCTAATGATATAATTTTAATGCTAATTACATTTATAGTCAGTATTGTTGTTTTTATGCTTGGAGGCTTTGGAATTATCTGCATATGTTATATTAGTACTTTTTCAGTTTATATACCATTTGTATTTATATGAGTTTGCACATTGTATTTCATATTTGAATATTGAATAATATGAACAAAATGATATTTGAAAATTAAGAAGAAAGTTGCATAATCAATTGAAGCGATATAATTGGCTGTTATTTCATTTTGAAATAATGTCATAAAAAAAATCTATTAATAATGTTTTATATCTACAATTTTATAAAATAAAAAAATTGTCCGAAAAATATTCCGAAATAGCATCAAATACGAGTCTGGACTATTTTAATAGTCCAGCTCTTAGTCCGATGCAGTACCAAATATAGGTCAGAATTTAGTATTAATCCAGACCAAGTCAGTCGAGTCCAGTCTAATATAAGGACGTAGTCCAGTCCAAGTCAGTATTGTCTGTCAAACGAGTCATTAGAGAACATTTAAATTTGGAATTTCTTTTTTATTGTAACTTTGAAATTTAGGCAATTATCAATTTGGTCCCTAACTTTTAGGGAATTATCAATTTTTTAACACAATTTTGTTTATTGGTATCATTGTGCCATAACTTTCTGGAAATGTGTTATTCTGGTCCCTTTGACTAATTTTCTAACGGCCAAACCTCAAAGAATTAGTAAAAAGACTAATTTGCCCTTAACTCTATTTAAATGAGTCAAAATTATAATTTTAACCTCAAATTTTTAAAAAGATTATTAATAATCGGAAGGATAATATGGTCATTTTATATAAATATTTACAAAATAAAATTTAAAATATATTTTTAAATGGATCTTCACCGTCCATCAATCTATATTAGAATTTAAAAAAAAAAGTGAAAATTAATTTTTTTTAAATTTGTTTTTTTACTGTTAAAAAAAATTTGAAACTATTGTTGGACAGCAACAAATTTTTTTTTTTTTTTTAGAAATAAGCATTTCCAGCGATGGAGATCGATCTCTATCGCTAGAGAAGAAGCGACCTGCAGCAAAGTAGATCGCTGGGTCTCCATTGCAGGATATCAAAGGGTCTCCAGCAATGAAGTCCCAGTTTATTCAACGAACTCAAATGGGTTCATTAAACTTCTATCTCCATTTTTTTTATCTTCTTCATAATCTCATAAGCTAGCCCTTCATCTTTTTCGTCATCTCATCTATTCTATCAATATCTTTGTTCTCCATCAAACATCATCCGAAAAGGAAAAAAACTTATTCTTCATCATCTACCACCTCATTATCATCACCATTACCTCCTTTTTTTCATCCTATTCATAACTATCATCTCTCTTCACCCACCACTACAACACTAAATCAACCAACGGAGATCCAACGGCCAGTGAAGGAGATTCGACACTGCTGACTTTATACATTTAAAAAAAAAATTATCAATTCTTTTTTCACTAATACTCAAACACGGTCTCCAAATTAAAGAAAGAAAGAGAGAAAGAGAGAAAGATAGATGAGAGTTTAGAGAGAGAGAGAGAGAGAGACAAAATGAAGAGAGAAAGAAAACTTTTTTTTTCAATTTTTTTTTAAATTGTTTTTTTCACAAACACTCAAACACAGTCTCCAAATTAAAAAGAGAGAAAAAGAGAGATGAGAGTTTGAAGAGAGAGATGAAATATATAGAAATTGTGTTTCATCTAGGGGTAGATTTAATTTTTTTTAATTTTTGATTTTTAATTTTTTAATTTTTAATTTTAATTAAGGGTAGATATGTCATTTCATTAAAAAATTTACTGTTAATCCATGGATAGATTTAAAAATAAAAATATTCATAGACCCGTTAAGTTTGGCTAATGGTTAACTCATAGAAAAATTAAATTGATATAATTGTAAAAAATTAGGGTTCAATGATACCAATAAGTAAAACTGTCTTAAAAAATTAGGAACCAAATCGATAATTATTCTTAAAATTTTGCTATTTATGTTATAAGTTATAATTGTAGTGTATTTACTATTGTTTCTGTTTGTTTCAAGTAAAAACATGTACCTTTATGCAACCACGTATATAAATTTCAATTCAATTTAAAAGAAAGTTTTTTTACCGGTTAAGTATTTTTTATTTATCTTTTGTGTTAAGTAATAGTTTCACTATAGCTTTTAATATCAGAGAAAAATTTTAATAGTAATGTTATACAACAAGAAGTAAACTCAAAAATCAAACCATAAATAATTACTCTTTTGCGATAATTTTAAACTTTTTAGTGGGTCACTGCCTCGGCGCCACCCACCAGAAATATGTTATCTCCAAAAGCACCACCAGCCTTTCCTCTCTCATCCATTATAAGAAGCTCCTGACTCAACTCTCTGTACCAAAACACCTTCTCATTGGTCCAACAATGGCGAAACCCCATGCAGAAGAACCAACCTGGCCGGAGCTCCTGGGCAGCGGCGACTGGTCAGGTCTACTCGACCCTCTCGACCTCTCCCTCCGCCAACTCATCCTCCGTTGCGGCGACTTCTGCCAGGTCACCTACGACTCCTTCGACAACGAACCCAACTCCAAGTACTGCGGCAGCTGCCGCTACGGCAAGGCCGCTTTGTTCCAACGAGTCATGCTCGAATCGGCCTCCGACTACCAGGTGGTCTCCTATCTCTACGGCACCGCGCGCGTGGGCCTCCCTGAGGCGTTTCTCCTCCACTCGCAGTCGCGCGAGTCCTGGGACCGCGAGTCCAACTGGATCGGCTACATCGCCGTCACGTCGGACGAGAAGTCCAAGTCCCTCGGCCGCCGAGAAATCTATGTTGCCTGGCGTGGAACCACCAGAAACTACGAGTGGATCAACGTGCTCGGCGCCAAGATGGAGTCACTCGAACCCCTTTTGAAGGAGAGCGTGAACGGCACCCCCAAGAGTAACGGCAGCAGCAGCAGTAGCGACCGTGACGATGACGAGAACGTGCCCCACGCGATGCAGGGATGGGTCACCATTTACACCTCCGACGACCCCAAATCGCCTTTCACGAAACTGAGCGCGAGGACCCAACTCCAGACCAAGATTAAAGAGTTGATCAGAGAACGTTATCGAGACGAGAAGCTGAGCATAACCCTAACTGGTCACAGTTTGGGTGCGAGTTTATCAGTTTTGAGCGGTTTTGATTTGGTGGAAAATGGAGTCACTGATATCCCTGTCTCGGCCATCGTTTTCGGTTGTCCACAAGTGGGAAACAAAGCTTTGAAAGAGAGGATCGAGAGCTATCCGAACCTCAAGATTTTGCATGTGCGAAACACAATTGATCTGATCCCACACTATCCAGGAAAATTGCTGGGGTACGCATACATAGGAACAGAGCTGGTGATTGACACGAGGAAGTCAACGAGCTTGAAGGAGTCGAAGAATCCGAGTGACTGGCACAATTTGCAGGCGATGCTGCATATAGTGGCTGGATGGAATGGAGAGAAAGGAGAGTTGGAGATGAAAGTGAAGAGAAGCGTGGCTTTGGTGAACAAGTCGTGTGATTTCTTGAAGAATGAATTGTCGGTGCCTGGTTCGTGGTGGGTGGAGAAGAACAAAGGGATGATCAGAGACGATGCTGGTGAGTGGTTTCTCCCTAAACCAGTAGACGAAGACCTTCCAGTTCCTGAGTTTTAACCGCCCATTCCTTGAATGGTAGGTGCTCTCAGCTGTGGACTATTTTTTTTTTTTTTATAGCGTTTGTATATGATTATTTATTACGTGTGATGTCTACTGTTAAAAAAATAAAGCAAAAAAAAGTGCAATATCTGTTATATTTTTTCAAAGCATATGTATGCAATAAGTTTGTGTATTTTTTTTTAATCATTTTTAAAGGTTTTGATGATTTTTTTGAAGGTTTTCTTTTAGGGAATTTAGTAAAATTGTCCAAAAATAACTTCAAAATTGCAAAACTATCCACCTATTACTAACTTTTGCAACCTCTACCTAAATCTTTTTTTTTTTTGAACAAAATTGCTCTCATTTAAACTGACCCCACTCATCACTTTTTTTCACTTTACTAGAATAGGGATTTTACTGTTCTTCATTTTGTTGTTGCTCCGAATTTGGGTTTTTTTTTTGCAAGTGACTTCTTCTTCCGCTGCCTCGAGTTCTTCTTCCGCCGCAGCAGCGCAACATCTTCTTCTTTCGCCACAGTCGAGTACATATATTTCGTCAATGATTTTTTTTATTTTTCAATACACATTGTAAATTCAATTTATTATCATCTGATTGTTTGGGAGGAAATTCGTTTCATTTCATCTTCGTGGCCCGATGAAATGGAAACATCGAGCCACAGATGAAATGGAACCATCAGGTCACAGCAACGAAATCGTCTTCTTCTTCAGTGGTAACATTCCAGAGCGATTGAAAGTAAGGAAAAAAATTTCTTTAATGATTTTTCTTCTGATTTTTTGTTTAGAAATTTGTGTTTTGAGCATCGGGCTACGGCTCATTCATGCTCATTCCTGCATAAAAAAATAAAAATTAAATTAAACTATCAAAACTGTCGGGCCGGTATGATGAAAAACCATCGGGCCAAAATGATTAAAAAACATGATGAAGGCATGATGAAAACCATCGGACCAAAAACTATCGGGCCGGTATGATGAAAAACCATCGAGCCGGTATGATGAAAAAATATGATGAATGCATGATGAAAAACCATCGGGCCAAAAATTATCGAGTCAGCATGATGAAAAAACATGATGAAAAACCATCGGGCCAAAAACCATCGGGCCAAAAACCATCGGACCAAAAACCATTGGGCCAAAAAACCATCGGGCCGGCATGATGAAAAAACATGATGAAGGCATAATGAAAAACCATCGGGTCAAAAACCATCGGGCCAGTATGATGAAAAAACATGATGAAGATATGATGAAAAACTATCAGGCCGGCATGATAAAA
This sequence comes from Xanthoceras sorbifolium, assembly GCA_003430845.1. Taxonomy (NCBI): domain Eukaryota; kingdom Viridiplantae; phylum Streptophyta; class Magnoliopsida; order Sapindales; family Sapindaceae; genus Xanthoceras; species Xanthoceras sorbifolium. The sequence continues at coordinate 17,601,028 of CM010608.1, read as the reverse complement.
AAAAAATTTATAAAAATTCGTTCTTCATTTTTTTGATGGAGGATTAACAAATGTGAAATGCCTACAACTGATTGAAAACCCAGAAAGATGTGCATTGACTAAAAAAAAAGTATAACACTAACCTTGAAATTTTTTAAGAGATAACTTGTAAGATGGATCTTTTTTTATTTGCAAGGATCGGAGTTTTGGAAGATGAGAAATTGAGATTTTCTTGGCTTAGGTTGGGTAAGAGATTTATGGATAAGAGAAAAGAGAAAAAATAACAAAATGTGAAGAAGAGAAGAACCGGGTGAAGAAGAAAGTGAAGAAGATGAAGAAAAAGACAGTGAAATAGAGTCAAATATAAATGAGATTTTCTTGGCTTAGGTTGGGTAAGAGATTTATGGAAAAGAGAATAAAGGAAAAATAACAAAATGTGAAGAAGAGAAGAGAAGAAGAGAAGAACCGGGTGAAAAAGAAAGTAAAGAAGATGAAGAAGAAGACAGTGAAATAGAGTCAAATATAAAAGTAAGGGCAATTTTGTCCAAAAGAAAGGGTTTGGGTAGAAGTTGCAAAAGTTAGTGATGGGTGGTTAATTTTACAATTTTGGAGTTATTTTTGGACAATTTTACTAAATTCCCTTTAAATTCACACGATTTTAATGTCAGGTGGTCCCACACTTTTAATTTTAGTTCATTTTAGTCGAAATTAATATCATCCCCTTGTTTCCCCACATTTGGAAGGCTTATAATAAGTTGTTGTCAGTCCAGTTTTATTGCAATTTTTTTTTTAAATGAAAAACTTTTAGGGAATTTAGCAAAATTGCCCAAACAGTAGTCAATAATTGCAAAACTACCCAGGGTCCACTAATTTTTGCAACCGCTACCCAAAGATTTTGTTTGGACAAATTTGCCCTTACTTTCACATTTGACTCAGACTCCACGTTTTCACTTTACATTTTTTGACCTGCTTGTTTTTACTGTTGTTCATCTCAACTGCTGTTCATTGCCGGTGCTGTTCGTCTTCTTCATGTGTGTTCTCTGCTGCTGTTTGTCTTCTTCGTTTCGTCTTCTTTGTTTCGTCTTCTTCGTTTCGTTTGTGTTTGCAGGTTTCGCCGTAGTCGCGTTCTTCTTGGAGCACAGCAAGGAAATCGTCTTCTTCTGTTCTTATTCAAAGTAAGGAAAAATTTCTTCTTGTGATTATTTGTTTACAAATTTGTGTTTTGAGCATCGGGCCACGTCTGGCCGATGATTTTGTTTCATCGGGTCACTGTGTCTAAGTGGCCCGATGAAACAAAACCATCGGCCAGCTCAGACCCGATGATTTGTTCATCGGGTCACAGCAACGAAATCGTCTCCTTCTTCCGTGGTAACATTCCACACCGATTGAAATCGTCTCCTCCTTCTGATTTTTTGTGTAGAGGTTTGTGTTTTGGGCATCGGGCCACGGGTGGCCGATGGTTTTGTTTCGTCGGGCCAGTACCTTAGTGGCCCGATGAAACTAAACCATCGGCCAGGTGAGACCCGATGAGTTTTTCATCGGGTCTTCGCTGGCCGATGGTTTTATTTCGTAGGACAGTGGCCCGAGGAAACTAAACCATCGGCCATCTGTGACCCGATGAAAAACTCATCGGGTCTCAGCTGGCCGAAGGTTTTGTTTCGTTGGGTCACAGTGGCCCGATGAAATAAAACCGTCGTCCAGCCGTGGCCCGATGATTAAATGTCATCGGGCCACCGCAACCCGACAGTTTTGTTTCATCGGGCCACCGTGCCACCATGAAACAAAACCGTCGGGCCGCGGTGGCCCGATGCCATTTAATCATCGGGCCACGGCTGGCCGATGGTTTTGTTTCATCGGCCCGATGAAACAAAACCATCGGTCAGCCGTGGCCCGATGATTAAATGTCATCGGGCCACCGCGACCTGACGGTTTTGTTTCATAGTGGCACGGTGGCCCGATGAAACAAAACTGTCGGGTCGCGGTGGCCCGATGACATTTAATCATCGGGCCACGGCTGGACGATGGTTTTGTTTCATCGGCCTGATGAAATAAAACCTGTAACACCCCCCGACCCGATCCGGCCGGACCGACCCGGGAAGCGCTACTCGGACTTTCAAATTTTTTTTTTTTTTTTTTCAAAATCATTGTGAGCCCATAACAATGAATAAACTTTTTACAAAATTTCGACAGAGTTTCGTTTGTTTTTCGGGTTTTCCAAAACCTGCTTTTACACAAATCAATTCAAATGCAATTTTTAACAACACTTCAATATCTCATATTCAAACAGTTGCGCACTCTGCCGTTTAGTGCGACTTATCAAAACAGTTTATAAAATAAAACAAAACAGACTTTAATAGTTACAAACATTTTTAATAATAAAAGATATAAATCATAAACTAATTAATTACAAAACATTTTACAAAACGTATTTACAAATTCCCTGTATATGCATGCTTTCAGAATATATATACACATAACAAAAATATAGCTACCCAACTGTACAATCTCTGTGACTCGGTCTGCAACTCGTTCTTCCTTCAGTCCTTAGGCTCTTCTGGATTCCTGGTACCTACGCGTTAGACACAAAACTTACGCGCTAAGCATATAGCTTAGTGGGTGTACTATAAACTCAATTAAATAAATCACAATATATATATAATTCATTTCGAATCCATTTCAAAATCAAATAAATTTCAAAATCAGAGCATTAAACTAATTCAATCACTTTAAATTTTAATACTGCAGTCAATATACCAATGCTATCAATAAAATCATTCGGTTCACTTTTCAATTCCAATCAATTCTGGCCCACTAGAATACTAAACATATTAGGACTGGAATATGGGTCAAGCTCCCAACCCCCAGGACGAATCCTGAGGAGGTACGTGTCTCCCAACTCTAGGACCGTGGGTACGGAACCTAGAGAGGTACATAGCTCCCTATCCCAGGAACGAATCCTTGGGAAGGTACATTAACTCCCAACCCCCAGGACGAATCCTGAGGAGGTACGTATCTCCCAGCCTCTGGACGAATCCAAGAGGAGGTACATCAGAATCATCAGTATCAATCAATCAGTATCGGCGCAGTACTGCTCAGTAAAACCCAGCTGGTATACCAACCTCCTATATCCATTTCTATGTCTACGTATCCTAGGGCCGTTTTCCGATAAACCAAATTCGCAAGAAATGTCGCAATAATTACTCAATAACAATAATTACTCAATAAACATACAAATCACATAATATTATTCAAGAAACATATTCAATAATCTTACGAAAATCAAAATCAAGTATTTTAACGAAATCGAAACGTTCGAAATTACAATCGAAATATAATCTATCATAAAATCGGTCCGAAATCAACCACAGATCTACAAATCATCAATTTTACATATAAAATAAGCACTTTTCAAATGAATAATCGAAATCGAAAACTTTTAACGAAATCGAAAACGAAACGAAAACGAGAAACGAAAACGAAAACAAAACGATGACGAAAGACTTTTCGTAATGGTTCCGAAAATAAAAGTACACCAACCTGGAATCCTTTTTCTTTTCGGTAAATCGTGGTTCTACGGTTTCGTCTTTCCTTTTTACCTACACTTCCTTTTCTCTTCTCTCTCCTTCTTCTTCTTCTTCTTCTTTCTTTTCTTCTTTTCTCGGCTCTTTCTCTCTCTTCTCGCTGTTCTATTTTTCTGTGTGTGTTTTCTCGCTTTCGCGAGAAGTTTCTCTTTTTTTTTATATTTTTTTCGCTACCGCGACCGCCGTCGCGACCTGTGGTCGCGCCACCAGGTCGCGATGCTCACTGGAGTGCGCGCACCGCCTTCATCGCGAGCGCGCCTTGGTCGCGCGAGAGATCGCGTTGCTCACTGCCAAACTTTGACAATTTCATCGCGAGCAGTCCATCGCGACCTGTGGTCGCGGTGGCTGGTCGCGATGCTCACTGCCAGATTTTGCCATTTTCATCGCGAGCGAGCTATCGTGACCTGTGGTCGCGGTGACCAGGTCGCGATGCTCTCTGGTCCAGTTTTCAATTTTTCATTTTTTCACTTTTCATTATTCAATCCGGTCCGCTGGAAATCATAAAATAGTAAAATTTATTTTCACATATATAAAATCAATCACCCGAAATCCAGGATGTTACAATTCTCCTCCACTTAAGAAATTTCGTCCTCGAAATTTTACCTTAGTGAAACAGTTGGGGATATTGCTGTCGCATCGTTTCTTCACTCTCCCAGGTAGCCTCTTCTACTTTATGGTTCCTCCAGAGGACTTTAACCAGTGGCACTCTTTTATTTCTAAGTTCTTTGATCTCCCGATCAAGAATCTGCACTAGTTCCTCCTCATATGTCAGGTCTGGTCGGATTTCAATGCTTTCGGCCTGAACTCTGTGGGAAGGATCAGATCTGTATCTCCTCAGCATCGATACATGGAACACATTATGAATCTTTTCCAATTCTGGAGGTAAAGCTAGTCTATAGGCTACTGGTCCCACACGTTCAATAATTTCGTTTGGCCCAATAAACCTAGGACTCAACTTACCTTTTCTGCCAAATCGAAGCACTTTCTTCCACGGAGATACCTTTAGAAATACTTTCTCACCGACTTCATATTCTATTTCTTTTCTTTTCAAATCTGCATATGATTTCTGTCGGTCAGAAGCAATTTTCAATCGATCCTTGATAATCTTCACCTTCTCCTCAGTCTGTCTGATCAAGTCTGGGCCTACTAACCTGTCCTCTCCTAATTCTGTCCAGCATACTGGAGTCCTGCATTTCCTTCCATACAGTGCCTCATACGGTGCCATAGCTATGCTCGACTGGTAACTGTTGTTATAGGCGAATTCAATCAATGGAAGATGATCCGCCCAACTTCCTTCAAAGTCAATTACACAACTCCTGAGCATATCTTCGAGCACCTGAATTACCCGTTCTGATTGTCCGTCTGTCTGCGGATGGAAGGCTGTACTGAAACTCAGTCGAGTACCCAAGGCTTCTTGAAACTTCTTCCAGAATCTGGATGTGAACCTCGGATCTCTATCTGATATAATGGATACAGGCACTCCATGCAATCTGACTATCTCTCTGATATACAATTCTGCCAGTCGATCCAGGGAGTAGTCAGTTCTGACAGGTAGAAAATGTGCCGACTTCGTCAATCTGTCCACTATAACCCATACTGCATCGTGCTTACTCCGGGTGAGTGGCAATCCAGTGACAAAGTCCATAGTGATGCGATCCCATTTCCATTCAGGTATTGCTATTGGTTGTAACAATCCTGATAGAACCTGGTGTTCAGCTTTCACCTGTTGACAGGTCATACATCTATTCACAAATTCTATCACATCATTTTTCATTCCGGACCACCAGTACTGAGTTTTCAAGTCCCTGTACATCTTTGTGCTACCTGGGTGCATAGCATACGAACTACTGTGTGCCTCTGTCAGGATCATTTTTCTCAATTCTTCATTTTTTGGAATGCAAATCCTGTCTCTGAAACACACAATACCATCAGCTCTGATTGAGAAATCCGGATGCTTCCCTTCTGGAATCTGTTCACATATCATTTGAATTCTAGCATCCTGCTTCTGTTTCTCTGCAATCTGCTGAATCAAACTGGGTCTGCATATCAATTCAGCTACCACTGCATTATCTGAATTCAGCTGCAAATGCACATTCATAGCCTTCAAAGTAAACAATGCTTTTCTGCTCAACGCATCTGCGACTACATTTGCCTTTCCTGGATGGTAGTCGATTACACAGTCATAGTCTTTAATCAACTCCATCCATCGTCTCTGTCTCAGATTTAACTCTCTCTGGGTAGGCAGATATTTCAGACTCTTGTGATCCGTGTAGATATAACATTTCTCACCATACAAGTAATGCCTCCAGATTTTCAAAGCGAAGACTATGGCTGCAAGTTCCAGATCATGAATCGGATAGTTCAGTTCATGATTTTTCAACTGTCTGGACGCATATGCAACCACCTTGCCTTCCTGCATCAATACACATCCCAAACCATGATGTGAGGCATCACTATAAATCACATAGTCTTTACCTGAAACAGGCTGAATCAGGACTGGAGCCTCTACAAGCATTGCCTTCAATCGGTCAAAAGCTGCTTGGCATCTGTCAGTCCACTCAAATATGACATTCTTATGCAGTAACTTGGTCAACGGGCTTGCTATGGAGGAAAACCCCTTCACAAACCGTCGATAATAACCTGCCAAGCCTAGGAAACTTCTGACTTCTGTCACATTTCTGGGAGGCTTCCATTCCACTATCGCTTCAATCTTTTTCGGATCTGCCTTAATTCCCTCTGCTGACACAATGTGACCCAAGAATGCAATCTCAGGCAACCAGAACTCACACTTGCTCAGTTTGCCATACAGTTGCTTCTCCCTCAGAATCTGCAATACTACTCTGAGGTGTCTGTCATGGTCCTCAGCTGTCTGTGAGTATACCAGGATATCATCGATAAAGACTACTACAAACTGATCCAAGTATGGCCGGAATATTTTGTTCATCAGATCCATAAAGGCTGCAGGTGCATTAGTCAGCCCAAATGGCATCACTACAAATTTATAGTGCCCATACCTGGTTCTGAATGCAGTTTTCGGAATGTCTGAATCTTTTACACCCCCTCAAATAGTAAAATTTATTTTCACATATATAAAATCAATCACCCGAAATCCGGGATGTTACAAAACCATCGGCCAGTTGTGGCCCGATGATTAAATGTCATCGGGGCACTGCGACCCGACGATTTTGTTTCATGGTGGCACCGTGGCCCGATGAAACAAAACCGTCGGGTCGCGGTGGCCCAATGACATTTAATCATCGGGCCACGGCTGGCCGACGGTTTTGTTTCATCGGGCAGATCAGATTAAACCATCGGCCAGCCTGCAAGCATCACCATGAAACAAAACCAGATAAAATCAAAGCATCGGGCCACTGCGACCCGATGAAATTAAATCATCGGGCCAGCTTGGTTTGATGAAATAAAATTTATATTTGTATTGTAAGCGTTATATTGTTTAGTATGTTGATGAATTTGATTTTTTTTTTATGCAGGCTAATATTCAATGGCAAGTGACAAGTTGATTGAGACGATGAAAATTAAGCAAAAAATTTTTTTCCATACCAAAATGACAACGTATTCTAAATGGGGTTGCATCGGGCTGCTTAAGAGTAAACTCACGGAACGTCAACAACAAAAAATAAGAGGAACGTGCTTTGGGCATTTCTTAGATGTTAATGAAATTTGCTTCACGGGTCAATTTTGTCATCACATCTTGTTGCGGGAGTGCCATGTGGACAATGCTGAAAATGAAATGTGGTTTGTGATTGGTGGGAATAGAATACGGTTCAGTGCAAACGAGTTTTGCCTCGTCAGCGGTCTACGTATTGAGGATACAGTCGTCCCTACTACACAGGAAGATGATATGTGTAGAATTTGGCAGAAATATTTGAAGGGAGCGAAAAAGGTGACTGGAACCAAATTGCAAAGTTTGTTCGAACGTATGGAGGAAGAACATGATGATGATGATGACATGATTAAACTAGCTTTGTTGCTGATCTTAGAGATGACATTGCTTGGAAAGGACCTGAGGACTAAGGTCGAATATTGGGCAATGAAGTTGGTTGATAATTTAGAAGAATTCAATCGGTTCCCATGGGGTTCATTTGTCTATTCAAGGACATTCAACTCTTTATCGACCTGTTGCAAAGGTCGAGATCAGAAGTTTATGGAGAAGGCTCAAAAGGATCCGAGCCATACAGCAGAGAAGATCAACCTGTATGGATTTGTCTATGCTTTTCAGGTAATTTTAAGTGTTTAATTTTTTTTACCCTTAACTTCTTTAAAACTTTTATTGAAACATGGTTTTGTTTTATTTGGTAGGTATGGGCAATTGAAGCGATTCCGCTGTACTCAAAGAAGAAATTTGCTACCAGAGTGTCTCGTACAGCCCCTCGTATTCTGAACTGGGAAGTGAAAACGAGTCCTGGATATGAAGCTTTGAGAACTGAGATTTTCAGTAGGCGAAAGGTATGAACTACATTCAAAGACTTCTGTTAGGTATATAAATTTTTATTATAACACTATGTGGACTGTTTTTTTTTTTTTTTTTTTGTTAGATTTCAACGTTTCAAACTTTGAAACCAACGGAGGAAGAATTGAAGTTATCCTATTTTACGGGGTTGGAGACGGTTGCCATCTCAAATGATCCGTCCGCCCCAGATATAGAGATTGGTGATCAGGAAGATGACGAGAATTGTGATGAGAATGATAGTGATGATGTTGCTGAAGAAGAGCAACCAGAACCGAAAGATAAGCAAGCTGAAATACAAGAAGAGCGTCCTATTGGACGGAGGCCATCGGTATGTTGCCAATATTGTCCCTTAATTGTATTGTTCATTAAATATTATGTAAATGTTAATTTAACTTTTTCTTGGACATTATGCTAGGACTCACAAGATTTGCATAGAAAATTGGATGGCCTCCACACAGAAGTAGCCTGTCTACAAACTTCTATGACCGCACTGAATGATAAAGTTGACAAAGGGTTTGCAACCCTACAAACAGAACTTGATGAGATGCGGAAAGGAGTTGAGAAATTGATTGAAGTTGTCTGCAAGACAGGAGGCAATAATGAAAAATTTGCAGCTAGAACTGAGGTGCCAGAGGTAATTTATTTTTTATTTAATCACGTCGAAATTTGTCATTTCCTTTTTAACATTGTATTAACCGTATACTGTTCTATTCACTGCATCAGAGTGACGACATCTTTGATACAACCTACAATGTGGACGATACAACTGATCTTAGAAATGATGAAGCAAAGGAGGAGGGTGTTGAACCCGATCAATGCCTACAGCTGACTATTTACCGTCCTCCCTCTCCCTTGCCGAATATCGTGAGTGCCACAGGTAATCAGAGTGTCAAACCTCTTGAAAAACAAGCATTCGGCGTAATATATAGTATGAGGGCGCGAAAGCGTTCTGCATTTGTATCTAGCCCGTACATTGACCCGATTAAGCCAAAGAAGCAAAAGACACGGTCTGCAAATCCAATTCAGTTCGAGCCGTTAAAACCGGTTCATAAGGAAGTACAGTCGGAGTACGAGGCTTTCAAAAAAAAATAAGAAAGCTAGGTAAGCATACATAATTTTCTATGCATAACCTATTTTCAGACTTATTTTTTTGTTGTGATGTTTAATGTAAATTGCTCTGAATATTATACCGTATATGCAGGTGCTACGTTGGGGCACCAATGGATGCGACCACTGAATTTTTCAAGACGTTTGAGAGTGCGACCGACTGGTTGGACAGCTGGGTTAGTAAATATTTTCAACTTATTTTGTTACTTTCATGCTAATGTCATTAACTTGCAATGTTCCTTATGATGAGTTTGAAATGGCAATATTTTTTTTGCAATGTTCCCTGAACATAACTTGCAATGTTCCGAAGGACGAGGATGGAACCATACCGCAGGAGGCATACGATCCCCTTACCTTTCCATGGGAGGATTTTTACCTTGGCTATGTTCGCGGAGAACGACCCGAAGGGTCTCGTCCCTGGTGGGAGATCGATAATGTAAGTGTAATCATGCATCTATTTTACAGTTCAATATCTTTATAAGTTAAATGCTAATTATGTGTTCAATGTAGTTGTTGATGCCTGTGAATGTGGATAGTTATCATTGGGTGTTGGCGGCTGTTAATCTTGTTGAAAGAAAAGTACGGATCTATGATTCTTTATGTAAGAAAACTGATCCGTCTTTTCGGGAGCAATATGTCGCCCCACTAGCACTTCTTCTGCCGTCCCTTATGTATAGCGGAGGCTATTTTGAACACAAGGGGAGACAAGTACAGGTCACTCCATTTGCATGCAAAAGACTAGGTCCCGATACTGTTCCACAACAACGGGGGGCGTAAGTGAAATTGAACTCAATATTTTTAAATTGATTGTTATTATAATTGATTCAATAATTGACAGTGGTATTATATTGAAATTATTGCAGTGGTCACTGTGGTGCATTTACCCTTCTGTTTGCTGAATACATTGTTGCACACAGACAGAAGTTTGATTTCAATGCAAAGCAAATCAAAGCTCTGAGGAAGAAAATGTCCATTGACATATTTGCAAACTCTGCACGGCTAGAAGATGACGATGAAGAATGACCTGTACTTTTTTTGGAATTTTCATTTATGTGAATATTATTGGTTTTTGGGAATGATTGTAAATTTTGGTATACGTTCATATTATTGGTTATTGGGAAATTATTGGTTGTGGGTATATCATTGGTTATTAATAAAATTATGGTAAATTTTTTAAACGTTAATTTTTACGCTTTGATAAAATGATTGGAAAAGTCGCATCAAACGGAAGGATGCGCAAATGATTGAACATTGTGCTATGAAGTGTATACACCTTGAGGTAAATGCATTGATTTCGAAAATCAGGTTTTGGGTAGTTAGAAAAACAGAGGAAACTCTGGCAAAATTTTCATAAGTTATTTGATTACAAACTCTTCAAAAAACCAAATAAAACTGTTAATTGCATATAACAAAACAGCTAACTGAAATTGTACAATAATAAAACTGTTAATTGCATACATACAACAAAACATTGATTTGGAAATAGTACAATAATGTCTTCCAAATTGTATAATAATGTGAATTATATTGTTCATTTCCTGTAATTCTCCGAATCAAAATGCAATTAAATACAACAAAATAGAATGTCATAAATAAATCAACATCGTATCTTGCATATCCTCATCACCCGGATGGTTCAGCTACTTTAGGGTTGTTGCATGTTTGGCTGTTATGGCCATGGCGCCAACAATTTCTACACCTTCTGCGTACAACCTCTTCTCCAATCGAAGGTATACGTTGTTTCTTTGGTCGACCTGGTGGGCGTCGGGCAACTGGTGGAAGAACAATTGTATTTGCAACGTCCGCTGGGACCAACCAGTCACCTTGATGGCCTACTGGATGAATCTCACCACTGTATGCGGAAAGCAGATAAGCAGTCGAGTAGTAGGGTGAGGTGAATGTTGTGTAATGCAATCCTCTATATTTTATGGCAGCTAAAGCATGTGCACATGGAATCTGATCAAGATCGAATTCCCTACAACTGCATGTACGATTTTCTAAATCAACAATGCCATTCTGTTTTCCATCGTGCACCTCAAACTGGTACAATGCAATTGGGGACACCTTCATATGTTGCGCAGATTCATCACTAACCCCAATAAGTGCCTCAACTCTTTCTGTCAACTGTGTATCATAAGAAGCAGCCACTGTATGATGATCATAAAACCAACGTTGCATCATATCTCGAATACGGTCAATCATAGTAACAATGGGTAACTTTCGAAAATCTTTCACTGCATTATTCATCGACTCAGCAATATTAGTAGTCATAATGTTGTACCTTTTTCTCGGACAAAAGGCTCGGGACCACCTCTCTTCTCCAACATCAACGACATATTAATGAGCTCCAACACTAATGCTGGACAACTGTAGCATGTAAAATGAGTGATCATTAACTCTGTAGGCCTTGGGTGCCTTCCGAAATGGTATGGAAAGATCTTTGTTCTTATAAATGGAAATCATATTTCGTTCTAAATGCATGAAACAAGCACCGTGGTATGCATTTGGAAAAACCGTTGCAATAGCTTTGACAATACTGTTTTTCCTATCAGATACAAAAATAAGATCTTCAACATCTCCAATGGTATCATGCAGATAAGATAGAAACCAACTCCATGAAGCATCATTCTCGGAATCCGCAACACCAAATGCCAAAGGAAATATTTGGTCGTTCCCGTCCTGACATATAGCGACAAACAATATGCCCCCATTTGAACCCTTCAGAAACGTGGCATCAATTGCAATAACCGGTCTAGTGGCAGCATTAAAACCATCTATGCACGCTTTAATGGAGAAGAACACATACATGAACCTATTTTCATCATCAGTCTTAATGTTCGTCATCGTCCCTGGGTTTGTTTCCTCTAACATGTGATAATAATAAGGTAACATACTAAAAGAAACTTCAAATGATCCGTGTACCTCCTCCATAGCAATATGTTTAGCCCGATATCTTTTGTGGTAATACACTGTAATGCCCAATTCATTTTGGATATCTCTTATGATTTGCTTTGGTCTGTAGATATGATCATCACGAAATTTCTCCTTGATATGTTGTCCAATAAACTGTGCACTAGCCTTTCTATTCCATGAAAATCTTTTCTCCATTGAGCAACTGTATTTGTCGTCAAATCTTGTAATCCGAAAAAAATCAGTGTTTGTAACCTTGAATGCATGTAGCCGCCATTTGCATTCTCCAACAGCACAACGTACCTCAAAACGTGAAGTATCGGACTTCCACACTTTCAAATTGAAACGATTTGTAGCAGCGTACCTTCTTAGTTGGGAGTGCAACTCTTTCTTACTGTCAAAGACTTCCTCATTTGCAATCAGAATCGGCATAGCTCTCGAAGTTACTTCAACATCATTAATTGAACACATTACAGACGTGGCTCGAACCAACCCTTCATTACTGTTTCCAACACCCTGAACATCTTGGGACTTCTCATTATCTCTGGCTTCGTTACTGAAATCATCAACAACTTGAAATTCATCATCAACCGTAGCATCATTTAAATTTGGTGTGTAGCCCTCCCGAATGTAGTTACTTCCCTTCGATGAAGAAAACTGAAGATTGATGGGATGGTGTTGTTGATTAGATGACTCTGGAAAACATTGCTGCTGCAATTGTCGGTCACTATGGTCAATTTCAGACACGGTTATACAAACTAAAGGGTTAACATTCTTTTGATGTAATAATATTACAACATCATCATCATCACTTATCTCTACAGGCATGCTTAGGCGGATGGTATGAGCAACCGTCTTTATAATGACTCGAAAACAGTTTCTGTCAATCCTAGTGACGGTATACACTTTATCTAATAGTTGAGCATAAGTTGCTTCTCTTGGAAATAACACCCATTTTGATCTCTTGCCATCATATCAATAAACCCCTTGTTCACATACCCAATGTCCATCCCAGTTAATTATCAACTGCACATCATCCATGCTCCTTCCTGCATTCAAATAAAAAATGTAAATAAAACTTAAATTCAATTAAAGTATCAAAACTGCCGGGCTAGCATGAACAAAAATCATCGGGCCAAGGCCATCGGGCCGCCATGTGAAAATACATGATGAAAAGCATCGGGCCAAGGCCATCGGGCCGCCATGTGAAAATACATGATAAAAACCATCGGATCAAGGCCATCGGGCCGACATGATGAAAACCATTGGGCAAGGCCATCGGGCCGACATGATGAAAACCATCGGGGCAAAGCCATCGGGCCGCCATGTGAAAATACATGATGAAACAAAACCATCGGGCCGCCATGTCAAAATACATGATGAAACAAAACCATCGGGCCGCCATGTGAAAATACATGATAAAAACCATCGGGCTAAGGCCATCGGGCCGCCATGTGAAAATACATGATGAAACAAAACCATCGGGCCGTCATGTGAAAATACATGATAAAAACCATCGGGCCAAGGCCATCGAGCCGCCATGTGAAAATACATGATGAAACAAAACCATCGGGCCAAGGCCATCGAGCCGCCATGTCAAAATACATGATGAAACACAGTGATCGGGCCAAGGCCATCGGGCCGCCATGTGAAAATACATGATAAAAACCATCAGGCCGCCATGTGAAAATACATGATGAAACAAAACCATCGGGCCGCCATGTAAAAATACATGATGAAACAAAGTGATCGGGCTAAGGCCATCGGGCCGCCATGTGAAAATACATGATGAAAACCATCGAGGCAAGGTCATCGGGCCGCCATGTCAAAATATATGATGAAACAAAACCTATCGGGCCAAGGCCATCGGGCCGCCATGTCAAAAGACATGATGAAACAAAACCATCGGGCCAAGGCCATAGGGCCGCCATGTCAAAATACATGATGAAACAAAACCATCGGGCCGCCATGTCAAAAGACATGATGAAAACCATCGGGCCAAGGCCATCGGGCCGCCATGTCAAAATGCATGATGAAACAAAACCATCGGGCCAAGGCCATCGGGCTGCCATGTGAAAATACATGATGAAACAAAACCATAGGGCCGCCATGTCAAAATACATGATGAAACAAAACCATCGGGCCGCCATGTCAAAATACATGATAAAAACCATCGGGCCAAGGCCATCGGGCCGACCTGATAAAACCATCGGGTCGGCATGATGAAAAAAAAAAATTTATAAAAGTTCGTTCTTCATTTTTTTGATGGAGGATTAACAAATGTGAAATGCCTACAACTGATTCAAAACCCATAAAGGTGTGCATTGACTAAAAGAAAAGAGTTTAACACTAACCTTGGGATTTTTGATGGAGAAAAAGACTTTGTGAGATGGATCGATGGTTTATTTGCAAGAGATAACTTGAGAATTTCTTGGCTTAGGTTGGGTAAGAGATTTATGGAGAAGAGAAGAGAGGAAAAATAAGAAAATGTGAAGAAGAGAACAGAAGAAGCGACGACGAGAGAACCGGTATTGGTGAAGAAACTTGTCTAGATGAAGAAGAAGAAGAAGAAGACAGTGCAGTGGTCAAATGTAAAAGTAAGGGCAATTTTGTCCAAAAAAAGGCTTTGGGTAGAGGTTGCAAAAATTAGTGGAGTTTGGGTAGTTTTGCAACTATTTTCTGATTTTTGGGCAATTTTGCTAAATTCCCAAACTTTTATTGAAAAAGTTAGGGTGTCTGAGTAGATTGAAGTCTTAACAAACGAATAAAATTAAAGGAGATTTTTACTTTTCGCCTAATTTTTAGAGAATTATTAATTTAAAGTAGGTTAAAGTCTTAACAAACGAATAAAATTAAAGGAGATTTTTATTTTGGTCTCTAACTTTTAGAGAATTATCAATTTTTTAAACTAGTTTTGTTTATTGGAATCATTAGACCCTAACTTTCTGAAAACATATCAATTTAGTCCTTCTGTTAGACAACCATTAGTTAAAGTTAACTATTCTAGGTATATTTTTATCTTTCAACCTATCCCAAACTAAAAAATTAATTAAATTAAAAAAATTAAGTGAAAATCTCCACTATCTATTTTAATGGACAGTAGAGATAATATCAAAATTTAAAAAAAAAATTGTAAAATTAATTTTTTTCAATTTAAATTTATTTTTACTATTTAAAAAAAGTTGATGTTCTTAGTGGAGATCCACCAAAAAAAAAAAAAAAAATTCAAGTTGCAGTTGGGTTCGTCTTCGAACCCAGATTTGGGTTCGAATCGAACCCAGATCTTCAACTTCAAAATTTTTTTTTTTTTTTTGTTCTTGGTGAAGATCCACCATCCATCAACCATGATGGAAGATGGAGATCTAATCTGGATTTTCACCAAGAATATTAACTTTTTTTAAAACAGTGAAAAAAATAAATTGAAAAAAAATTAATTTTATAATTTTTATTTTTTTAAAAAAATTTCGATATAATCTCCACCCTCTATCAATTTTGATAGACGGTGAAAATTCATTTAAATTTTTTTAAGGGCATTTAAAAATATTTTAAAATTTTTAATTAAAAATTAATTTAAAATGATCATACTATCCTTCTAATTATTAATATTCTTCTTTAAAATTGGAAGTTAAAATTATAATTTTAACTTATTTAAATAGAGTCAATGACAAAACAGTCTTTTTACTAATTCTGTTAAGTTTGACTAGCAGAAATTTAGTTAGAGGGACCAAATTGATATATTTCTTAAAAGTTAGGGTCTAAGGATACCATTAACCATAACTGGTTTTAAAAATTGATAATTCCTCAAAGGTTAGGGACCAAAATGAAAATTCCCCTAAAATTAAAATACATAAATATTATAATTGAATTATAAATTCGAACCATTAAAATTGTAAGAAATAAAATTGAAAATATTTGAAAACAAATTTATGCGCCAAATTTTATTAAAGGTGTGCAGGAAATAAATTCACTTTCATTTCCTCGATGACATTACATGCCTCATCTGTTACCTCAAATATCTCACGCAAAATATGCTTACATTATTTATTGACTTTTTTAACAACACTTTTTTTGTTTCTCTGGCTTTTGTTTACAAAAATTGCAACAATGTTACATATTGTTTAGCTAGGAGAGCCATTGGTTGTCATTTAAACCCTCTTTGGGTTTGTTCTTTCTCGTATTAGTTGATTAAACTAGTTATGGATGACTTTTGTAGTTCTCTTTCTTGAGGTTATATAGTTTCTTTTTTAAAAAAAAATATATATATATATATATATATATATATATATATATATGATAATATGAATTTGTTTAAAATAAATAGAATAATTATCAATTTGGTCCCTAATTTTTAAAAAATTATAAATTTTTTAATGCAATTTTATTTATTGGTATCCTTAAATCATAACTTTCTGGTGTATCAATTTAATCTTTGTGTGAGTCAATCGTTAGTCAAACTTAACGGTTTCACGGGTATTTTTGTCTTTTAACCTATCAATGGGTCAACATTAAACTTTTTGGTAAAATGACATAACTACCTTTAGTAAAACATTTTTAAAAAATTAAATAAAAAAATAATGGATTTGATGAACGATGGAGATTATATTGAAACTTTTTTTATAAAAAAAAAAATTATGAATGAAGAATTAAAAAAAAATTATTGTTAAGGGAGATTGGATCTCCAAAAAAATAAAAAAATTAATCTTCAACGAACCCAAAATTTTCATTTTTTTTTCGGGACGAACCCGTATCTCCAGCGATAGAGACTGGGTCTTCATCGCTGGAGACCCGGCTACCTCCATCATTAGAGGTCGTTTTACCTCCAATGATGGAGTTTGAAACCCAGATCTCCAGCGATGGAGACTGGGTCTCCATCCCTGGAGACCCAGTGACCTCCTGAATCTCCAGCGATGGAGATCGATCTCTATCGCTGGAGATTCAAGCTTTCTATCTTTTTTTATGTTCTTGGTGGAGTTTTAATCTGGATCTCTACCATTTTGAGTTTTAAGTTTTTTTTGTTCTTGAATCTCTATTAATTTTGATGGACTGTGGAGATCCATTTAAAAATATTTTAAAATTTTAATTTTAATAATTAATTTAAAATGACCATATTATCCTTTTAATTATTAATAATTATTTTAAAAATTTGAGATTAAAATTGTAATTTTAACTTATTTAAATAGAGTCGGTGGCAAATCCATTTTTTTTTTCAATTCTGTGAGGTTTGACGGTTGGAAAATTAGTCAAAGGGACAAAAATGATACATTTTCAGAAAATTAGGGTCCAATATTACTAATAAACGAAGTTGCATTAAGAAATTGATGATTTCCTAAGAGTTAGGGACCCAATTGGTAATTGTCCAAATAATAAATAAGAAACCTGAAGGTCCATTGCCAATCGGGTCATACATTCGCAGCCCAAATGTCTGATGGGCTGAACAGGTTCCATTTCTCATAGAATTCGGCCCGACTCCGTAAATTTCCTTTTGCTGACGTGGAATGCTTTCGTTCGAAAAACATAACGTGTCATACGTATTCGATTCGATTCACTCCCTCGGCCCAGAGCCCCCAATCTCCGACGGAGCCCCGTCAATCTCAGTGGTTCGCTGCAAATCAGACGGTGAAATCTTCTCCGAGGTAAATCCTGTAGGTCGCACCTGAAAAATATCAAACCGTCAAATCACCATTATCAGTACATCTTCCTTTGGCGATCTTGTGATCGGTTTCATTTTGAGGTAAGATGAACTTGTGATGGTAAACAGATTTAAAATTTTTTTTTCCTCTCCTTATTGTTGGCTGCTCAACAAACTAGAATTGAATTTTTCTTGCAGATTTTTATTTTAATTGCTTATTTAGCTGAAGACCAGTAACTGTAAAAAATGGCTTTGGCTGATGTGACCAAATGTTGTATCGATTCCATTAAACAAGTAAGTTCGTTTTTCTACCAGCAATGTTATTATTAATTTAAACAAAACAAATTGCTGGTGCTGCTATACTAGTTTAGTAGGAAATGTTATTGACGATGTAACTTCATTATGTGTGATGTGTCATTTGGAATTTCTTCTTTTTCTTTAGAATTTTATTGAGCTGATTGATATTCTAATGAATTTGGTTAATCGATATAGTTGCTGTTGTACAATTGTTGCTGGTTATATTCGTAGTAGAATTAATTTTCAGTTGTTTTTATTTATTTATTTTGTTGTCTCTTATAGATATCGGAGCACATTGAAGGTGCCATTCTTTACCTAGACTCTGGATGTACAGAGAGTTTCCAATATATGGGAGCATTTCCGGTATTACTAGAACTTGGAGCACGTGCTGTTTGCAGCTTGGAAAATATGTGTTCTCTTGATGCGGTAAGCTGAATGTGGCACATTTTGATGGAAAACGTAAAATTTAAATGCTTATTGCTGGCTTCTCTTGCGCAGTTTGACTTGCTAATTTACCAACTTTGAAAGTGAGAAAAAAGAAAATGAAAAGCTAGTCAATCAGAAAATTACCATACTTCATTGATATAACCTTTCAGCTTTTGTTAATTAGTGCCATTTGAGTAATATAGTCCACGGTACATACAGGGCTTTTGATGACGAGATTAGGAACTCTATGTGTTAGGTCCAGACAAAGCTCAGAGAATTATTGTTGGAAATCATCGTTTTCGTTTTATTTATTAAATCCTATTCTACATAATTCTTCTACTGTCTGATTGCAGACCTTGATTCTCTTTAATTTTCATAAATAATGCTTAGTATAATTTCCTTCCATCTTATTTTGGAGCCCTAATGAAGAAGAAACTAAAGATATTGCAGCATCTGGGCAATTCACGGTGGATTAAATTGCTAGTTCTTCTACCTGTTAACTAATTATGTGGATATCATATGATACTATATATCAATGTCTGCAGCCGCAAGCATGTTGTAATTTTCTACATGGATTCTTGCTACAGGTTGTTAATTGGAACTCAAATTTCGATCCTATGAGGAAAATTGTGGTTATGACATCTCGTCTACTAAGTGATGCACATCGATATATTGTACGATGCTTGAGCATACATCATGGTGTTCGTCATTGTGTAATATTTACATCTATCTCAGAGGTGCTTCTTTCACATCAATGTTTGTATTTGTTAGGGTTTATTGATGTCTCTCATTCTCTCTCTCTCTCTCTCTGTCTCTCATATTTAAATCCATTTTGTTTCAGACATTTTCTTGTTATGCAAATTATGGACCTAATCACTTAATTGATCTTCTTCCTACAAAGATTTTTTGGTTATATCCATTCAAGGATAAGAAAAATATGCAGCATATATTTCTTTACTTAATATGATTAATTGAAACTGTTTTGTTTTCTGTAGAATTTTAACTAGGAATGCCTTAAAAGTGGTTTATATTTTGTGATGAATTCAGAAAATAGATCTTATCAATATGAAGTTATAAAATTTAAGATTAGATAATGATGTAGTTGATCTTGTCTTACCGAAAGGATGAGAAGGTTATAACTACCAAATATTGATAAAACAAGAACTAAAAGTGTTCAAGAAAGCGGAGTTGACATGTTAACAATAAGATGAGGGAAAATGGTAAAAAGTGGTTAGCTATGAAGGGATAGCATAAGCTAGGAAGATTGTCTGCTCCAAGTTGCAGATGTGAATGGGATGGAAATAAGATGTGAGAGAAGATATGAGTGTTAGAGAAAATGTGGGTTTAAACCAGGAAAATGGCATAAAAGCATTCGATTGCTTTAGGAGTATCTAAATGGGGGCTGTAAATCTTATATAGTGCATGCAACATTTTACATTCCCTGTATTGTTTGGTTGGTTCACAAAAAAAGGACATTGTATCTTTGCTATGATCATAAATTTAAGTGGATAAATTTGTATGTTTATTATTTAATTAAATATAGTTATTGTGCAATTGTGACATTCTACGGTGATAAGTTGTTTTATAAGGTTGCAAATTTTCATTTGATGTCAGTGTTTTAATTTACAATAAATGACTCTGTAGCAACATTTGTGAACTTATCCAACTACAGTTAATTGGATTTTTATTCATAATCTGTTTTCTTTGTTGTGTGTAAATCTTTATTGGAACCTTTTCTCATTGTAGATAGCTCACTCAGCATATCCTGATTCACCTCTGGGACCAGATGCATTCCGTGAATATGAAACATTGCTTCTCCAAGATTACGAGGAGCTTGTTAAAAAAGGCGAGACAAAATCTGGACAGTCAGAAGTTAGCAACTTGAAGGAAAAAATGACATTTGAAGATGAGGGATGGTCACGGCTCACGTCCAGTGAAGAGGACACCCCTCACCTTGAAGCTACTTCAAGTGGAAAGGATTTATATGAAGATAATCCATTAGGACCTTTGGATGTAGGGCAAACATTGGTTGTTTCTGTGCATCACTTTCCCATGATTTTGTGTCCTTTTTCACCTAGAGTCTTTGTCTTGCCTTCAGAGGGATCAGTTGCTGAAGCATGCTTATCATCTGAACATGAGGATTCCCTTAGTCCTGGGTTGCCTCCAATAAGTACTGGATCGTTTTCTGATGGTGATGAAGTTCCTCCTGCAGCAACTCTCACAGCAAATTTTCTTTACCATCTGGCTGCCAAGGTAGTAGATGATGCATGGTTAAAATTAAACATTCCTTTTTTTCTTTTGCTGTGCATTAGAATATTTTATATTCTTCCTCAAGTTTCTAATGTATTTATCCTCTCGCCTAGTCTAAGTTCTGTTAATCACCCAAGTATTTTTTTCTTGGAAATTTACCTTGGAGCCAAAGATGCTGAATAGTTTACTATGAAACCACCTGAGATAGTATTCATGCTTTCTCTACGACTTTCAATAAATAAAATTTTCTGTTTCTGATAAAAAAAAAAATGACCACAATTCATTGAGAGTCATTTGGCAATGAAAGCTTGAGATTGAAGAGAATCCCACAAGTATAACTATTCAAACGCATATTGGTCATTTATAGTTTTAGAGAATACTAAGTGTGGTTTTACAGCTGTGGTACGTGTGAAGCATTTCAGAAGAAGAAAACTTGTAGAATATCTTAAATATGTGCATAATGACAATAATATTGCAGAATAAAGTACCATTAAAATAAGCTTTTATATTTGCTCCTGCATTTTTGCCATGTTGGTTGCTGATTATTGTACTTCTTCACACTACTGGTTTCATTTCTACAACATGTAGATGGACTTGAAGATGGAAATATTTTCCCTTGGTGATTTGTCAAAAACTGTTGGGAAGATTTTGACAGACATGTCAAGCCTGTATGATGTAGGTCGTCGTAAACGACCAGCTGGGTTATTACTTGTTGATCGGACATGTGATCTTCTTACTCCATGTTGTCATGGAGACTCGCTTGTTGATCGTATGTTCTCATCTTTGCCCCGTAGGAAGAGGACAGCATCCTATACCCACATGAAAGGGTCGCAAACCCAATTCAAACTTGGGATTTCTTCTGTTCAACGCTCGCCTGTTGATGTTCAGATACCACTTGCAAAACTTTTAAGTGAAGAAGATTCCAAAATAGATGAATCTTGGGTTTCAAAGAATATTGAAGCTTTTCTATGTGGATGGGATGCGCATAACATGTCTTCCCAAATTGTAAATTTGGTTGATGTCAGCAACAAAGTCCATAATGAAAAGTCTCTTTCCTCTGAGATTCAGCTACTTAGTGGGTCCTTCGTCTCTTCTGAAAATTTTCGTGGAACGCCATATATGGAAGCTATACTGGATAGAAGAACAAAAGATGGGGCCATATTGATAAAGAAGTGGCTTCAGGAAACACTGCGCCGGGAAAATTTAAATGTTAATGTGAGAACTCGTACTGGTTCTGCTAATAAATCTGAGTTACAAACCATGGTCAAAGCACTGGCTGAAAGCCAGTCATCTTTAATGAGAAATAGAGGAATTATTCAGATAGCAGCAGCTACCCTAGCCACCCTTGACGAATCACATAGTGCCCAATGGGATGCATTCATCAGTGCAGAGAAGATGTTGCATGTCAGTGCTGGAGATACAAGCCAGAGTCTTGCTGCTCAAATTCAAGATCTTATCAATAAGAGCACTTTGATAAGCTCACATGGACAGAAGAATGGGAAATTGGAGCCCTCTCGTGGACTACTCTCATTAAAAGATGCTCTGCTCCTTATGATAACTGGATATATATTGGCAGGTCAAAATTTCCCAACATCTGGGTCTGGTGGCCCATTTTCCTGGCAAGAGGAACAGTTCCTGAAAGATGCTATCACGGATGCAATTATGGAAAACCCATCAGAAGTAAAATTGAAGTTTCTCCACGGTCTAACAGAAGAGCTTGAGGCCAACATAAACAGAAGCAAATCAGAGGAATCCAAAGAAACGGGTTCAAATCAGTTGGACATTGATGACTTTGATGATGATCAGTGGGGCAAGTGGGGCGATGAAGATGCTGATGATAATAAAGAGCAAGTGTATGATGACATGCAACTGAAGTTGGAATTGCGGGACAGGGTGGATAACCTTTTCAAATTCTTACACAAGGTATCTGGTCTGCAGGGAAGGAATATAAACTTGAGAGAAGGGGCATTGGGTTTGGAAAGTAACTTCGATGGTGATTCCTACTCAAGTAAGGGATTACTTTATAAGCTTCTTACTAAAGTGTTGGGCAAAAATGATGTACCCGGGTTGCAGTACCATTCCTCTACAGTAGGTCGACTTTTCAAGAGTGGATTCGGAAGATTTGGCCTTGGACAGGTAGGTTTTAACCCTTCTAATTTTACCGATAGTCCTGTTTCTGTAGACCTAAAATTCTGCTTCTAAAATTCTGCAGGCAAAACCTAGTCTTGCTGACCAAAATGTCATTCTGGTTTTTGTTATCGGGGGCATCAATGGTCTTGAGGTCTGATTCTCTTGCTTCTTGTTTTTTTCTCTGAAATGAATTCCTAAAGTTGGTTTTTGCATTTGAAAAGTGTTTAAACTCTTTATTCAGAACCATGACAGTTTATCTTCCAGAAATATAAACTCGACATGTTGTTCTCTTTATGTATTGCTAGGTACGCGAAGCTTTGGAGGCATTATCTGAAAGCGGAAGGCCTGATATAGAGTTAATTCTTGGAGGAACAACATTTCTAACACCTACAGACATGTTTGATTTGCTGTTGGGAGACTAGTTACATTTGATTTCAGTATGACTGTTTTCTTTTTCATTCTTTTCATCTGGTAGAGAGAAAATATAGGAAAGAAAGGTTAATTTCCCTTGCAGTGCTGTTTGCCGATATATCGTTGTTATTTTAGACCAAAATGATCCTTCTGTTAGTAACAAATTTCCCGGAGCTGCCACAGCCCACAGATGAGTTAATTAATGAAAAGTCTTATTTTAGATTGTAAATGTGTCTTTAGATAAACGATTAAATAGTGTGCATAGGAATAGGATTAAACAGTTTTTGCCTTCAATTCTGTCTATTGGAGATGGAAATCAAATTCGAAGTTAAATAAGGCTTTCAATTGCTTTTCATTTTCGTACACTCTAGCTCCAAGGCCAAGGGGCATCTCGATTATGGTTTATTTTACCTCATTAGATTTTTCTTTTCCCATATTTTCATATGATTTGTAAAATAATAAAGTACATGAACATTGTTTCAAAAAAAAAAAAAAAAATCATATTTATATTATTATATATGGTTATACGAAAATTTATATTTTACTTGCATTTTATGCGTCAATGCTGTATTACAATATATAACATCAACATTTTTATTGATTGAACTTATCATATTTTCAATTATAATTTTTTCTTTATAACAAACTTTTTGTCTTTAATATTTATTCTAAAATAAATTTTGAGATTAATTCTAAGAATATAGAATCATTTGTAAATTACAAATACCAATTACATCAATTTATACATGCAGCGGTTGGTGTACCTCTCCATTTATAGGATTTAAGTTTTAGCGTACGTAACATGTGTTGAATTTTCTCCGACAGATTTATAATGGTACAATTTATAAAAATATATATATAATTTTAAAATTTAAGTATTGTAAAAATCAAGTATGAAGTATTAGATGTTTGAAATTAAAGTTAATTTCATATATGTAACAAGTTTTTATAACAAAATCATATTATCAATTTATCACTAAGAGTGTGTATCTAGATTTTATACAAATCCAACTTGATAGCACTTTTTCAGCAGGACAATTGTTTTTTCACTGAAAATGAGTACAATAAAAAAATATATAAAAAAAAAACATAATTAAGAAGAATTAGATTTAAAATCGTATAAATATATAAAATTGTTTTTTTTTTTTTTTTTAATAAAAGTTGGAAAAAGAAAAGTAGTTTCAAGTGGAAATCGTGTTTTATTTTTTTTTTCTGGCTTAAACCCGAGAAAAACCCCATTTGTGTTGAGGTCTCTCTGCATCCGAGTGATAGCGCAATCAAATGGGAGCTTTGAGGCTTCTCTTTTCTCAGGCTAGCCGCCATTGCCTGAACAAGACCAAACCCCACTCTTCTCCATTTATAACCTTGCAGAGATCACTCTGCTCCTCGATTCCTCCCCAAGACGACGATTCCTCCAGACCAAACCGCATCGAAGCCGTATCCTACCCGACCAAACCCAAAGACGAGACGGATGCTCCGAATGAGAATGAACAGCAACCGCCGCCGCCGCAGCAATCGGAGCCGCAAGCCGGAAGACCTCGCGTGGAGTCGCCGGCTCAGGAAGCTAGAACGGGTTGGACTCGGGAGGACATCCGGTACATGAAAGATACTCCGTCCATAACTCCAGTCTCGTATCCGACACGCGTTGCTCCTCTTCCGGAGGAAAAGGCGGAAGCTGAAGAAGAGAAGGATAGTGACGAGACGGAGAGAGAAAGGAAGAAGATAGAGTCGGAGAATCTCATATTAGGTCGGAGAACTCTTAGGGTTGCGCAGGAAGAAAAGACAGTTGTACCCTTCCCATTGCTCATCAAGTCCGAGAGTAAGAGGAAGGAAAGCAAACTAGTTCTTGATCTGATGGACGCCATTAAACAAATCAAGGTCAGTACAGTGAATGTGCAAGTTTCACTTTCTTAATTATATAAAATTCAGCCGATATATTAGCTAAAATTCATGTTAATTGTTCAGGCCAATGCCAAAGCCAAGTTCGATGAGACTGTCGAAGCTCATGTACGGTTGGCAATTCCTCCGCGCAAAACTGAGCTGGTACGAGCCCATTCGTATAATTTCTTTTCTTAATAAAGAAAACAAAGTGAAATTTTTTATCTCACTCTATCTACTTTGAATTGCAGATAGTTCGAGGTACCATGAATTTACCTCATGGTGCGAAGAAGGTATTTCTTATAGGTTATGTTAAATGCGAGGAGTTTATTTTAAAAATTTGTAATGTAGTTGGTTCCTTTGATAATAATAATCAGTTTCCAGGCTGTGAGGGTGGCTTTCTTTGCTGAGGGGGCAGATGCAGATGAAGCTAGAGCTGCTGGAGCTGATATTGTTGGCGGTTTAGAACTTATTGAGGAAATTGCAAGTAATGAATCGATCTTTACTCCATACTGATAAATTGCTATGGTTGCTCTCGCACTCTTATGTTTACTGTCTACATTAATTTAGACCTTGCTCGTATAAGCTTATATTTCAGAACTGTGATTTATTTCAGCAAGTTGACTTAATCCTGAGTCACTTGAACTTCATTACTTATTTCTCATTGTTGTATTTCAGGAAGTCACTTTTGTAAACTTTGTTACTTATGTTTTGGCTTTGAAAACCTGGGTTTGTGTCTGTGTAGGCAGCGGAAAGATTGATATTGACAAGTGTTTCTCAACGCGTCAACTCATGCCTCGTCTTTTTAAGGTTTTTAAATTTGAAAGATCCCGTAATATGTGTGATTCATCTAATTGATAGTTTGCTTATTCAAGAGGATATCCTTTTTTTCTTCCCTTTCTGCAGATATCAAAGATTCTTAATCATCGTGGTTTGATGCCAAATCCTAAAGTGAGTATATCATCTTTGTATCCTGATTATGTGCAGTGATTTCAAATCCCTTAATAGACAGTGATACTAATATCTAGTATAGCAAGGTACAGTGACCAATGATGTTGTTAGGGCGATACAAGAAGCTAAACAGGGTCATGTTAAATTTAAAATGGACAATACATCCAATGTGCATGTGGGTCTTGGAAAGGTAATATCTTCATCCAGTATGACACGTAACTGAAATATACATGTGCGGAAAGTAATTTATTAGCACTATACCCTTCTCATACGATTACAATATTATCTACAGGTGAGTTTGAAGGAGGAGCTTCTGCGTGAGAATGTTGGTGCCTTTGTAAATTCTCTTCTGCTGGCAAAGCCTGCAGGCTTAAAGAAAAGTAAGTAACTTCTAATCTTTTCCAATATGTGTTGTCCAACATGATGTTCATGGACCGACTTCAGATTAGGTCTTTTCATTGTTATATTTTTCACTTCTTTGTTGGAAGGCTGTTTGTGCTCTTCCTGCTCATTTGGTTCTTTTATATATTATTTTACATAATCAAAAGATTGAAAAAGAGAAAGAAAGAATTTAGGTGAAAATTCAGTCACATTGGGACATCTCATCTGATAAGGAAATGAATTGATCTTGAACTCTTTGGGAAAGGTTGTTATTTGGCATGTGTTAAAAAAACATAGTAATAAAACAATTCATCTTATTATTCCTTTTATAAAAATTCTTAAATCGAATGGCCAGTGTAAATTTTATTTCTTTGCAATTATTATGAATAGTAGATTCGTTTGCAAGCTGTAGATTCATCCATTTTGCATAACCTTCTAAGATGGGTTTTATATATTCTATACTTTATGACCCTGAGTTTGTTACCTCAAGCTCAAGTAGCAACTTTTCTAATATAATGATATTTTCTTACTTGAAGAAATTTACCTGTGATTTACTGGACATAGCTTAGGAGAGCCTTTGCCTTGACAAGGGTAAGTGGGCCGAGCCATGTCTATCTCTGTCTGGCACTGTTTACCTGAAGCAAGTCTTGCCCTTGGAAACTCTGAATCTGATCTTGGTAATATTGGAAAAGACAAAGATGTCCTTGAAAATGGTAAAACAAAGGCAAAAAAATAAGATAATAAGAATTACAAGAATAATAGAAGAAGAGATGGAAAGTCACAAAAGTTGTTGCCCTTGCCATGATCAATAATGTGCTGTGGCACCATGGTCTATTCTTCTTCTTCAAAAGCCTCTTGATGATGTTATAAAATTTGCTGCTAGCCTTGAGGCAAAAGAGGTAGTCTCCGCCAAGATTTTCAGATGGTGCCTAACTATAGTTTCATGAGCTATATCCGATGTACTGATTGAACCTAGTTCAGTTCTCTTTTAGACTTCCATTACCATGACAAACCGTAGAAATTCAAAACTGGACATGTCTGGCAAAATTGTATTCACTTAAAATGTATGACCTTAAAAATCTATTCAAATTACAAAGGAAATCAAATTGAATTGAACAAATAAAAATATGAATTTGACGCTTGAAAAACAGTCTACAGTTGTGTTGATTGAATTGGTTGTTTAATTTAATAAAGTTGTGTTTGTGTTGTTGAATGCTTGTGACAGTCTTTAAGGATGACCGAAGGATATTGTAACGGAAATGTTTTACTCATGTAGAGTATAAAATTTGTTGCATGGAATCCGTTATATATGTTCATTATTTTTCAGGACTTTAACAACAAATACTTTCCACTACTTTCTTGCAGCTTCTAAATTTGCTGGCTATGTGAACGCCTTTCATATTTGTAGCACGGTAATCTCATATCTTTTTTCTAGGTTAAGGTATCTTTATTTCATTATTTATTTATTATTCCCTTTGCAGAGATTGATAAAAAACAGAATTGTAATTCTTGATTTGTTGAGTAGCTAAGCTTCCAGTACAAATTGTCCATGCACAAGTTTCTTGTGTATCCTGCATATATTTGGAATGTCTTCTTTCATTTTTTTTGTCAATTTTTTATTCATTTAGAGAAACTCATACCAAATATTTTGTGGGAATGTATCAATGCAAAGACTTTAGTATCAACATCACAAAACTTTATGAAACCCAATACATTTGGTTAAATAATTGGGTATTCCTAATTAACCCATTTCATTGGTTACACTTGCAGATGGGTCCAGCATTTCCTGTTTCGATACAGTCCTTATCCAGAGCTTTAGATCAGTACAACAAGGCACACATTGCTTGATTGTTAGGCATAAATGCTCAAAAAGATTTTCCCTTTTGAAGTTTTACTCCTCTTCCTGATATTAAGGTCGCTCTAGACAGAACAACGTATTGGTATGCATCAAAATACTTTAATTATCGGCAGGATCAGTATGTGAATTTCGTTTTAGTTTCACTTACATTCTGTTGTATCTGTTGATGAGCTAAACATCTTTAGGTTTTACATTTGGCGATATGGGTCTGCCTTGGAGCTCTTTCCTCTTAAATTTTTTTTTTTCCCCTTATCAATGCTCTTTGTAAGTTTAGTGTAGTTGGAGCTGCTCTTTTCTGAGAATAAATTATTTGTATCTTAACATATTCTGTTGAATTATTACTTTGAAGCCATTTTTAACTCAAATGTTAAAAAGAGAAATTTTGATCTCTTATCTCCTCCAAACCTCATAGGAAGTTTGATTTCGAAAGCAGTAGCTATCTAATAGGCCTGTTTTGTGTAGAGAGAATGGAAATTTGTTGAGAAAAGCACAAAATAAAATAATCTTTAGGGTATAGTAGGATTCATTTTCAAGAACAAAAAGTTAATTGCTATGAAGGGTCATCTGAAAATGTTGTTGAAATCAATTAGCTTCGTAATATTTTTTATAGAATTGAAAAAAACACTTGGTAGAAAACGAAGACATCAAAACGTTTTCAGAAAATTGTAAAACGTCAAGCAACATGAAGGCCACTGGCTATCACCACCTCTCTCATGAATGTTGTATTTATTAAGAGGGTTTTTGGGTCTATTAAGTGTGTTGCATTGCACGGGTTAAAAGGACAACCTGCGAACTATTGTTATTATTTCCGCGTAAAAGCGACCATGGGACATTGGGGTTTGGGCTTGTTTTGTCTCATTTGCGTTTTTATTCAAAGGAGAAAATGGTCTTTATTCTCGTTGAGTCCAATCGAAACTGCCAAACGTGCTGGCCCCCTTGGTCTTTTGCACTACCGTCCATCTATTTCTACTTTATTTAATTTTTCATCTCATTTTACTACTTTACTTTTATTTCAGGCACAATTTATTATTCTATTTAGAATTTACAATAATGAAGGAATTATTCATAAATTTTGGCCTAATATTTCCCAATAATCTCTATCAATTTCACTTTCATAATCTCTCAAACAATTCCTTACAATTTTTATTCATCTAATTCTTGCCGTTTTGGATTATATGTTCAAAATTTTTATAATTGTGAAAAAATAATGATATATTTTACTTTCATAAAGGTTTTTTTTTCTAGTTTTTTAATGCAATCAAAGAATAGAGAAATGATTTTATAAAGAAAATTAATAAAACATGAAATATTCTTTTTTCGAACAAAATTTACTAAGTCTTCAACAATATCGTCTAAAATATGTCAAATATTTCAAATTAATAGGTAGTATGTATGAATTTAAAAAGTCATATTTAACTTATCAATTAATAAATTCTAATTATATGAAATATTATTATATTATGGGTTAACTACAATACATATATTATATTGTTAATGCATAACTATGACTTATGATTATAAATAATTATTTTTATTTCTAAATTTTGTTCTATTTTTAAAATTTTTAATTTTTGTGGACCATTAAAATTCATAAACTAATTTCACAATTTAAATATACATATCATATATAATCACATTACCCTTAAATTATATATAAATTACCAATAACAAAATTAGTTTAAACCTAATTAATTATTGAATTAAAACTTGTTTCATTGAATTATTTATATTTTTAAAAAAGAGTAAAAGATGGCAAAATGGGTGTAGGCAAAAATTATTATTTGGATCACCGACTTATCTTGTCGCCATTTCAATATCGATTGAGTTTGAATATCATTTTTATTTTGTTTAATTTAATTTAGTATACCTAAGTTTATAACTTTACTAATATTTATATCCATCCTTATTTACATGTTTAGTATTTATCAACTAAATAAGCCGGCAAATAATTGAAAAAAAAAAGGGAAAAAGAGAAAAAAAATCCCATCACAGTAATAAGAAAAATTACATGCAAGCAACGTGAATAACACAAAGTATAAGCACTTGTGTAAAACCACACTGCAACTCTGCCACTTCAACTATTCTTGCGCGCCATTACAGACAAGAAAACAAAGTACTCTCCCACGCACACGTCAAAGTTGTCTAGAGCTTCTTCAAAACCCTTATTATTCTTCGTCCTCTCCTTCTTCTTAAAATCAAACGAGAGTTCCAGGGTTAGGGTTTCTGATCAAAATCGGAAACCGAGAATGGAGGACGAAATGGAGTATAGAAGAAAAGAGCGCACTGCATTGGCGGTTATTGTGGTTCTGGCTTCACTAGCCATCGCTTCTTTGCTCGTCGCTTTTAGCTATTACTGCTATATACGTAACAAAGTCTCTAGGCGCTTAAAGAACCGCAAAAGTATGTCACCTTTAATCACTTTTTTTTTTTAAAATAAAAAAAGTATTTTTACTCGCATTTTATAAAAAAAATGGAAGGTTTCTTTTTTCTTTTTTGAAGCTTTTTTGTGTGTGTGTGTGTGTGTTTTTTTTTTTTTTTTTTTTTCTTTTCATGCTGAGAATATACAAGACCATACAGAGCATCTTTAGAGGCTATTGCTTTCATGATCCCCAGATAATGAAATTAAAAGGAAAAAAACAAGAGGGACTGGTTTTTTGTTTTATTCTCCTTCAATCTGTCTGTACATTTTGATATTACAATGCTGCTATGCATTGAAGCAAGATCTTTCGTTTGGTCGCTGAAATTTTTGAGAATGAGATTTAAATTGAAGGGTCGAATATAATTACTCTGTGTTGTTTTGTAACTAAACAATTAATCTAAACCAAGCCTAAAGTTTGTGTTCTGTGAACTGTGATCCAAAAATGAGTCCTTTACGGCTCTACTAGCATATTAATGTGTCTTCCTTTGAAGGAGTTGATCATGAGGACAAAGGTGACTCGGGAAATTTGCAAGTCACTACTGATAAAGGACTTCAGGTGTTCACTTTCAAGCAGCTGCATTCGGCGACCGGTGGTTTCAGCAAGTCGAATGTGGTTGGGCATGGTGGGTTCGGGTTAGTGTACCGAGGAGTGCTTAGTGATGGGAGGAAAGTTGCAATTAAGTTGATGGATCAAGCTGGAAAGCAGGGAGAAGATGAATTTAAAGTGGAGGTTTGATCTCAATTTGCAATTTTTCTTTTTTGCCTTTTGTTTTAGTTCATGTTACTTCAATTGCTCTGCATTAAATGAAGCACTATATGTGATGTGTTGGCTTTCTGACTTGGGAATTTCCGGAACGTGCATTGTGATTAATTGTTATTGTTTCAATAACAGGTGGAATTGCTTAGTCGGCTGAGATCACCATATTTGCTGGCTTTGCTTGGATATTGTTCTGATAACAGTCGTAAATTGCTTGTTTATGAGTTCATGGCAAATGGTGGCTTACAGGAACATTTGTATCCCGGGAGTGGTAACTTATTTCTTTAACTCTATGATTCCTTTAACATTTAGTTAAATTAGTCGAGATCCATAGAAGAAACGCGAGGAATGTACTAATCATGTGTATGTTACTTTATATGGAAATAGTATGAGAAGCAGTTCTGTTAATTTAGTATGAGAGATGTCTCTTGAGTAGTTATGTTAATGTCACTTAATGTTACTTTGATCCTCCTCCTAAAAAAATATCTATAGATTTTATATGATGGGAAAAAAAATAACTCACTGAGGGCTTACCTCTTATTATTTTCATAACTAGATTCTGCTTTACAAAAACGGACATGATATCTAGCAGCATTATATGAAAACAGAATGAGATATATAAAAATTTATTTTCTAAAAATTACCATCAAGTTTTGTTATGGATTTTCAGCATTTAAACCCAATCAAACTTTTAAATTTATGTACAGTTCTACTTATAGAGACTTCCAAGGTGTTTCCTCTTTCTTTATACAGCAGAACTGGGAGGCAGTGGTGGCTGCACCATTTTTGTTTTATTCTTTGTATTCTTGCTCTTTATTCTTTGTTTTAGTTCACGTTACTTCATAATTTGGTGGAGTTTACTCTCTTTCGCACATTTTTCTAATTTTGCAAAGCTTCTTTGTATCTGAAAGAGAAAAAGTAAGGTATGAGCACTAATGGCAGGGAGATGATAGTTTTTAAAACGAAGGTGTGATGTTAGGCCAGGTTTAGAAGGTTAACGAAATCTGCTTACTTCTTAATACACCTACAGAGGTATCAGTTAGATATAGAGCTCGAAGGTGACTATGGAATCATATATGAGTGGCGAAGAATCTCAAGATTTCTTGTTGAATAGAAATGGGTTGAAAGATGAGCTTATAGGTGGAATAAGCAGCATTACCTATCATTCAGTTTTTTTAGTTTAGTTACAAGTGCTTGACCTATAACCCTTGGCATGATCTAGGGGTTGAATTCGTGTTCTACTTTTCAAGCAGTTTTTTAAAAGATTCAATGCTGGTTTTCCTGTCTCCTCTAAAAACTACATTTCTAGATTTTATATCTTCAACCTTCTATATTAGGTGAATAACTATTTTGTTGGTGTCTTAATGTCAACTTTGTTTAGAGCTGAATATTTGTGTTATGAGATCCAATTCAAGTTTATTGATTATTCTGGTTTTGCTTCTTTCTCTTGCATTCTACACTTTTTAAGAGGCAACTTCTCTCCAAAGCTTGAGAGAGTAGCTAGAAACATATAGGGTTTTTGATTTGAGAGCACATAATCATTTGAAAATCATTTCTTGTTGTATGACTCTTTGTTACTGTCTTTACCCCCAAAAAAAAGGGAAAAGATGTGATTGAAATTTACTGGAGCTAATAAAACATGCAGGTTCCAACTCAGTTGCTCTAAAATTGGACTGGGAAAACCGTCTTAGAATAGCTCTTGAAGCTGCTAAGGGTATGGAATATCTCCATGAACATGTTAGTCCACCAGTCATTCACAGAGATTTTAAGAGCAGCAACATTCTCTTGGACAAAAATTTCCATGCCAAAGTTTCTGATTTTGGATTGGCCAAGCTTGGATCTGAAAAAGCTGGTGGGCATGTTTCAACCCGAGTGTTGGGCACCCAGGGATATATTGCCCCTGAGTATGAACCAACAAACTCTTAACTCCAATCTTATTGAATGTCACTAGTGTGGGTTCTTTATTTGTTCTGAAGAAGGTCCACTAATATTTGTATTAGAATCGTCTTGAAATATAACTCAATTAATAAGTGGGTGTGTGTAATGTACAGGTATGCATTAACTGGGCATCTGACGACAAAATCAGATGTGTACAGTTACGGGGTTGTTCTTCTGGAGTTGCTTACAGGCAGAGTTCCTGTCGATACGAAGAGACCACCTCGAGAAGGAGTTCTTGTATCTTGGGTAAGTTTCTTTTCTTTTTTCCTCTGTTCATTTGATTGCCTTAAAATTGATAGTGCATAATATCATAATAACCGATTTCATTTTATCGATTTACTTTAAGATAATATGATCAGTTATCGTCCAACTCTGTCTCTTTCAAATAGGCTTAACATTTGACAATGCTACTTATGGAACAATTGAGCCTCGCGTAATATCAAAATAGTTTTCAAGATGGACTTCTTAATGTTATTTAGTCTGAATGATCTTTCACCTCGGCACAAAATAATAACAACAATAATAATAATAAAAAAAAGTGATTACATATTCCGTGTACAACATACATCCAGCGGGTGAATTTCTCAATCTCTTCCAGTATATATTATTTTACTTTGTTCCTCATTCTTCAATTATTTGTCATATCCTTTTCATTTTCTAATTCCTTTCTATGTCTGCAAAAGGCATTGCCTCGGTTGACAGATAGAGAGAAGCTTATACAGATTATGGATCCAGCATTAGAGGGTCAATATTCAATGAAAGAAGTTATTCAGGTGGCGGCAATTGCTGCAATGTGCGTACAACCTGAGGCCGATTACAGGCCTCTGATGGCCGATGTTGTGCAGTCGCTTGTCCCACTTGTGAAATGTAACAGGTCAACTCCAAAAATAGGCAGCTCCCCAAGCTTCCATGCCACCCCTAACTCCTCCTCCGCCTTACCGGATCCCAGTAGAGCTAGTGGGTGAAAAACCAAATGAAGCAACTCTTATTTTATCTTGATGTGCCAACTTTAGTTAACTTAGATGTTCATCAATTTTTTCTTTTTTCTTTTTAGGGCTTCCATGATTTTTTAGTCATATTTTTGTGGGCTAATTGCAATAAAATACCGTGATGTTTTGCTTTATTGCAATGAAATTGTGAGTTTAGCCTTAATTGTATGTTAGTACTCTTAACTAGGTTGACCAGTCAAATTAAATTGGTTGACTTTGATTTTTTTTGTAAAATGACATAATTGTCCCTACTTTAAAAAAAATAAATTAAATAAAAATTAAAAAAATTAAAATTTTTAAAAATGGATCTCCGCCATCCATCAATCTTGATAGACGGTGGAGATACATTTTAAAAAAAAATTAAAATTATACAATTAAAAAATATTTTATATTAAAAAAGTTTTTGGTGTTCTTGGTGGAGGAGATCCAGAGAGATCCAATCTGGATCTCCACCAAAAACACCAAGATCAAAACAAAAAAAAAAGTTCAGAAGCAAGATCTGCACATTTGCTCCCGTTGATGGAGCAGATCTTGCTTCTGAAATTTTTTTTTTTTGTCCATCGCAGATGAAGCTACTCTATCGGCGACGGAGCAACTGCTCCATCAACGGGAGCAGATCTGCTCCCGTTGATGGAGCAGATCTTGCTTCTGAATTATTTTTTTTTTTTTTTTTTTTTTTTTTGTTGTTCTGATCTTGGTGTTCTTGGTGGAGATCCAATCTCCACCAAGAACACCAACAAAATTTTTAATATAAAATATTTTTTTTAATTGTATGATTTTAAAATTTTTTTTTTTTTTAAATGTATCTTCATCATCCATCACCATTAATATTGATGGATGGTGGAGATCCATTTTTAAAAATTTTAATTTTTTTAAATTTTTATTTAATTTATTTTTTTTAAGTAGGGGTAATTATGTCATTTTACAAAAAAAGTCAAAGTCAACCCGTTTAATTTGACTGGTCAATCTAGTCAAGGGTACTAACATGCAATTAAAGCTAAATTTATTATTTTATTGTAATATAGTCAAACGTTAGGGTACTTTATTACAATTAGCCCTATTTTTTAAGAAGTAACAATAGTAGTCTAATTTATGGCCTCTAGTTATAAGAATTTATGTATTGGAAAATTTAACTAGTTAGAATTAGAAACATAACCAAGTCTCAAACTCTTCCAGCAGAATTCATTTAAATTTATTTTATTTTTACTATTAAAACCCCGACGGCAAGAATAAATGTTTTTTTTTTTTGAAATCTTATATCTTTCGGGTCAAAGGACTATAGAAATTAACTGAGATTAAATTATATAAATACGGTTCGGACAATTACTTACAGTAACGGGAGACGAGAACTACTGGGATCAACGGTCCGGACTACTACTCCTAGTAACGGGAGGGGTCAACCCACACGATTGTGTTTTTATAGGCAATGATGAGACTATATTTATATACACTATGTATTGAATCTTGGTGGTTTTGAGGGGTTTAGGCCTCCAACCCAGGCCTAGGGCAAGCTAGGCAACTGCCCAGGCTCAATAATTTTGGGGCACCGTTCTAAACCTAACAATCTTATAATATAATAAAATAAAATATAACACTTTCCATTTCCGGTCCAATAAACTTACAATACAATAAATGGCACAATAATTTAGGGGGCATCATTCTAAGCGCAACAATCTTACAATACAATAAAATAAAATACTCTTTATTTCAAGCCCAACAATCTTGCAATATAATAAATGGTGTAAATTTTTTTTTTTTAAAAATCACAAAAAGCTATGAACCGGTCATACGCTAACCACCAAGGCAAGGAGCTTTGTGTCGGCACGAATAAATTTATTAAGATAAAAAGATAAAGGCTACATTTGGTAAGAATTTGTAAGATAAATTAATGTTGAAACGTACATTTTACAAACTTGGAGATGGTTGATTGGTTTGCTGTGTAAACTATTGAAATAATTGTAGATGATATTACTCTTTTGCTTTCTCTTTGGCCTATCTATCACAGTAAAATTGACTCGATACATTATTTATGGATAAGGGGATTTTATTTTAGCTCAGAATGAGGTTTATGACCACACAGTCTTTTAAGCATATTTATATATATATATATATATATATATATTATATAAAATATAATTATATGAGATTCATCCAGTAGTATATT
Organism: Xanthoceras sorbifolium; assembly: GCA_003430845.1. Lineage (NCBI taxonomy): Eukaryota > Viridiplantae > Streptophyta > Magnoliopsida > Sapindales > Sapindaceae > Xanthoceras > Xanthoceras sorbifolium. Next base: position 17,564,502 of record CM010608.1, on the reverse strand, counting down.
TCTTATATTTATCTTTTGAGATTGTAAATTCGAATAATATATTCTCTTTCAAATTTTGAATTAATAATAATAGAAAAAAATAAAATATATATATATATATATATCTATCTTATCTTGATACCATTTTAACAAGTGATATCTAGCTACTTGCCTAATGCAATCAACATCTAGAGATTAAGTTGTATTATTATATATATGTCATCGTTAACTGCTTGATCAAATTTGTTTGACTTAAAAGCACAATTTCAAACTAACAGACAAATAATTTTTTTATTTTTTGTTTATATAATAATTATTGATATAACCTAACCAATTATTGATAGCCCTCCGTGTATGACTTGTGAGTCATAACAGGACAACAACTGGTGCCATCCAAGTCCATAGATCTGAGTCTGACTATTAATTTACGGAAACAAAAGTTTGAAATAGTAACAGTGACAGATAGATCAAAGAAAAAATTACTCACTAACATCATTTTCAGCATCCGCTAAATATAAGTGATTTTGGTAAAAAAATTCTTAAAATAGAAAGAAAAGATAATAATATTTTTTATTTAATTATGGATTTAACTATATTAACTCAAAATCTTCACGCCTAAATCTTTACCTTTCCAGGTATTTCAAATGTTTTGAAAATAAAAAAAAAATTATTGAATTAATGAACTCCAACTACTTGAAGTTGGCTAAAAATTATAAGTTGAGGATATGATAATCCATAGAATATGAGTACTTTTTTTTTTCTTTTTTTTTTTTTGCGGTGATGTATAAGACAGCAAGTTGAAGTTACATGGGAAGAATGTTAATTTGTTGCTTTGCATGAGTAGCGAAGCGAGTCAGCTATTGGCTTTCTAGTAGTGCCAGCGCCACTATCATTTTGTTTCAGTTTCAGAGAATCTTACACTACAATATTCAACGCAACGCGGTTATAAGCGGCAGCAAACTTTGAATCTTCAACCACTCTCTCACACACACAAGCTTTTCTCTCTCTAGATAATCTCTATCTCCATGCACCACGTTGACGTTGCTTTGCTTCTTCATTTCTCTATATATAGATCGCTTGGCTCAACTACATGACTCACACACACCACAATTAAGCCAAAGAGCTCATACAGTTGATTGAGTATAGCTAGCTACTTCAAATTTTGATTAGTTTAAAGCTCTTTCTCTCTGTCTGACTGTTCATCTATGGCCTCCACAACTACCCAGTTTTTGCTTGCATGCTCAATCATATCCCTTCTAGCTTGCAGCTCTGCCAATGCCCAGCTCTCTGTAAACTTCTACGCTGGAACTTGCCCTACTCTTGCAAACATCGTGCGCAATGTTATGAGGCAAGCCGTCACTACAGAACCACGGATGGGTGCCTCCATTCTTCGCTTGTTCTTCCACGATTGCTTCGTGCAAGTATGATCCCATTGCCATGACCATTAGTACTACTTTCCATATATTACTTTAGTATTTGTCTAGTCATTTTTGTAGTTTCGTTTCCATATACAATACATATAACATCAGTTAGTGATCATATCAGTTTCTCAAAATATCACATAAGTTAAAGGGTGTCCGTTTTGGTTTTTAACATATATTATTGTGTCGTCTATTTAGTTTATAGATGATATAGATATATATTGTGCTACGTCACTTAATCTGTTAACATATTCGTTGAACAAGCTAGGTTATACAAGTCACCCACCATCATTACACATTGATCATGTTTGGTCTAGCGTCCTTGCACTCTCTGAAAATCAAGAAATACATATTCTTTTACTAGTTTTTTATTTGGTTTCCTTTTGTGTGATCGATCGTGAGTAATGACCTGAGTTTGGTTTTTGCAGGGTTGCGACGGATCAATACTGCTGGATGACACAGCTAGCTTCACAGGAGAACAGAACGCATTACCAAACAGAAACTCTGCAAGGGGTTTCCAAGTGATCGACGCCATTAAAACTCGCGTCGAAGCAGCATGCAACAACACTGTTTCATGTGCAGACATCCTAGCACTTGCTGCCCGAGATGGAGTTGTCTTGGTTTGTTTCTTCTTCTTCTTTTTCTTATAATTTAATTCCTATTATTTACCTTAATTATATTAATTTCTCATACCATGCATGCATGCATGAGTATTCTTTTAACTCGTGATATATTATATATATTTAAACCAAGACAACAATAGCTTGATTTAGACAGTAAAAAAAAAAGAAAAGATAGAAATCATTTTCATAAAAACTCGAAACTTTGTTTTTGCTTTGGTTTTGTGTCTGAGATTCTCCCGATGTGGAGTTCTCTCTAATATCATAAAATCAAAAATCAGATCTCGGTCACCTTTAGATGTCACTATAAATATTTTAGTACAAATTAAACAATAATAACTTGACTATTAGATTTACACAAATAGTTATTTATGTTTTATAATCAATCATGCATGCATAAAGTTAAAATAATAACAAAATTGACTATATTTTCTAAAAGAAACTAATCCGTGATCAACCGACATCTCATTATCGCCAGATTTTGATTCATTTGTCAACTTCTACTTTTTCCTTTTTTGTCTGCAATGAACCACGTTTTTCAACGTATGTTTTTGCACTTTCTGCTTTTCATCTTTAGACATATAAGACTAAATTTGATTTAATTCAATTGTTTAAAGAAAACCAAAAAAAATTTAAAATTATAAATAAAAATATATTGTTAGAGTCACGTAAAAAGGATTTCGATTCCACAATTTGATAATATTTTAATGTTTTTCGTTTGTTTACCAGCTTGGAGGACTGTCATGGCAAGTACCACTTGGTCGGAGAGATTCAAGAACCGCCAGCCTTAGCGGCGCCAACAGCGACCTCCCATCGCCGTTCGCCGACCTCCCAACCCTCATCTCCATGTTCGCTGCCAAAGGCCTGACCGCCCGAGAAATGACGGTGCTCTCCGGCGGCCACGCGATAGGGTTCTCACAGTGCTCCTTGTTCCGGAACCGCATCTACAACGAAACTAACATCGACCCGGCATTCGCCACCACCAGAAAAGCCAACTGCCCGGCTTCCGGCGGCGACACCAGACTGGGTCCTTTTGACAACACCCCGAACCGGTTCGACAACAGTTATTATCAGAACCTGGTGGCGCGACGCGGGCTTCTTCACTCGGACCAGGTACTCTTCAATGGCGGATCCCAGGATGCGACTGTGAGGACTTACAGCAACAGCGCTGCTATTTTCTTGAGAGACTTCGCTGCTGCCATGGTGAAGATGGGGAATATCAGTCCACTCACTGGGACCAACGGAGAGATTAGAAGGAGTTGCGGGATTATCAACTGATTGATTTCTTCATGATTCTAATGGACATCGTCCAATAAATGAAGATTGAAGAGACTCTCTTGTGTCATTTGCGTATCATTTTCTGGTCTGTAGTCGCAGTCCAAATCTCTAATCCTAAAATTAGAAAGAAAAAAAAAAAAAAAACTCTCCACGCAAACCTATAAAACGCGTATGGTATAACTCGAACCTCTAATCACAAACGTGGAAGAGGAGATAGGCACTTTTTCCTTACGGAGTTATTATTCTCAAGTGTTTATATACGAAATTAATAAATAAGCTGCATGGTTTATTTTGATTTAAATAATTTGTGGCATCTATCCTACTGTAATTGTGTATTTTAAAAGGGATTGTCTGAAAATAATACGATTAATTAGGATTTAATTTATGATATTAATTAATTTAAATAAAAGTTAGATAATAAGAAGTCAGTGGAGGTAGCAAAAACATAAGGAGACAATAGGTTCAATAATTCACAGCATTATATAAAGGTCCATGGGGTCAGGTACCAGAACATGTTACCTGTATATATACAATATCTCCAGTTGGGTATTCAAGAACCTCAAAGACTAGAGAAATGCAAATAGAATAAATATCTAATGAGTATTTGTGTACCAAAATCATTTTTAGAAATATCTATTAAAAGTGAGAAGAAGAGTCAAGGAAGGGAGACAAATAATGAAGATTGAAGGATTCGCAGGTGATGCATGTATGTATATAATTGAGCAAAAGTGAATGATCCAAGAAGAAGCTGGCCTTTATAGTGGGCCTATTATCAGGCCCATATTCACCCCAGAGCGTTAGCAACTATCACATGTCCTCCTCAACACTCTAAACATGCATGATGTCTTGCCACGCCTTTGTTTTTTCTATTATTATTATTTTTTTTATTTAAAATGTCCGATCATGCGCTGTTACCTGTTGTACAAATTCTGTATTATTGTTTCATTTACCGCTTAAGATAGTGGTTATAAAAGTAAATTACTTGTTATTAGATTTTAGTTCAAAATTTAATTAAAAAAATCAAAGATTTTAATATTTGAAATTGAAAATGAAGAAAGGTTGATCCTTCTCGTGAGTTATAGCTTGCTAAACCCATAAAGGTCTACCAAATCAAAGATATCGAAGAAAAAAAAAAAAAAAAACTAAAAAAGAGGTTAACCATTCTCATATCTACTAATTAACTGTATAAATCATGTCGACCAGCTAAACCCATAAAAAATTATGTTATTTAGTCTTTAAATTATGGGAGAGAATAAATTTATCTACGTCGAATAACTTTTATATTTTTATCAACTTTAACAGTATTGTAATCAGGATATCCCTATGTGTTTTTACTTCCTCTTCCTCGTAAGATTTCTCCTTATTCTCTCTTTATATTAGGGTTCTCTCTCTTCTCCCTTTTCTTAACTTTCTCTCTATATTTTTTCTTTATCTTCGCATCCAAGCATTTAAGTTTTGTTATGTTATGCCACTTAAGTACTTGCAAAGTGAGAAAATAGTGTATGGATGAAAAATAATTTAAAAGTTAGAGAGAGAAAGTTACTTAGAGAATTGGTGAGCGAAGGTAGATGTGAGAATTAAAAGAGAGAGAAGTTAGAAGATAGAGAGAGAAATTAACAAACTAGTTCGTTTTAATTCCCATTAAATTTACTTTGGTGTGTAAAATTTTATCTATAAGTGGCATGTAAAATGGTATTTATGTTTGGTGTGTAAAATTTTATTTACAGCTAATGTGTAAAATTCTGATTATAACTACGGATGTAAAATACAGCTTATAAAATTTAATTCGTAAAGTTATTAAAAATCAAAATTGAATTTCGGTCTCGGTAACATTCTTTCTCTTTCCGGTAACTTGCTTTCACTTTCAAATCTCTCTCACTTCTAACTCTCTCTCCAATATTTTTCTTCCTCTTTCTCTCTCTATCTTCATATACTGTATATATTTTCTCTCTTCTTTTTTACTTTATCTCTTTATCTTTATATTTTACCCTTAAAAAAAACCTCAAATTCGAATTATATACTATTAACTCATTCAGGACATTTTTATCATGTTGACAAAACTAATAAAATTTACTGCTACGGCTAAATTTACAGGTGCCTATAATCTAAGGCGCTATTTATGACTTATAGTCACGCTAATATTCCTATATGGCTACAAAAGTGACTTACTAATCATTGCAAATTTCAATCATGCCTCAGCCGATAGTGTTTTTTTTTATTATTATTATTATTTTTTTACCTTTACTGGTTAAAATTTATAAGACTAGTGAGACCAACCGAAATTAAATCATATAAGTACGGTCCGAATAATTACTTCCAACGACGGTACCAGGACCAACGATCCAGACAACTACTCCCAATACGAGGGAGAGGTCTACCCATATAATTATATTTTTATTGACAATGGTAAAAATATATATTTATATAGCCATAAAAAAATTTGAACCTTTGTGGTTTAGAGGATTTTAAGACCTCCAACCACTAAGGCAAAGTACCTTATATTTTTGTTAGTATTTCTAAGAATTAAATATGGATGCTCAAATTCGTATCTATTTTGTTTAAATTGTTGTTTAATTCAGAGTAACATAGTTTTAAAAAGATTCATTGCATTTTATTGAATAATTTGATTAAAAGTTTGTAAACGCTAATTAATATTTAGACGGGGTTGAATTTTAACAAAAAATTCATTGGTTTGGAACGGATAAACACCTCTAAAGATATAATCTTTCTAATTAAGAACATTTAATGAATTAATGACAACAAATTTTGTTGAGGATTATTGAAGTGTCCCATTTATCCGAGAATGATACTACTTTTATAACTTTTCAATCCATAATGTCTAATTTTGAGTTTTTTAAGATAAGGTAATTATAGTATTACAGACTGAGATAAATTCCACAATTAAATATACATTAAAAGACAGTTAAAATTGATATAATGAGATTGGTCTTGTGGTTTGCCCCTTCCATTTATACGAACTTCGTATTGTATCCCCTTCTTCTCCCAATCCCGGATTAAATTGTAATAGTTCAAAATAAAAAATAAAAAAAAAAGACAATTGCAATTACTTCGATTACTATGATATGTATTCTTTTTTTTTTCTGTTGTGTTCGTCTTGCTAATATTATAGTAGTTAAACAATAATAAATTAAAGTTTTCTTGATGATAAATTGGTTAAAGAAAGATAAATTGGTGGGAAATGACACCAAATTTTGGGAATTTTGTAACTATAGCACCAACTTATTAAAGTTTGGAGAAATTACATAAATTCTAATAGAAATCTCATTTTATCTTTCATTGAACTAATTTTATCTATTTCTTACCTGATACTCCTCTCACATGTACTCTTTATTTCTCTTGTACTCCTCTTGTCTCTTTGCACCGCAAGAAATATCATCAATTTCTTGAAATGTCATTCATTATATTTATGAGTTTTTGTTTGAGTTTGATGGAATGATTTTTTGGATATGAGTTTTGAGTTTTATTGCTGGTTTTTTGATGAATTAGTTCAAGGCTGTTTTTGGTGATCCGGTTCATCGCGAAGTCAATGTCGACCGTCCAACCTCGACGAATGGTGGTCAATCTTCACTCATGGTGGCGATCACATATTGAAGGTGAAGGAAAACTTAGAGTTTTCTCTCTTTCCATTGAGATAAAACACATTAATAAACTATAATAACGATTGTAGTTATTTTCAAAACAAACAATTATTCTTAATATCCAAATATATATATATAAAATGTGCGAAGAGAAGAACGAATATATGAAAATTATTAAATTCTAAAGTTATTAATGCATACACTTGAAATAACACTAATAAATAAAGTTCCATCTATACTTTGCTGCTTAGTTAACATACTAATTACTATCATAGATCACCCCTTATTGATTTGTTTATTAATTATTGTGATAATTTTTTCACTTGAAATTGCTATACACATAACATTAATATTTCGAGTAATTGAAACAGTGTCCATTTGGTTGTTAGAGATCCTTAATTTCAGTATAATTTAGCAATAAGATGTATTTTATATTTTTGTAAAAACATTTTTGAAAATTTGGTTTTAACAAAAGGCATTATCAAAAACAAATGGACAGGGATAGAACTTAGAAGCGAAAAAGCATGTGTAATGACAGTGGTATCCATTACACGAACACCAGTATGTGAATGTAAAGAAAAGAATGCGATTGGCGCGTGGCGGATAACGTACTTAACCGTCGCGTGGGTCTACCTCAAAAGTATGCTGTCTTGTTTTTTTTTTTCCCTTATGTAAACGAAAACCAAAAATATATAGAGAGAGAGAGAGAGTGTGGAGAGAGAGAAGAGAGAGAGTGAGAGAGTAGCTGTAGAGAGGTGTAGAGCTGTAAACTCACATGGCCTCAATGCCCTTGGGGCCTCCACAGCCTCAGACTCAGACTCACCACCAACCGCCGCCAGCACAGCCACCGCACTTGGACAATGACCCCCTGAAACCACGCCGTTCCGATTTGGACTCCGACAAGGTACTTTCTCTCTCTCCCTCACTATCTCCTTTTTGTGTTATTGCATGACATGGTTGCTGCTTTAGATCTAGCTTGCTTTCTGTTGTTCCTCTAACTCTTTAGTTCACGCGATCTGTGTCTTTCTTTGCTTTGCCGACTTTCCCGTTGCTTCTTGACGTTTATTTTATATTTATTTTTATTGTAAGCTGCTGTTAGTATTATTGTTCATTTAGTTTGTTTATTTTTTGTTTTTCATTTCTGGATAGAGATCTTCATGTTTTATAAATTTAGGTAAGTGAAGAAAATTAAAATGGAGGATTGGGAAGTTCATTTTTGAACTGTGTATCCTATTTACGGTTGAATTTTGCTTAGTTTGAACATTCAAGAGCCCTTAAAAACCTTCACTTTCTGTTTAGTGCTGTCATTTATTGCTTTTTCTTGTAGTTCTCCTTCTCTTTTCTCTAGTTGTTTCTTTTCAGTTTTCTGCTCTGTTTTTGTTAGTTTTAGTATGATTTCTTCTCAGATCTTTCATTTTTCACAGTCCAGCTTATAGGTGTTTTTTTTCCCTGTTGTGAACAGTTGTCATTTTGTGAAACTTCTTTTTGCTCCTTTTCTTTTGCTTTAGGTAGATTGTTTTTCAATCTCTTGTAGTTTGCTTCATCAAGTGAATGTTCGTTGATTCTCTTAATAAGGCTCTTGTTTGGGATTCAAGCTTTCCATGGCATGTGATTCTTTCTTGTAAATTATGGTCTTTATATATTGCTTTCCTTGTACTTCAACATATCTCTCAAGGTCATTGTGCTTCGTCTTTTTTCAATTTACATTCTTGATTCTCGAGAGGTTTTTTTATTGTACATTGTGGATGATTTACATTTCTTAACCTATGGTTGATCTTTTAGTCCTTTTCAAGTATTAACACATTGTCCTTAGTTACCACCTTGTTTTTAGTTATCATCTTAGTTACCATCTTTTTTCAATACTGATCCTCGTTGATTTCTTTATCGTTTTTGACAAAGCCACGTACTGTCATAATTGCTGGGTATAAAAAAAATGGCAACCCACCAAAATCTCGCTGATAAAGGTGTCTATATATGCGTTTTTACATGATTTACTAATGCTTATGGTAGACTTGCGGAGATTAGCTTATTGGCAAATGATTCATGTTGTAATTAACAGAATGTTGTGTGCATTGTACACGTTTTCCTTTTGCATTATTTTATAATCAAATAACTTAAAGTGGAATCTTCTATGAGTGCCCAATGTTTGTCGGTTACATTTGGCTTTCGCCGCAATTTTGCTTCAACAAGTGTCCAACATGCAAGAAATAAATAGGAACCACTGTCCTACTTTTCATCTTCATAAGAAGCCCGTGGTTAGTACCAATGTTAATCCTTTGTATTGCTACGGATTGCAGGAAATGTCGGCTGCAGTGATTGAGAGCAATGATGCTGTCACTGGTCACATCATTTCAACCACCATCGGAGGGAAAAATGGCGAACCCAAACGGGTTAGAACTTGGTCTTTGTTGAGGCTCTAATATTTCTGAATATCATGTCTCATTTTATCCGATTCCTTTTATAGCCAATGTTATGCTACTTTTAGTTCTAGCCTTTAATTTTCTTGAGAATTGATCTGTCTCCTACAAAAATTGTAGTTTAACTAACATATGAGTTCTTTTTTTTTTTTGGTCTTTAAGATATGCTTTTATCTTACATTACAAATTAATTTTAACTCGAAACTTCAAATATTGAATTGCTGGTGCAATTTATTGATTTCCTTTTCTGATGGGTGTTTCCTTGGATGTCCTTGGCAGACCATTAGTTACATGGCTGAGCGAGTTGTTGGAACTGGATCATTTGGTATTGTTTTCCAGGTGTGGACTACAGACATTGGTTTTATGACTGCTAATGTTCTCTCTAAACATCTATCTTTCGAGTTTTTTATATCATTCCTTTTCAGGCAAAATGCTTGGAGACTGGAGAGACAGTGGCTATAAAGAAAGTCTTGCAGGACAGACGGTATAAAAATCGTGAGCTGCAGTTAATGCGCTTGATGGATCACCCAAATGTGGTTTCGCTAAAGCATTGCTTCTTTTCCACAACAAGTAAAGACGAACTGTTTCTGAATTTGGTAATGGAATATGTCCCTGAGACTATGTATAGGGTTCTGAAACATTACAGCAGTATGAACCAGAGGATGCCCCTCATCTATGTGAAACTATATACATATCAAGTAGGATTTTCCCCCCTAAATTCTTGTTTTGCACATTCTGTTCTCTCTTTTCTCAAATACTGATTATTGTAATGGACAATGTGTATCAGATCTTTAGGGGCCTGGCATATATCCATACTGTCCCTGGGGTTTGCCACAGGGATGTGAAGCCTCAAAATCTTTTGGTATGTTGTTCTTTGTCTGCTTAACTTTTATGATTATTTCTGTCTGTCTTTGGATATATTTGATGATTATTACTGTCTTTCTGACCCTAATAATTTTGTAGGTTGATCCTCTTACCCACCAAGTTAAGCTTTGTGATTTTGGAAGCGCGAAAGTTCTGGTATGTGCATGTCATGTTCCTCTAAGTCTGTTTGGACCATTAATCATTAAATTTAGGGAACCCCCCTATCAAACCAAACCACCTCCCTCCTCCTCCCACCCCCTCAGCCCCCCCGACACCCGCACACACACTTATACAGAAGGTTATATGTATATAGAATAGAGGATACCTGAATTAGTGGTTCTTGATCCATTCTTCTTAAGTTATACAAGCCAATACTCCTATATGGAAAGCACCATGATCTAAGTGGATGTTAAGCCACTATGGAGTGATGCAAAGTGTATCCAATTTTTGTAAATGTGTTGTTATTTGATTAGTTCCATGACGAAACTCTAATAATGCAATGGTGCCATGTACATTTTCTTCCCAAATCTTGATTATAAAACACAAGTTGGTTTTTCTCTTGATAGCATTGTTGTTCAACATGTTGATTCGAACTATATTACTTCATTCTGTGCAGCCAATATTGCCAGATATATTTTCTCTTTTAATGACTATTTCTCTTTGTTGGGTTGCTATCAGGCCAAGGGTGAAGCTAACATAGCATATATATGCTCTCGGTATTATCGTGCACCGGAACTTATATTTGGTGCAACGGAGTATACAACATCAATAGATATTTGGTCAGCTGGTTGTGTCCTTGCTGAGCTTCTTCTAGGCCAGGTTAGTGACTTCTATGGAAATTATATCCATAGCCTTTTCAATTATATTTGAATCTATTTGTTAAGTTGTCCTCACTTGTCTTCTTCTTGCTTCTCATTACTTCTTTTTTTCCATAGCCACTATTTCCAGGGGAAAATGCAGTGGACCAACTTGTTGAGATTATCAAGGTGAAGCACGTTATCTTTGTCAATATTGCTGAGGTTTATGCAACCCAATCAGTTGTGATCATGTCTAAGTTGCCTTATTATAGGTTCTTGGTACTCCAACCCGAGAAGAAATTCGGTGCATGAATCCGAATTATACAGATTTTAGATTTCCTCAAATTAAAGCTCATCCTTGGCACAAGGTTTGCTTTTAGCTATTCTCTTCTTCTGACATGGCAATTGCTTAATGGTTTTCCAAAAATGGACTTAAAATTTAAGAAAAGATTATGTTTTTACCTGAAACAAACTTATACGTAGAGATACATATTGTTTACTGATAACCAGTGTTTACTGTGATTAATTTCCAGAAAAAAGAAAAAAACCTTGAATCACATTGAATTTTGTGAGTACCAACTAGCACGGTTGGTGAAATCTTACATAGTTATGTAAATGGTCATGGGATTAGATCCTACTCTTGTCGAGGTTTAGGAAGAATTTGGTCTATATTTGAGTTGTATGATTATGATTATCATTATTATTATGCGATTTGAATTCGAATTTTTGGTGTATAACTGTAGAATTCCTACAGGTGTCAGCATGCAACTATAAGATTTTTATCGAATGCAGATACTAGGGTGGAAAATAAAGGTTTACATTTCATATACATTGTTTAACCAACTTATGGTTTGAGACATAGAATCTCCTAAATGGAACTTATAGACATATAGGGAATGCTTGCACAAACACTGTGTGCAACAATGCACACTAATGTACATGCACATAATCTTTAACATTCTAAATATGAGTCCAGTTATTGTCTAAAATTTTGGGTCACCTCCTGGTTGTCTGTTGTGATTTTCAGTTGCTGATAGGGTTTTGTTTCTATGTTTACAAATCATTCGTAACTATTGATGATAAGGTTTTGTTTCGTAATTTTTTTTCATTTGTATATTTACTGCAATGTTTCCTAATTCAGGTTTTTCACAAACGAATGCCTCCTGAAGCAATTGACCTTGCCTCACGACTGCTTCAGTATTCTCCAAGTCTTCGCTGTACTGCAGTGAGTTGGACATTTCTATTAGTGGAGTCATAACTGTGGTCTTTAATTAATATCCATTTGACAATAAATTTTCATAACTTCATTTACTTGCCAATAAAAACTTAATCAATCCCACCTCATTGAGGCATCTTCTATTGTGGTTGTCAGCGGCAGCTTTAGACATTTGCATTATGTCTGTTTCAAACAATTGCAGTTACTTGATGATGGCCATTTTCTGACATTATTTTTGTTATTGTAGCTTGAGGCGTGCACTCATCCTTTCTTTGACGAGCTTCGAGAACCCAATGCCCGCCTTCCAAATGGTCGCCCTCTGCCCCCACTTTTCAACTTTAAACAGGAAGTACGTGTTCAATTCATTATTTAAATATCAAGCTATTTTACATGAGAAGTATGAGGCCTATGCATTGTTGCCCATTTCTCATGCATATCCATGACCATGGCATGTGTATTTGCATGTTATATACTGCAAGGATATTCCATTGACTGTCCTCACAAGTCATGAGTTAAATCAAGCACAGGCAATCAATGCCATTGAACTAGAAAATCTAAGCCCTAGTCTTTGTCCAACTATCATCAGACTGTTAACTATGTCTGATATTTATGATGTGTCTCATGCTGCTTGGATTATTTGATTATAACAACTAGTACAATATGAATGTTGAACTCTAAATAACCACCAAGCAATTGCATTAGCATTGGATTTGGGGCTCTTTGCTTACTATATCGTCATAAAAGGAGGAGCATTGCTCTTGCTGTTGGAGCAGTTGTTCCACCATACTTCTTGACATATTCTTCAAAAGACCTATGCTATGTCAAAGCTATTGATTGGACTGCCTGTCATTTAGCCATTTTTAATGCTCGATTGAATCTATCTTAGCAAGACATAACCTAGTTATTTAGTAAATTCCTTTTGATTGTTGGACGCATTTGACATTGTAGATTGTTGGCTATACATCAGTCTAATTACTTCTGTGCTATTTATGCGTTTTAGAGATTTAGAGATAATTTCCATCCATTACTATTATCAGTCTTCTTAAGCTTACCTTCCTGATCAATTCTTTGTTTCAAATTTAATTACAGTTATCTGGAGCTTCACCTGAACTGATCAACAGACTGATACCGGAGCATGTAAGGCGGCAGACAGGTCACAGCTTCCCTAATCCAGCTGGGTCGTAAATACAATCATATGAACAAGGGTTGACTCTTCTGTTAGCGGATGGAAGTGAAATGAAGGAAGACCTCTTTCTGGTGCAAATATAATGGAGATTATGGCATAAATCAGTGGATTTTCTCGCCCTGCAAAGATGTATGCATATATTGGCTTTCCGGCTTAACCTGGAAGTTGGTAAATCTGTCTAGTATGTGGTTCTAGCTAAAACGTACTGTTTCCCTGCTTTTGTACATTGTTTTGATCGTAAAAGTTCCAGAAAGCTAGGAGTATAAAAAGGTAATGTTATTCATGTCTAGCTAGGTAGGGGTGGTAAAAGCCCATAAAGAGCTCAAGGGCTCATTAGTAGTTTGGTTTGCTTTTTTTCCTTATGAAACATGGTGTTATTTTCCCTTATGTTCATGCCGGCCTTTGAATGAAAACTAGATTTCGCAATTTATGGTCAATATTTCTTTCCCGTTCCTTATGGATACTCTTTCTTAATCATTTTACAATTTATATCTTTGTAGATTTGTCTTCCCAGCCAGTTCTGATAGACTCGTTATTTAGTAAATTCTTTTTAGTAAGTTCTCATTTCACGAACTAATCTGTTGGTGTTTGGTTGAATGGGGACATTTACAGAGAAAAATGTGGAGGCAGCCCATGTCTCTGCCAGTAAGATGGTTTGGTAGGTATGCAGAGAGAGCTGGAATAGATCGTTGAAGGTGAAATGACAACTTATTAAATAATACCATGCTAATTTTATTATTCCATCTGTTGATCTCCTCCATTTTTGATCCGTTTGATGATTATGGTTGTGTACCATGGCTCTCAAAGTATGAGGAATCTTCCAACGTAATGGTGTTTTTTCATTCATCTTCTGGAAAAACATTATCCATACAAGTCGTTTCAAGAGGAATCAATTAAGATATTACTAGTGTGTATTGGTAGAAATATTTGTATGAAAAAGTATTAAGAATTGTTCTCAGGAAAACTTTCAATCATATGGCTTTTAAACAAGTATTCAAATAAGCACTCTTTAGAAAATCATCTATCGATTATGTTTCTAAAAAGTATTTACAATGTTTTTTTTTTTTTTTAAATTTCAATAAATGTTTGTACCTATTTTGATAAAATATTACTAAATAAACTTGGCAGATTCTTCTAATACAAAATATGAAGTTAAGAATATAATGCACTTAACAACAAAATTATTACACCCCCATAACAAAAGAAATAGCTGTCAACGTCACAAGTAAGTTTATATGAATGCATCATTTTGATGGTTCATTTATTATACAATAAGCCAAAAAAATTTCAATAGGCTCTTCCACATCAAACAAATCATGAAAGAAGGACAGCAAAAATACAAGTCCATTGTTATTGCATCTCTTCTCCTTACATACTTTATGGCCGCTTCTAAAGAATTTGATATATCATTCTGTAATGAGATTATGCAGATTTTGTGACTTCATGAATCGCATTTGCCAAGTATCCAACGTTGCCGGTAGTTACACCTGCCATACTGCAAAATGTATGATAAGTATTAGCAATTAGCAATTAACATACTCTTGTATTTGAGCATGTTAAAGTTTGTTACTAGATATATTTACCTGATACGGCCATTACGAGTCAGGTAAATATGAAATTCATTTGTCAAGCGATCAACCTGCTCTGGGGTCATCCCGCTATAGCAAAACATACCAATCTGTTTGCACAACCAGCATGAATGTTAATAAAAAAAAGAAAAAGAAAAAATGAAACAAGTCAAAGATCAACAATGGAATTGCAAATAAAAAGATTATATAAATTAGTCAAATTCCAACTAACCTGATTAGTTATGTGCTCCCATGATAAGGGCGATCGCAACTTCTCAAGGTTTTCTTGTAAAGCTGTTCGCATCCCAATGATGCGATCTGCCATGACCTGAAGAGTAATGTTGGTTAAATTAATATGACAAGTTTAGGGGGTTGTAAAAGAAAAAGGAAACTGACAACTATATGAAGGCATGTTCATCTAAAGATTGCAGCATAAAACTTAAAAATACAGTAAATCTCCCAGAAGATTTTAAAGTGTACACCTGTTGAGTGTTGACAAGTGTCCTCTCTACCAAACTTGATGACATAAATGGCCTTAAGGTTGTCAAACATGTGATCAAAGTTAGGCATATCCGCATATTACATTTTTCTTAAAGTTTATGACTTAAATAAGGTTTAGAAAAAACCTCCCTTCCTAGGGCAGTGATAGTGGCATTAAAAGGGCTGATGATGAGGATTCGATTGTATAAAAAACCACCTCCACGAGCATGTGAATGCAAGCACATGCTTACACGTATAAACAAGGTCCAACTAAAAGGGAAGTTCTAAAAAGCCATGCTTTACCAAGTCAACCAAGAGTCTGTTTTCCCTTTATTTTCTACTAGTGGGAAGGTAAAACACACAACTACTAACTAGAAAGCAAGTGCCTTAGAACATACATTCTAAGAAACATCATATCTTGAAAGAATATTCTCATATATTATGAGTTCTCTCTTAGGATGGAGAGGACCAGTGAAGAATTAGCCCATAGTTGGTCCCCTACAAGAAAATTTCATGATGAGATGACTCATCATTGTGTTAATCTGTAAAGAAACCTTAAAGACGAGAACTTCAAGAACTTTATGAATAAAGCATGTCGCATAAGCGCATCAGACTCGTGAGGCATCTCCATAAATCAGGGCCTTTGAGGTTGCATGCTAAGGCATGTACCAAGAGATTTGCCTGGATAAAAAGCCTAAAGGCACGGGACTGTCATGAGTTTAACAAACTTTCACCCACCAACCTAGGCTATGGCATCATCAGCTAACACATGGGTTTCCACTTAACATTGTTTTAACATATAGTCATCTCCTTCTTCATATAAAGTTCCACAATTAGATTTAAAAATGCAAAAGTCAAAATAAATATAGGAAGAAGCCCAGTGATGATAAATTACCTTAACTTCCTTGAGCCATAAATTCTTCAAGTCAGCATCCCCAAGGATAGTTGAGACAATGAGTGCCCCATGAAGAGGAGGATTGCTGTACATGGGTCTGGCAAGCTGCTGCAACTGACTTTTAACTGCCACTGCTTGCTTTTCATCTTCACATAGCACGCTGCAACAAATATATCACAGCATTATTGTTTCTGTTTAAATTTACTTAATAGCAATTCTTGACTCCATTGGATTCTAAGTTTGGCTTCCGAGCAAAGTTCTTCATAGGGTTAAAACCTCTTGGAAGAAATATAGAAATATGATATTAATAATTGATAACCAGATATCACATTGTTTATGAGATAATATAAACATCATTTTCAGACAAGCAGACTGTCATAATTGCAAATTGTTCTTATAAAATCTCATACACCCTTCCAGCTAAACCAGAAAAATGCTAAAATAATTTCTTTACACCATCTATTGTTGCCAAAAGTTTTCATACCCAAAGACATATGGAGTTGGTTTATGCAATCTATGTTTTATTAAAAGAAAATACCTAAGGCATCCCACTCTTTGGCCATAGAGTCCCATATTTTTCGCATATGATTGGGCAATTCCAAATAGATGGCCATCCTCAAGAAAAATTCGGATAGCTTTCGCATCTCTCTCCGGATCACCACTAGCAAAACCTTGATATGCCATGTCAAAGAAGGGAAAATGACCTTTAACCTGTAAAGAACATGATATTTTGTATAAGGCAAGTGGGTACTGACTAATTAAATATAAAAGTAAATGAATGAATTGATAGGCAAGAAGTGTTTACTTTGAATTGGTATGAGATCTCCTTCCATTGTTCCTCTGAAGGATCCACTCCAGTAGGATTATGAGCGCAAGCATGAAGTAGAAAGAATGAGCCATTTGGGGCATTCTAGTCAAAGTAATATATCCATATAGATAGACCACAGAGGAAAATAATAAACAAAATGTTAGCAATGAAGATTTACGTACAATGGGAATAAAGAAGAAATACATACAAGATTAATGATTATTATATATGAGACTGTACTGAAATTGGAATATCCTTTACTTACCTTAATGTCGTCCATCAGACCTGCAAAATCTAAACCCTTAGTCTCTGGGTGATAGTAATGATAAGTCCTCTGAGGGACATGGGCATCTCTCCAGATGTTATGATGGCTGTTAAAATCTCATGTTAAAACTCGGAAGGCCACATAAATCAAGTAAAAGCAAACAAGGGGTAGAAAAATCAACCTCCCCACTTCATAACTAAGTTCTCTAATGGAAAAAAAAAAAAAGGAGACAACAACATAAAAAATTTGACAAGGGGGAACAACAGTACTCACTTGGCCCAGGTCGGGATGGGTATGTAGATTTGAGAATCAGGATGAAAACGCTTCTGAAAGTCTGCAAAGAGTCGGCATGCACCAGTACCAGACAGAGATTGCACAGCTGCAATTCTTTTATCTTTGATGAGCTCCGAATTCTCTCCATAGGCCAGTTTCAGAGTTTCCTCCACCATTTTCACGCTCCCTCCCATAGGAAGGTACTCCCTGAACCACATAACACATAATGTGGAAATCAAGATACGATGATAACATGATGTGGCACATATACACAACCATGCAAGGAGTTAGAAAGTGCAAGACTTTTGCAGTTTGTACAAAGAATCATACCAAGTGCTATGGCAGGGGTTCTATGGAGATGTGGAAAGAAAGTTAATTTTTACAAAATTGCCCAACAAGAAATGTAACAGTTTCCCTTTCTTGAAAAGTTATAATACTCTTAGAGCCAAAATGAAGGCACAATCGTCTACATTTTTATCTACACTCCCGAGGGATGTAAATTTACAAACACAATTGGGAACCATACATGGTTTCCGGCAAATTCACTTTGAAGAAACTGGGCTGTTCAAGGGTGAATTTGAAGCACAAATTCATTACAAATTACAAATTATAAAAGGTGTCAGAAAATGAGAAGAATGAAACTTTCATAAAGAAAAAACATAAAAAGTTAAATATCCTTAAAATTCTGACGCCTGCTCAAGTCCTGAAGAGTGAAAAATCCGTTTTTGTAAGTAATCTGCCCAATTTAAATTATTCAGTTATAGGTATTTGTCTGTTCAATAGTACCTCAACTCTATGTATTCAAAACCTAATATAATTTCACATGACCAAATGCAGCAATAAGACATTCATATCATGAAATCATTAACTCTACAAATTTCATCAAGATACCATATGAAAGCTCATATAATAAAATCTTCAGTCAAGAGGCAACAATACTGGCTCAGCTTATCTCTGTTCCATGAATTTCACTAAGCAAACACACACACACAAACCCACGTGCCATCAACACGATGATGGTTCAAAATATGGAATAATAAAAGATGATAGAAAGGAATCGAATCAGTTAGTGGAGTTTATAAAGAAAAGATTAACGGGACCAAATAAAAGTTGCAACTTTTTTAAGGAGAAAGGCATACATGTGAATTTCCAAAACACCTCACACATTCAAATTTAACAATGATAAATCCGCAGCAGTGAAAAGAGAGAAAAGATTCATCATCGAATCAAATCAAATAAACTAATAATCAGTTGTTTTATACGATAAAAGGTACAGGACCACTCACATGAATGAACTTCCAGCAATCCTCCGCTCTGCTTCTCTTACACAATCAAGAACAACTGGCTTTCCATTATCATCACGATAAGCACCCTTAATCACCAACCAAATAAACATATTAATCACGGAAATTAAATTAATATGAGATATATAATCGTGTTTTCTGATACCTGAACAACTAAATGGACTATCAGTTTAGTAGTAATAATAATAAAAAGGCAATGAACACTGAGCTTCTGTTTGATTATCTGGAAAATTTTACGAAACAAAAACAAGATAAAACGCAAAATCGAAGGTTATATCGTGATCTATTGTTCCTTTCTTCTTTGCGATCTCTCGCTTCTGTTCCATTGCTAATGAAAATGAAAACAGAGTAAATATATAACATGTCAATGCATGTTAGATTTTACGTCGGAACCGAAAAACTTACAACTCCAACGTTGACCTTGTCGGGACTTGGATCCGCCAAGAAAGCTTCAGTGACGCCGAGGATCGGATCTTTAGGAGCGGGCTCCACGCTCTTCCACCAGGACGACGACGACGACGACGACATCCATCTGGCTACTCCTAAATCGGAGCTCCGGCTGAGTAACCGGTTCAACATCGAGTTTCGGACCGCCATTTAAACTGTGAAAGGTGTGTGAAGAAGTAGTGATTCAGTAAATATATATATATAGGGAAGAGTGAGAGGTGACTGACAACGGCCTCGAAATGCGTGATCTTGCTAGATAATTTTAAGTGAAATTATCTTTCAAGCGTATTGCGTCATTTTATAGTTGGGCTCTTTTGACTTTGCCGCGCGTCCAGATAATCTGCGCGTGATTTCAAGTTGTTTTTTGTTTTTTTTTTTGGCTTTGACATTAATTTAGTAAACCAATTTTTTTGCAAACATGTTAAATTTACTTTAGAAAAACGTTGTAATCGTTTTACTAGGATAAGACGTTTTTATCAATTTTCAGAAAGATATAATAATAATAATAATAAATATAAAAATATTTTTTACAATAAAATCAAAAGTATTTTAGAGTATTTTTTATAATTAAAGTATGTTAATAAATACAAAATCTAAAACAAGTAGTGCCAGATTGCTATAAAAGACTCACAGTTGGTGCACTTACTACTTTTTTTTTATTTTTTTTATATTTAATTTTATGATCTCAACAAATTTAGTAGAAAGGATACGAATCTTTTTATGTACTTACTTGTGAGGATCTGAATTCTAACTAAATTCGTGTAATTGTGAATTTCGATATTGATTTATTATCAAATTCATTAATGTAATAAGTCACAATATTTTTTATTAGTCTAAATAAAAAAAAATAGATCAAACATGGAGGCATTGGAGGGTATCCTAAATTTGACCTTGTCATGTTTAGAAGTAAAAGGTAGACTAACAGCGATGAATGGCGTGCTTTTACGACCATAGAATTGGCTTTTGGATGCTCCACCACCTACTCTGTGGTTGGCAGCACCGGCCACCAAAGCTCAAAGGACCATAACTTAAAGTAGCTGCACTATAATGGTGAATTGCGATTATCTCTTGATAAAAAAAGAAAAAGAAAAGAAGTTGATCAATCATTTATTAAACTCATCCAATTAATGTTGTCAACATTCAATTAAATTTACGTATCTACTCAGTTCACTAATAGTTAAAGTGTATAGTACACCTCCCTCTCATTTTAGTTATTAATCTTATAATCTAACCCTTCAAAAAAAAATTCAATTAAATTTAAATTAGATATTTTCCTATTGTAGAATATATATATATATATTTAAAAGGGCTATTGTAGAATATTGTTTTCTTATGAAAGCTACAAAACATTATATTATAAATTACACTTTTGATAATTTAATGATACACTTGTGGAAGTATTATTATTATTGTTCTTTTTTTATTAAAAAAAAATCTACTTGTGACTGTGTTATTCAATAGTAAATTTAATGTTACTTTATGTAAAAAATATTGTTATTCAATAGTAAATTTAATTTGTTATTATTTTTTTTAATGAAATACCCCTAAAAGTTTGGCTCATATGGTAAGAATACCCATCAATTTGGGTAGGAGTTCAAGTTCGAGCTGTCACCACCGACCTTTAGTAAGGTGGCATATCTATGTCTGAAACACCTATCCGCAGAGACCATTTAAGTTTCGACTCCGACATAGGTGCAGTGTGGTGTGTGATATACTAGACACAATATTTTCTACTAAGTTTAGGGTCAACCTCTTCTCAACCTATTTTTAATAAAAAAAAAAAAAAATCTCTCGAATATATATATATATTTTCATTACCAGCACAAAGTCAAAACCGAGTTTTTTTCTTTTTTCCTACTTTTTAGATAAACTAAATCTTAAACTTCTTCCAACAACGAATGTAAATAATTTTTTTATTTATAAATTAATATCAAACAATTACAAAGTTAATAAATAAATGGTATTTGACCAATTGCAAACGCTTTTGGTATAAAAATAATTTTCTTAAAATAACATAAAATTAAATTATATGTATCTATAATGTTTAATAGAAAATACAAAACATATAAAATGATTTTAAATAACATATGAGAAAAAAAATTTCTCTCTCAAAATTACTTTATAATTTTTTTTACAAAAAAAAAAACTTAAATCCTAGTAGTTTCTAAAAATTAAATATGATAATTACTTTAAAATGTGGCATTCTTATAAATATATTATTTAAAATTAGTTAAAAAAAATAATAAAAATATGATTTAAAGTATTCTCTTCAGAAATACCTTCAAACAATTTTACTTCAACAAGGGCCGAAGTGATAAAATGATTTGTCGTCGATAAGACAAGGCCCAAGTTTATGGGTGCATGCAGCAGATTAGTGTCCACAATTGCAGCCCAATAATCTGATTGGCTTGAAAACACGCATTTGATTTTGAAGAAGAACATGAGTAGAGTGAAAAGAAAAAGAAGTGGTAACAAAACTTGAAAACTAAATAAGTATTCAGTAGTGCTACTATAATCATAAAACAAGTAAAATGTGATAGATTCATCGTTTTGTAAATTTGGAATTTTGATATTTGAAAAGTTTGATTTGTTGTGATGGAATCAATTAATTTTTTTTTATTATTTTAAACTTAATTACACAATTTAAATTCACTGAATCCATTCAATAATATAATCAACTATAATGTAACTAATAACCTCCCTACAAAATAAGGGGGGTGTATTTAATATCAACTTTTAATAACTTTTAATGACTTATGTGGATTTTAAAAGTTTAGGTGTATTCAATATGGATTTTTAAATACTCCATAAAAGTCAATAGGTATTCAATATGGATTTTTATATACTTTTTAAAAGTCTACAAAAGTTTTGAGGTATTAAATATGGATTTTTTTACAGTCCATAAAAGTCATGGGGTATTGAATATAGACTTTTATGAAGTATAAAAAAGTTATGGGGTATTCAAAAAGTTTATAACTTTTATGGACTTATAAAAAATCTAGACTTTTGTAGACTTTTGTTGTAAACTATAAATACTCTAATCTCACAATTTCTCCACCATTCACCCCACAAACTTTTGTAGACTTTCAATTTGAGAAGCAATAACGTATGGGGGGTATATTCAATTTTGACTTTTAATGATTTTTACAGACTTTTTTTAAGTAATAGATTTTTATAAACCCCTCAACGGTTCAAATTCTGGGTAAACAAATCGTTTTTCTTATTTTTATATTATTGTTTTCTTTTTTAAATAGGTGTTCTTGATTTGTTGATTTTGATCTTATAGCTTTTTCATACTGCTCTTTTCTTTTATTGATTTTGATTTTTTGATTTTAAACAAAAAATTAACAATGTAGGTAGGACATAAGTTTAAGTTTGGTTATCAACATTTGCACATTGGTTTATATTCTATTTAGATGCATTGAAAGCATGTGTAGGAAAAACGTTTTAATTCGTATCTCCTTCTCCTCCACTATCTTTACCTCAATTTGCCTAAATTTATATGTTTATTATTATCAGCTAGTCTAAAAACAAATTAACTTGAATGATTTGAAAATATAAGGATCAAGAAACAACCTATATAGAAAATGACACTCATTCGACCTGACAGTGTTTCAATTTCGAATTGTTAAACCACATAGCAATAGTGCTTCTTTAAATGATCGACTTGGTTGGACTGGACATACAAATTATGCTTTTTTTTTTTTTGTAAAATTCCATTGAAGCTTTTTATTGTAAATTATAGTAAGGAGAGTGCACAATTGAGATAATAAATTTACAACAAATAAGTCAGAAAATAAATATAATTTAGACAATCAATATATCATTGACATGCGTAATTAGAATAATATGAACTTATGCAAACAGTTAGTAACAGAAGAAAAACAAAAATAAAAAAGTAAAGAATTTTATATCCATATGACATTGAAATACATGCTTATTAAAAAGAAAAAAAAAAACCACCATGATATAATAAAATCAAAATATCATATCTTATTATTACTCAAAATTTAGTGCAACTCCACAAAAATAATAAATACAAAGAGGTATGTATCTCTCATTTCACTTTGTTCTTTCCCTAATTGTTTTCTTTTTATCGAATTCTTTTACTCGTTGTTTATCATTTGGGTTTGGAGAAATATGGTTCATGAAGCTTGAAATTGTTAGGGTTTTTAAGGTTTTAATTTTTGTTGCGGTATTTGTTTTATTTTAGATTAAAGATATTATATTAATGAATAATTAAATTATTTAAAAAACTTATTATTTTGGTTGTCAAGTCATCAATGGATATGTATTATTTATCTAAAGAATGTATCATATTTTTTTTACATTATGTACTTGGTTTCAATACACCATCCAACAAATTTTAATATAATATACACTTATTTTAAAATGAAAGTTTATAAAAGTCTATAAAAGTCATTTATAGAATTTCTTTCAACTCTATCAAAGTCAATAAAAATCTATTAATTTCAATAAAAATCTTTTAAAATGAAAGTTCATAAAAGTCTATAAAAGTTTGTTAGAATTCTGTAAACTCTATAAAAGTCAATAAAAGTCGGTAAATTCTATAAAAATCTATTACTTAAAAAAAGTCTGCAAAAGTCATTAAAAGTCAAAATTGAATACACCCCCCTAAAATTGAAATACAAGTCTCATAAAAAAAGAACTAATTTTTTTAAAATAAAATTAATTACATTAAAAATAATTATATCAAATGATTTACAATTTATAAGAATTCAATATAAACACGATTGCTTTATTTAATTAATTTAACATGTTAACCCGATACTATAATTTAAACCCTATAAAATTCCATTCAAGCCCCTTAATTTTTTACCGTGTTAGTGTGTGTTAACCGAATTGTGTTCCCTAGTATAGGGCAGGAACGAGGATTAAAATAATAGGTGGGGGTATTATCGTCATTGGATGTCAAGGAGGGAGCCCTCAAAAACCCTAGTATAACACACGACTCTTAATAATAGGGTTTGGTTCCTCTCCATCTTCAGTGAGCAGCGGCTGCAACTCCAGCAAACCCTAAACCGAAATGGTCCCTCTCTCTCTTTGCTTATCTTCATCTTAACTCTTTAGTCGACTATTGATTCGTTGTGTGATTTCTTGCGTTCATACATTTTTTTGTTGTTGTTTTGATATCTACGGCTTTAACTAATAAATAAAAACGAAAATGGAAAAACAGGCGTCAGAGAAGAAATTGTCGAACCCGATGAGGGAAATCAAGGTGCAGAAGCTGGTGCTCAACATCTCAGTCGGTGAGAGTGGAGATCGACTCACAAGAGCCGCCAAGGTCTCTCTTCAATCCCAATATCGCCGCCTTTACGTTTATTCCGTGTTATCGATTTTTTTTTTTGTTAATTCAAATCTCACGTTGATCTACTGTGCGCAGGTGCTGGAACAACTCAGTGGTCAATCACCCGTTTTCTCCAAAGGTAATTATCTTATAGATACGTTTCAATATTGTTATGTTTAATCGTGTCAAATCGCTAAAAAGTAAATTTTAGATAGAATGTAGAAGTTTTAGGTGCATTGGATCGAAGATCTATGTTTGTGATTTTGAGTGATATTATTTTTCTTTGTTATGTGGACCTTCTGCCCAGCAGGATCAGTTTTGTTCTTTTTACCTGTTAGTCATTTTTGGGTCTTAATAATATTAGATAAACATGAATTACAATGATTTTGTCATCATTCAACTGTGTATTTTTGTCTTAAGAAATAAATGTGGTGGATTGTTTTGTTGATTGATTGTGTAGGATGATGAAGTTGTCGGCTGTTATGTTAATTTTTTTTTTACAGCCACAGTTTGTTAAGATTGTAATGGGAAGTAGTAGTTCATGTGAGATATCGTTTAAATGGTTTCGACCCTCACAAAGGGGAGTATTACAAGTTTCCAAGTAATTGATGACTGGAGAAGGTTTGGGTTATGTATCCCCTTCGAAAGTGATAATAAAAGGTATCGGGTTATCCATTGAACAATGAAGATGACATTCTCTGGCTCAATTGAATTGTCTGTTGAATAAGAACTACGAAGATGACATTCTTTTGCTCAATTGAAATTCATAGAAATTAGTGTTGTTTTGTTCAGTAACTTGAAAGCAACCAAATTTATATGTTCATTTTGCTTCAATCTATTTGGGGGTGTGATTTTTATCTGTTGTCTTTTGTGACTGATAGCAAGGTACACTGTTCGGTCCTTTGGCATCAGACGTAATGAGAAGATTGCATGCTATGTCACTGTTAGGGGTGACAAAGCAATGCAGCTTTTGGAGAGTGGATTGAAGGTGAAGGAATACGAGCTGCTGCGAAGGAACTTTAGTGATACTGGCTGCTTCGGTTTTGGTATTCAGGAACACATTGATCTTGGAATCAAGTAAGCTTATTTTGATTGATTTTAACTTATATTGGAATTTACATTATTCTTGAATGTGTCATCTTGCCGATTGGATTTAATTTCTTTGCTGTTGAATGAGTTGGCTTTGATGGTCCAGTTTTGATGTAACTGCATATTTATCTTGTAGTTGATGATATACACCTATAATTGTATATGTGATTTAGTGCAATTAGCGCATAATTGTAATGGTTGGTCTATTATTTGTGATGTTTGACGTGTCATCTGTAATAGAAATCTCTGACTTGTTTTCTTCTCATATTTTCCTTTCTCATTTGGACCTCTTGCCTGTCTCAGTTAACTGTTTGGTGTTCAAATATTTTTATCACTGTTCTATGTGATCTGAGAAAATTGTTTTATGCGTTATAAATTTAACTGTTCCTTTTTTCCTACCCTGCATCCGATGCTTTATATATTGCAATTATTATTTTCATGTTTTGATAATTTCTTTCTTATTTCAGGTATGATCCTTCAACCGGTATTTACGGTATGGACTTTTATGTTGTTCTGGAACGCCCTGGTTACCGTGTAGGCCGTCGCCGTAGGTGCAAGGCTCGTGTTGGGATCCAGCACAGGGTCACAAAGGAGGATGCTATGAAATGGTTCCAGGTCAAATATGAGGGTGTGATTCTTAACAAGTCCCAGAATATAACTGGTTAAGCACCAAGCAGAGTTTTGAAGCTCTTTAAAGATTTTGCCTTCACAAGGTTGATATTTTGTAGACAGTGGCTACTATTTTTAGGTTTTGTCAAGCCTGGGTTAATGCTTTTGGTAGACTAAGATATTTTGTTACTTTTGCTTATGATATTAGTTTATATTATGATTCAGCTGCATTGAAAAGGCTTTGGTTACGATGTTGGACAATGTTTTTTCCATTTTTCAGTGAGTATGCATTTCCCATTATTCTGTTTTTGTTATTATTGGCACAAACCAGTATTCTGGCCCTATATTATCACTATTAAGAACAGGTCAAGTGTACCAGTAATATTGCAATAGAAAGAGAGACATTAGTAACCATTTCATCAAAAAGAAGGGCAATTATTAATTTAGTTATTAACTTTTGAGAATTATTAAATTTTTAATGCACTTTTATTTATTAGCGACTTTGGATCTTAATTTTTTATAAATATATTAACTTAGTTTTTGTAATTAATTTTTTAACAGTTAAATTAACTGAAAATAATAAAAAAATAATTTTATTCTTTTTTCAATTTGAGTTTATTTTATTTTTAAAAATATTATTAATAATTAAAGAGGTAGTATAGTTATTTTATATTAATATTTTAAAAATGAAATTTTATTTTATATTGTAAAAATTTTATATTGATTTTTTTAAAAAAAAATATAAATGAAGAATTAAAAAAAAAAATTTAGTGGAGATCCCGAGTAAAAAAAAAAATTTCAATTTCAATTTCAATTTTTTTTTTCTTGATGATCTTGGAGGATTGGATCTCTACTAAAAATTATGGGTTAAAGTTTTTAGGTTCGGTGGGTTCGTTCTTCAACGAACCCAGCGAACTAGATTGGGTTCGTCTTTAACGAACCCAGAAACTGAGTTCGTTGAAGAACGAACCCTTTCTGCAATGAACCCAGTTTCAGGATTTGTTGAAGAAAACAAACCCAGATCTGGGTTAATCTTAGAAATCGTTAAAGCTTTTCATTTTATTTATTATTTTTTCTTTCGTGTTCCATCCCAAGAGCAAAAAAAAAATTGAAAATACTTTTTTTTTAAAAAAAATTTCAATATGATTTCCACTGTCTATCAATCTTGGTGGACGGTGGAGATTCATTTAAAATTTTCTAATTTTATTTATTTACAATTTTAATTAGGAATAGGTTTAAAAATAAAAATACCATTTAAGCTGTTTAGTTTGACTAACAGTTAAGTCACTGAAGAACCAAATTAATACATTTACAAAAATTTAAGACCTAATGGTACTAATAAATAAAATTGCATTAAAATTTTTTAAAAAAATTAAGGACCAAATTGATAATTATCTAAAAAAAAATAATAATAATAATAATTTTTTATTTTTTTGAAGGGTAAGAAATTAATAACCTGGTAGCGCATAAATGTGTTTGTTTAGATAAATAGCAGTAGTGAACGAAAAGGAGATTTGCCAATTGTAACTTTGATGCGTAATCGTTAAATCTGAAAAGTAAATCTAGTGTCTCCTGTTCTCTTTTTGTTTATTGGTAAATGGCGAAGAGAAGTGAATCAACAGACTATAGCTCAAGAAACTATTTATCATAATCTTTGCACAAAATAAAACAAAAGTCCTTTCTAGGTTTCATGAAGGCATGAAGCTCACTCGATTTGACTTGAAATGGAGTGATAAAGCAACTTTAGCATACAAAAACATTTCTTCTACAAAAGTTATTTCGAATTCTCTCTAACTTTTATAATAAACATGAAAAAATACAGAGACCTTCGACAAAAGTTATTCTAAATTCTCTCTAATATCATAATAAACATGAAAAAAAATACATAGATCAAAATATCGTGACATGTATAGAACACAGTACTAAGGCCAATGCATGCATCACCAACACTAACTAGTAGCAACAGCAAATCCTGTGTCAATTAAAAGAAGCATTCGATTAGGGTGCAAATGCCTTGTTAGACCGACAAAATGTGAAATTTTAGCCCCCTCGGCCCCCCCCACATCTTTGAGTTTTCAAACATCTCGCGTTCTTCAACCTGCAATTTTATCGAAGCAAACGCAATTAAGTACACAAATATATATCATCTTAAAAATATTTCAAAAATATTTTCATTTTTATTTTTACACTTGGTGGCATTTCAAAAATATTTCACCACTCGATGATAAGTTCAAAAATTTCAGATTCTGTATGACTAAATCATCAGGTTCTTCATTCAGCAAAAGAACAGATACCATATCAGTTACTTGGGTAAAGAAAGACTAGACTAGATGCCATATTCATTTTCATCCACAGTAACAAAGACATACATGGACTCAAAGCCTTAAACACAAGTAGCTAAGATTTTCACATGGATATAACCTGAATTTATCAATCACCTGTCAAAAGTTTCAACATATATTCATAAGCTTCATTCAAAAAATATAATATATATCTATATGACTATATATTCATACATTCATAACCTCAAGTCCTCAAGGATACATATTATGATATAACATTAAAGACAGCTTTCATAACCAATGAAATTTCATAATCTTATATTCCACAAGGAAAAGATAATGGAAGCAATCTACCAATGGTAAGCAAAGGATGGTAGAGAAATGGAAGCAATCTACCAAAAAAAAAAAAAAAAACTAACTAATGCTGCGTTTTCTTAGCATGTATCAAAGAGTTAGGATTATAATTGAGTTAATTGCTATTCGATCATTTTTCTGAAAAGGATGACCCCTGCTCCATCCAATTCCAATTTAATGGGTTAGCTTCTGTGTAGTCAGATGCAGACAAGAAAAATGTGATATCAGTACTTTCTGTCATTAAGCTGGGGAAACGCTGTAATGAACTTCATTACCAACATGATAAAATTTTTAACGAATCTGGCTCTAGCATTACACTAATATCATTAAGTTAGCTTCAATGGAGATGCATACAAAATATTGACCATAACCACAACGTGCTCA
The DNA here is from genome assembly GCA_003430845.1 of Xanthoceras sorbifolium. NCBI lineage: Eukaryota > Viridiplantae > Streptophyta > Magnoliopsida > Sapindales > Sapindaceae > Xanthoceras > Xanthoceras sorbifolium. Next base: position 17,535,059 of record CM010608.1, on the reverse strand, counting down.
AAGAAGGCCATGATGTTTTGTGTTCAAGTAGGAAAGACGAGACATTTAGGGCCCGTTTGTTGCATGGGTTTACTTTGGGATTGGATTATTTTTTACCCAATCCCATGTTTGGCCCATGCAACAGCATTGGACAATAATATTTCAGATAACTTTTTAACCCATTCAGATGGGATAATTTAAACCCATCTCCTCGACGGGTTAAATCCTCGACGGGTTAAATTTAACCCATCTCCTCGCTCTCTCTCTCTCTCTCTCGCTCGATTTCTCTCTATCTCTCTCTCTCTCTTCAATTTTTGCTCTCTCTCATCGGGGCATCTGGTCCATCTTCTTCTTCTAATTGAAGAAAAGGAGCTGAAGCAATCTTCATCGTTGTCATCCGAATCACCAGAAATTGAAGAAATAGACATGGAAGGAATTGGATCAAACTCATCACCACCACCACCATAATAACAACAACAGCAATCTTCATCATCATCATCATCCGAATCACACCCACCACCAGTTTTCGTCGTCGAAGCCGTCTCACCAGCAATCCTTTTTTTTTTTCTTAAATGGGGTTGAAAGTGGATATGCTTGTGAATTGGGTTTTTGGAGGGATTGATGATTTGATTTGGATTTGGGTTTGTGCATGTGTTTGGTTTTGTAACAATGGTATAATCTGTAGAAATGAAAATGTTAATTCTAGAGAAATTTCGTGAGAGAAATGGAAGAGAAGTGGGGTCAGATATTTTCAATTCTGATCTCCACAGTAACAGCTTGCAATATATATATATATATAGAGTTAATAATAACTAGAGTTAGCTAACCATAGTTACAACAGTAACTAACTTACAAAATATTAATCCTATCCTACATTGCACCAAACATGGCATTACTTATAAATTTATCCAATCCCATCCAATCCAATCCTATCCAATCCCATATAAATAATCCAATCCTATCTCATACAACAAACGAGGCCTTATAGTGCTTGTAAGGAACTTTTTACTAGAAGAGATAAGAAACTGGAACTTCTGAAACATAGATTAGCACTGCATCACTGTAACATCAACAATTTAGTTCAAAATAATAAAAACACCCAGAACCGCAATATGCAATGCCACAAAACCATAGCAGCCTAACTTATGAGTAGATTTTATCCATAAAATTTATAAACCATGACAATTGTTTCTACTTTACCACATTGTCGCAATAGGAAAAATGATTCAAGTGTTTACCTTTAATAACCCCCCAACCATCTTTCTTACTTGAAAAGGTAAAGATAAAAGCATAAAAAAGGTAGAGATAAAAGCATAAAAAAGGTAGATTAACAACCTAATGGAATATTTAGAGAATAAATAATAAGAAAATGCAGATATGGCGATGTCAATTTGCTTCCATAAACAAACTTAACAGGAAGCACTTGCACCTCTAAGGTTCCCATCTCTCACATATCAAAACAGGTGCAAGCTTTTCACGCGGCATTTTCAACTACATATCTCAGACTGAAGTAAGAAAAGATATAAAGAGCTAGAAATACCATCACGGAATAACAAGCTTCTTCCCAGCATAGATGGTATCCCCTGAAAGCCCATTAGCCTCTCTGATAGCATCGATTGACACCTAAACAAAGATCACCATAGCAAAAGAACACAATATAAATCCCCTAGAGCAAATGGCAGAATCTCACGCAAGCTAATGAACATTTAAAAGATCCTTAATTCAAGAGTGTGTATCAAAATCTACTAAAGGATCCTTTTTTTTTTTTTTGGAATACCATTACACACACTTTCTACTACAAAAAGTGATAAATAGTTCGCAAATTAAAAGCAAATGAAAGGAAGACATACACCATGTTTTCTTGAGAGGCCCCAAAGTGTATCTCCCTTCACAATCTCAACTGTTTTACGCGATGAAGTTGACTGGGGCTCACTTTGATCCGTAAAAGTACTAGGCTTCTACTACCAAAAATATATTAAACGAATTAATAAAATGGACATGCCAAATATTACAATAACCAGTATAAAAAACCAATATAAACCAGGTTCTACAGATTTTTTTAAAAAATGGGGTTTTGAAAAGAGAGAAACTTTTAAATTGAAAAGAGTTGGTATGGTATACCTCGGCGATGGGCTGTTGAGGAGGAGGTGGTGGAGTCTGCCGAATCGACTCGTTGAGTGGCTGAGTTGTTTCATCTTTGTTTTTGTTGAGCGGGTTTAAAGCTTTGAGAATGCTCATTGCAATTCCCGAAAACACCACGAAACCCGCCGTTTTAGCGACAGCGGCATCTCGGCTATCGCCGTCACTGCCAGCGGCGCGTGGACTCGACATGGGGATTTCGGGTGATCGAGAAATCGGAGATGCTGATCACTCGGTTTGGGTTATTTTTTAGGGTTCAGGCTTCGGACAGTGCAGTCGTCTCTAGAAACTCAAGTGTTTTGTCTAAATGAGTTTTGGCCTGGTCCTGGGACGCTCACGCGCTCGCTTCACGTGCTTGCTCACATCCGAAATGGGAGGGAAAAAATGAAAACGCTTCTGAGTTCTGAGGTTAGGAGCCACCGTTTTACTTAAATAGAGCCTTGCCATTTGAAATTTAGGGGTGTATTCAATTTAGATCTTTAAAGACTTTTATAGAATTAAAAAATTTGAGTGTATTCGATAAAGACTTTTGAAAAGTCTATAAAAGTCATAATGTATTTAATTTAGGGGGGTGTATTCAATATCAACTTTTAATAACTTTTAATGACTTATGTGGATTTTAAAAGTTTAGGTGTATTCAATATGGATTTTTAAAGACTCCATAAAAGTCAATAGGTATTCAATATGAATTTTTATATTCTTTTTAAAAGTCTACAAAAGTTTTGAGGTATTCGATATAGACTTTTTTAAAGTCCATAAAAGTCATGGGGTATTGAATATAGACTTTTATGAAGTATAAAAAAGTTAAGGGGTATTCAAAAAGTTCATAACTTTTATGGACTTATAAAAAATCTAGACTTTTGTAGACTTTTGTTGTAAACTATAAATAGTCTAATCTCATCATTTCTCCACCATTCACCCCACAAACTTTCGTAGACTTTCAATTTTAGAAGCAACAACGTATGGGAGGTGTATTCAATTTTGACTTTTAATGACTTTTACAGACTTTTTTTAAGTGATAGATTTTTATAGACCCTTTTACGGTTCAAGTTCTGGGTAAGCAAATCGTTTTTCTTATTTTTATATTATTGTTTTTTTTAAATAGTTGTTCTTGATTTGTTGATTTTGATCTTATAGCTTTTTCATACAGCTCTTTTCTTTTGTTGATTTTGATTTTTTGGTTTTAAACAAAAAATTAACAATGTAGGTAGGACATAAGTTTAAGTTTGGTTATTAACATTTGCACATTGGTTTACATTCCATTTATATGCATTGAAAGCATGTGTAGGAAAAAAGTTTTAATTCGTATCTCCTTCTCCTCCACTATTTTTACCTCAATTTGCCTAAATTTATATGTTTATTATTATCAGCTAGTCTAAAAACAAATTAACTTGAGTGATTTGAAAATATAAGGATCAAGAAACAACCTAGATAGAAAATGACACTCATTCGACCTGACAGCGTTTTAATTTCGAATTGTTAGATCACATAGTAATAATTCTTCTTAAAATAATCGACTTGGTTGGACTAGATATACAAATTATATATATATATATATATATATATATTGTAAAATCCCATTGAAGCTTTTTATTGTAAATTATAGTAAGGAGAGTGCATCAATTGATATAATAAATTTATAACAAATAAGTTAGAAAATAAATATAATTTAGACAATCAATACATCATTGATATGCGTGATCAGAATAATATGAACTTATGCAAATAATTAGTAACAAAAGAAAAATAAAAATAAAAAAGTAAAGAATTTTATATTCATATGACATCGAAATACATGCTTATTAAAAAGAAAAAAAAATCACCATGATAGAATAAAATCAAAAGATCATATCTTATTGTTGCTCAAAATTTATGGCAACTTCACAAAAATAATAAATACAAAGAGGGATGCACCTCCCATTTCACTTTGTTCTTTCCCTAATTGTTTTCTTTTTATCGAATTCTTTTTCTCGTTGTTTATCATTTGGGTTTGGAGAAATATGGTTCATGAAACTTAAAATTGTAAGGGTTTTTTAGGTTTTAATTCTTGTTGTGGTGTTTATTTTATTTTATATTAAAGATATTATATTAATGAATAATTAAATTATTTAAAAAACTTATTATTTTGGTTGTCAAGTCATTAACAGGTATGTATTATTTATCTAAAGAACGTATCATATTTTTTTATATTATGTACTTGGTTTCAATACACCATCCAATAAATTTTAATATAATATGCACTTGTTTTAAAATGAAAGTCTATAAAAATCATTTATAGAATTTCTTTCAACTCTATCAAAGTCAATAAAAATCTATTAATGTCAATAAAAATATTTTTAAATGAAAGTACATAAAAGTCTATAAAAAGTTTGTTAGAATTCTGTAAACTCTATAAAAGTCAATAAAAATCGGTAAAGTCTATAAAAATCTATCACTTAAAAAAAGTCTGTAAAAGTCATTAAAAGTCAAAATTGAATACACCCCCCTTAGACTTTTAACGACTTTAAAAAAGTTTATATAAGTCATGAGGTATTCAATCTAAATTTTTTAACAGTTTACGAAAGTCACAAGGCATTCAAAATGTTAATGACTTCCATAGACTTTTAAAAATGCTAGACTTTTATTGACAATTCTTTACAAAAATGCTCAAAATTTCTCTTCTACTTTTCTAAAAGACTTTTAAAGAATTCCTAACAAATAATTATTGACAACCTATTATGCCGATAAAACATAATTTAAAAATTAAAAAATATTTCTGACAAGATAAAAAAAGAGTCACAGTAAAAAAAAATGTGAAATGATTATTTCTGTAAAAAAATTGGTCAAACATTATATATAATTATTCGCTCTGTAAACAACTTAAATAATTTAATTATATTATGATACATATAAATTTTGAATAAATTGATATAATGTATTTATTTACTTTTTTTCATCTTAACATATTCAGACATTATTTTATTGATAATATGGAGATTAATGATTTTTGTTTTCATTAAAGACATTAAGTATATGATGAGTAATAGATATTTAAAAAAAAACTTTGTATTTTGGTCAAATTTCTAACAATACCCATCAATGATTATTGCTAAATAAAAATTGAATGAGTTGGTAAAGTTAACTATTAGTTTATTTGTAATTTTAAAAGTTAATGAAAGCCTACGAAAGTCCATGAAAGTCTATAAAAATTTATGAAAGTATTTTTAATAAAGTCATTAAAAGTCTATCAAAATTTATAAAAGTTATTTAAATGAAAGTTTATAAAAGTATACGAAAGTCGTTCATAAATCTTGTAAAGTCTATAAAAGTCATTATAAATCCATGAACTTCACAAAAGTCATTCACTTAAAAAAAAAAGTTATTGAAAGTATCCAAAATCTAAATTGAATATTTTTTAATTCTACAAATTATAATCATCAACAAATTATACAAAAGGTAATTCTAGAAAACAAAATATAGATAAAACAATTGCAATATTTTTTTATCACAACCATTTCAGAACATATTTTAATTTTTGTTAAATCTGTTGTGTGTAATAATATTTATTTTAAAATAATCAAATAAAAGAGATTAAATTAAGGTTTAATATATGAATTTTAAAAACTATTTTAAATAGCCCTTAAAAAAAAAAACTATTTTAAATAGTTTAATATTATTTTTTTGTAATAATTAAAAATAAAACAAAACAAAAGAGCGGCGGGAAGGAACCTGTTGGAAGGAGCGTGAGGGAACAATTATCCACGAGGAAGACACGCGCGACACGTGTCCAGAACACAAACTCCTGTTGGTGGTCACTCTAATCAGATTCATCTCACAGATTTGTCGAGATTCAAAGGTAACCGTATGGTTCTCATGTTGCCATGTCAGCAATCAACACTTGTACGCCAAAATTTCGTCCTCCCCATAAATTTCTTATATTCCATTATCAACCCCTCGCATGAAAAATCTCACTCCTTTTTTATTAATATTTTTCAATTTGCTTTTTCTCTGTTTTTTTTTTCTTTAGCTCTCAACTGAGACTGAGTAGTTGCATGCATGCTTGAGCTTTGAACGGTAATGGCTGCTCAGTTACTGACTCCTGTTTGCACCGATGCTCTCAAATTACAAAACCCATGGTTGTCCAATAGTTTGAGCTCGAGAGGTTCATGGCGCTCGCTTGCAAAGACGCCCAGCTGTAATTGGAGCTTGATGGGTCATGGTGGCAGCAAGAGAAGAGGCTGCGGCAGACTCAGAGTTGCAGCTGAAGATTCTGCTTCCACTGACGCCATTGCCGATGACTATTATTCGGTTCTGGGTCTGGTAATTTACGGTTTCTTTGTTTGGTTCTCGAGAAAATGTTTTTATACATTTAAAGCAATTGAAAATAGAAATACAGTTTGTTAAGAATTCTCACAATAAGTTGGAATTCAAGCTGGTTTCTGCTGAATCCCGCTGAATTTTCTATTTGAATCACTTTATATTTGAAAATTCTGGGATTACTAGTGTTCACTAGTTTAATTATATGGGATCTTCATTTCTTGGTTATGTACTTATGTTGTTGTTGAAAATTAAAATATACTGTTGCTGCAATTTTAATTTTGGTTGTAGTTTAAACAAAGACCATTAGTAAAAAATATTTTTTCAATCAAATGTTTGATTTACAGTTGTACAATAATGTATCTGACTGTTGACTGTTATATGGTAATAGCTTCCAGATGCCACACCGGAGCAGATTAAGAAAGCATATTATAATTGCATGAAAGCTTGCCATCCAGACTTGAGTGGCAATGATCCAGAGACTACAAATTTCTGCATGTTCATCAATGACGTCTATGCGGTGAGTCCCGTTTGAAACGGAGTGCTTTTTGTCCCATTTTAGTCTTTGTTATGCGGCTACTATAAATAGACTATTGCAGTGCAGGTTCTCAGTGATCCTGTGCAGCGCATGGTCTATGATGAAATACATGGGTATGCATTGACTGCAATCAATCCTTTCTTGGATGATTCCATTACGAAGGATCATGTATTTGTTGATGAGTTTAGCTGCATAGGTACGTGCGAAGTTTCACTTCTAGATGAATACTGATAATTGGGATTGTATGCCTGTACTATGGAACATGTTGTAGCAGTTTAAATGTAACTCTTCCTTCCCCGAGATTGTGATGTCAGCATTGAAATTTTCTCCCATGTAAGCAGTTGTAGATTATATTTTAATGATGGGAAGGATTGTTATCTTCCACATTCATAGATGGTGATCATCCATGCTTAGGGAAGTTGCGTGTTGTAAGTTCACATGTTGTGTTAAAACATTATTCCTTGTATTGCAATACTCGTATAATATACATGGAAGACAAATATCTGAGATGAAGAGAATACCCCTAGAAATCCTATAATCTTAATAAAGTTGATAATTTGTTTGTTCACAGGCTGCAAAAATTGTGCTAATATGGCTGAAGATGTGTTTAAAATTGAGGAGGACTTTGGAAGAGCCAGAGCATACAACCAGTGTGGAAATCCTGACTTAGTTCAACAAGCAATTGAAAGCTGGTAGGCTCCTGCTTTCCAGAATTTATTTCAACATTTGATTTTTCGATAGTATTATTACAATATTTTATTGAAGCTTTTGTTTTCTGATTTAGACCAATTTGTAAGTAGCAGTAACAAGAAGATTATCATTAATCCATTATTTCATTCTCATCTGCATTCTAATTAGTATTCCCGTGGTATAATTTGTTAGCAATGATTTAGGGTTTGCCAACTTTTTTCCAGGCTTAAAACAGGCTACATGCTAAATGTAAAGTTTTTTTCCCGCTCCGTGTCATCATCAGCATATTGATCTACATTTATAAGCTAAAACTTATATTTTCTTCAGATAAATGGAGATTATATGAGAATTGTATTTATCAGTTGTGAAGAATGAAAAATGACAGTGGAATTTCAATATATTGATCTTGAACAATATTAATTCTCTAACCTCTCTATCAGAAGGGTAGAATAACCTATTAGGACCGAACCCGCTCTACTGCTCAAATAGAGATTTGATATTCTGTATAAAGAATTTCTACTTTAGTGTTTTCTAAAAATTTCATGCTTCCAAGAAGAGATTTTCATAATTTATAGTGTGAATTCTTTCATATATATTAATAAAATTGACTTTATCGTTTCCTGCAATGAGAAAATTATCGTCTTTAGCATCTATTGAAGAAACTTAGTTAACAAATCTTCTTTGATTCAGCCCAGTTGATTGCATTCATTGGACGTCTGCTGCACAACTGTCTTTGCTCGAAGATGAAATGCGCAGGGTAGAAAGAGTAAATGTAAGACCTACTTTTACATTCTCTGCCTCCTTGATGTGCAAACTATTTCTGTTACTTCATTGAAACATTTGAATGTTAAATGATCCATGTTTAGCATTTACACAGCATATGCCTTCCTGACCTGAATGGGTATACATACTTATTTTTAAATAGACCTTTTTGGTGCTTTAAAAGTCACTCAAGTGTCTGGTTCATAAACCTTGATCTTTAATGTCGTTGCTTGAAATCTTATGATGTCCTTCATCATATTATTGAACTTCTGAATATCTTCTTTACTGTACTTGATCCCTATTATTATTTCCTTAGATTAGATAATTGAAGATAACTTCATCAAAATACCATTGCTGCCACGTTGCATTGGTAAACGTCTCTTCTTGTTTTGCAGGGCATGGAAAGAACTTTCATTTATTTCGCATAAAAATTAAGTATATTTATATGATCTATTATATTTTATGATCTATTTACTAATTTATTTTTGACTTGCTTGTCTTTCCATTAATTACCTAAAACTTGGAGTTTGTAAATGATGATCAGGTAGCGCTGCTGCTTTCAGGAATGGGTTCTGCAGGAGCAGATGTTTTTAGGATGGTGAGAGTGTTACTTTTGTCATGTTGGCTATGTTATCTGTTCTACAACAAACTGGTTGGATTGCATCTTTGACCTTCAAATTTTTATGGTGTCCCGAAAGAGAATTAACTTTATCTTCATTTAATAAACAAATGAATTGTGTTTGGGAATATGGTGTTTGTACTGTTGAAGTGTCAAGTTTTGGAGATGTTGATACTGCTCGCCTGATTTTCTGTCAGTGTATTTAACAACCACACATGCAAGGTCTTGAAGAAAGGAAACTTAAGATATTGATCTGATTATTGAAGCAACTTAGGAGGCCGTCAATTTTTTTTTTCTAAAGTAGAATCTGATCAAAATTTCCTCCGGCTAACTGTTGCATCTCGTTGAATAGAAATATTTATGCCAACATCTTCTTGTATTTAACAAAGTTTTGTTTTGTTCTTTTAGTAATCTATGAGTTACATTATGTTTCAGTTAAATCATCAAACTGCTAGCCTGATTTCGCATATTATTATTGCTTATCTAGCATTTCTAATTAGTTTTACCCAACTATGTGGCAGGCAAGTTCTCGATGGCAAAAGAGGCAATCAAAAGTTTTGGTATAATCATCTATACCTTAAGATAATTTCATCTGTTATTCTTTAACAATTTTCTTTTTAAATGATACATCTAGTCAAATATCATTCATATGCAAGATTGTAAAATGTTTTACTTATTCCGAATTTCCTAGATGGTATTGGTTTTTTTCCCCCTTAGTCTTCAGCCAGTGGATGTCTATTGTTGTCATGTTGTACTTGGGCTTTACAATTATTGCTTTAGTAAATTTTCCACCATTCCAGAAAGAAAAAAAAATTAAAAAGGAAGAGCAATAGGTTTATGCAACTAATGTCATTATGATTACACTGCTCTTTTTGGCAGAAATATTTGGTATTTGTTTGTTTTGGGTAATTAATTTCTAAATAACTTGTGTTCAAGTTATAAATGATTGGCTCAGTCTAATGAACGACTCTTGAATTTTTGCAGGAACGAGCTAAAATAAGGATGATGAAGGAGAAAGGTTCTGATAAAACTGAATCATACTGGAGCGATCTATGGGGCCAGCGAAAAGACTATCAAAATTCAGGTAAACTGCACGTTTGGTTAGCTTCTCTTCTACTTGACATCGATTGAGGCTGATATATATATATATGGTTGTTGCAGAAGAGGAAGTGAAAGAGAGAGCAAAAAGGGCTGCAGCAGCTGCCCGGAGATGGAGAGAGTACTCTAGGAGAGGTGTCGATAAACCTCCTGCCTTCAAACTTCCAGAGGCAGTCTCCAACAACAATGAGAAATAAACTAGTAAATTTCGATAACCCATTATATTGTTAAAATTAGATGTAATTAATATATTTATGTATAGGTCTTATAATAAGACTGGTAAGCCACATTTGATCATGTGGAGTTCATATGAATCAATCTGTCAAACAGTGTAAATAATGTTACCACATTATATATTGAACTAAACCAATAGAAGAGTAAAATGCTTTATAGAATAAACATGGTCCTCCATTGTTGTAGCTTTGTTCCTAAAACAGTTACTTTTTTATATGTATCTTTTATTTTTATGGGTTACTGGCTAACTATTGGGTGGTTTATCGTGTTATTGTCCGGCTTATAGATTATAGTAAAGATCATAAATTAGTTCATGGGTGATGTTGTAGGCAATAAATGGTGGAGATGTGGTTGTTACTTCTGATTAGAAATTTTGTGAGATTAACAAGATGATCATTTCTTTGGGATTGTGTTTTGAAAACATATTTACTTGTCCCAGCTGCGGTCTAACTGTTTAGAAGTAGATTTGAAACGTTTCGGGTGTTAATATTTGGTCAAACTTTAGAAACCAATCAATTACAGAAACAGAATATGAAAAAGTTGCAGGATTTGAATATGCCTGCGGGGGCCTCCTCTTGAAAAATTAATTTGGATGAAACGGTCTAACCATGAAATTAATATGCTTACTATGATGTCATATATCGTGTTTTGAATGTCGGTATTATTATGAAATCGATCCATCTAAGTTTTCACTCGCAAATGGGATATTTTTAGTCTCTTGTGATTGTTACTTGCTTACCATGAGAATAGATATATCTTATGTGGACCACACATGTGATAATAAAATTTAGACTATCCTAACATCAGCTTTGAAATGGCTGAAAATCAAATATAATATTGAAAGATATGATTAGTTGGTGGAGAAAGTAGATACCATCACCTCCCTTGCATTATTCTGTTTTTGCAGACCAAAGTGGGAAGTCACGTTGTAAAAGTAGAACACTTGCGCAAATTTAAAGATGAAAAGTCTTTTTCATTACTAAAAGTGGAATATTATATCTAACGTCTAAACTTTACATTCCACTAAGCAAATGTGAATTATGTGTATTTTAATTAAGGGTTAATTGCAATAACATCCATTTTATATATCGTTTTTTATATTCTATGATAACTTTTATCTTTATTATATAAATATTTTTTAAATTTTATTTATTAAACCGTTAATTATGGAAAAGTTAATGGCTTGATACTGTAGCAAGAATAAATTCGTCTTTTCCCTATTAAATTAATTAAAATAATTAAAAAAATTATTAAAAAATTATTTTAATTAAATCAATTTAACTATTTATCATCTTCTTTAATAAAAATTGAACAAAAAAAAAAAATTCTTCTTCTTTTTTCGTCTGTTTCTTCTACTTTTTCTCCTCTAAAAATTTAAATTTTATTTTTTCTTCTCTAAATCTTCAATAAATCCTAAAATTCAAATTCAAAAATTTAAATTTTATTTTTTTCTTCTCAAAATAAATTCTCTTCAATAACTTCTTCTTATCCAAAAATACAAATTCAAAAGTTAAAAATTCGATTTTTTTTTTCTCCAAACAAATCCTCTTCAATAAATTCAAAAATATAACTAAAAAAAAAAATCTGGATTTAAATTTGTTGGGATTTATTTGGTTAAAGAATAAATTTGTATTGTGGTTGAAGAAAAAAAAAAAATTTGGGTTTATTTAGAGTTTAATTGGAATTGAAAAAAATTGAATTTAGTTGTTATTAAAAATTTAATTGAAGAAAATGATGAATAATTAAATTAATTTTAATTAAAATAAATTTTTAATTATTTTTTAATTATTTTAATTAATTTAAGAAGAAAAAGACGAATTTACCATTATTACGGTACTAAACCATTAATTTTTCCGTCAGTCAACGATTTGGTTAGTTAACGAAATTTAGGAGAGTTTGTGCAATAGAGATAAAAGTTGACAACGAGTACAAAAAAACGATAAATACAATTAAACCTTTAATCAAAGCTCATGTTAATGTGAATTTCCTTATTTGCTTGCCAAAAGGCTACTGGTAAAACTTCAAGAATGTGATTTGCAGAGTTTGAATCAAGAGTTACAGAGATTTTAAGATGGAAAAACAACCAAAAAATTTAAAAATAAACAAAACCAAACACCTGTACTGGATCAACTGATGATCAGAGCTTTATTGATGGGGATGATTTTTTTTCATTTTATTTACACTTACAAATCTAGCAGAGAGAAGTCACAAAATGGCCTCATAAAAACAAAATCTAACCAGTTACAATATCAAAAAAGAGAAAACGAATCAAGCAAAATTTCGTTATCTTACAGTTGATGCAAGTGCAACAGTATGAGCCCAGAACCTGAGATGATCCTTCATGTTCACTTCGTTTTGCAGAGCTGGAACTCTCCACTTCATTAATGGATTCTCTATCTTTTTCTGGTCCAATACGTCCCATGCCTCTGATAGATAAGGCCTTGAAACCATCTGTTTATTATCATCTTCACCAGTTTTTTTCATCAATCTCTGCAACCCAGGAATTATGGAGACCAAGCTTGAATCTTTGTCTTCCTCAGAGAACACAAAACCCAGATCCATAAACCCTTTTAGCTCCTCAAACTCAAGGTCTGACAAGCTCTTGCTCTCTTTTCTACTTCTTCTTCTTCCTCTTCCTCTATTCTCTGTAACTTTTGATTTGGTGGGTTTGGCAACGGCTGCCTCTGTCTCTGTCTCTGTCTCTTCTTGTTTGCCACTTTCGCTTGAAAATTCTATGACTTCTTTGCCGGAGATAATCGTTTGAAGCTTTAGTGCTGAGTTTGGAGAGAAAGAACCAGAATCAGATGAAAAGCTTGTTGCTTTGGTGGAGCTCAAGAACTGGTCACTCAGTGACCTCACATGGAGACTACTTGACAAGCGAGAAATCTTTGGTTCTTCAACAACTTCTTCTGGAATTTCAACAACTGGGTTTGCTTCCTGCATAGCTGAAACTGGTTTCTTGGTGAAAATTTCATGTTCAAACCAGTACGAATCCAACAATTCGAAGAATTCCTCTGCAGCCATTTTTATTTTTGTTTTTTGGGTTGTGAAAAATCAGGGGTTTGGTCAGAAGATATGAGGAGGTTCAAGCCTTTGACTGAGATGAGAAGATATGATCAGGTTGGATTGGTGGATGGAGCTAGATATGCGAGTCTTTTTATTCCAATATAGCGGAATTGATCTTTTCAAAAAAAAAAAAAAAAAAAAAATATAGCGGAATTGATGTGACTACATAGTACATACCATACACATGTTTTCTTTATTTGAAATGATTTCAATAATGCATCGTTATCTTTTTGTGTGAACAATTCAATTTCAAGCTGGTTACATGATGTATTAAAAATTAGTGTAGCTAGTGTTCTTATTCATGTATACATTTATTGGTTTAGCTGTTAGGTTCTACACTATGCTAAATGAGAATTAGCCCATGCATGCTCGTATGTTTTTTTTTTTTTTTTTTTTAGGCTGATACCGAGTCGGGTGATTGGATTCGGTATCACACTTGCCGATGTTTTTTTGATATATAAATTTGTTGACAGTGAAAAATGAATTCAATGGTCAACGAGGGTCAACCGTGCCACATAAGTTGGTCTCGTGGTTCGTTGAGCCGGTTATGTGAGATTATTGATACTGTTCCTGCATAGAAAGTTCTCACAGGGACTAAAAGTCTTCTTGGAGAATGCTTTAGGGGTCTGCTACCTATCAAAGCAAAGAGAGATCGGTGAGGGTTGCTGGACTTTAGTCGGCGATTCACCTTCGACGATCAAATCAGTTTTTTATCTCTGAGGAGAAAATGATAAGTTAAATGCTCTTTAGGGTTGGTGAGAGTATTCAATTGCTTACCTTGTTACTTTTGAGTCTCCCCTATTTATATTTCCTTAAAGCAGTTTTCGTTGGCTCCTAGTTCGGGGGTGATCAGACGCTGTCAGAAGGAGGAGTAGAGCCAAGTTTCCTTAAACATGTAACCTCCACTCTATCAGGGAAAATGTCCCCAACCAAGATAAAAAGGCATGTTCGAACGGTAACCTGCGTTGTCAGGGCAATTAATTCACCTGCCGTCTATGCTGACAACCTTCTGGCTTTATCTGACATCTCTGCTGGCGCAATCCTGATTATTTTGATGGTTGTAGATGCTATCATGATTTAGGGTTATTGTCAGCCCTTTTCCCTGCCTGTTGTATTCCTTTCTTAATCAACCACTCTATTTTGATTTTATAAAGAGGCGCGGCGAGAATGTGATTCTAGTGAGAAATCTCTTGCCGTCTTTGGGGGATAAGTCTGCGAGAAAGGGAGGATGAAGATGGTCTGGAGTTTTGTCGTGGATCCTTGCTTATGGGGCGTTTGCTTGGTAGATATCAATACCACATTGTTTTACTAAACATATATATTTTACTAAGTCATAGAATTACCCTTCAACAATATCCCTTAAACCTTCAAGGAAACTCGTTTGCGAGGAGGTTTAATCTTTGCTAGAGATGGGCCCGTGGTCATTTGGCGAGTCCTTTGAGCTCTCACTCTTACTCCCCAAACTGATACATCCTAAGTAGTGGTATTTTTTAATGACATGGCACCCGTTTGAGAGGAATGGCAAACGCTTTCTTTAGGAGTTCACTATTTCGAGTGCGTGGCCATCGTTTCCCGCGCGCATTTAAGTCTTTTAGGATTTCAAGAAACGCTGCTTTCTTATTCCTGAATGTCAAGGGGTGGTTGCTTTATTTTTTGCAGACGTGGTGTAACATCCCGGATTTCGAATTATTAAATTTAAATATGTGGAAATAAATTTTGTGATTGGAAGGGGTGTAAATGTAATTAAAAGTATGTTTATTTTTATGATTTCCAGGTGGACCAGATGGAACGGTTCAAAAATGATGCAAGAAAAAGGAAAACTGAAGCAGAGAGCATCGCAACCTGGTTACCGCGACCACAGGTCGCGATGGCTTGCTCGCGGTGGAAAATGAGATTTTTGGCAGTGAGCATCGCGACCAGTCACCGCGACCATAGGTCGCGATGAACTGCTCGCGATGAAAATGGCAAAATCTGGCAGTGAGCAACACGACCACCAGTGCGACCAAGGTACCGCGAGGTGTGCTCGTGATGAAGGCGGTGCAAACACTCCAGTGAGTACCGCGACCTGGTGGCGCGACCACAGGTCGCGACAGCTGAAAAATATATATAAAAAAAAGAGAGGCTTCTCGCAGAAGCCAGAAAACAGAACAGCAAGAAGAGAGAGGAGAGACCGAGGAAAGAAAGAAAGAAAAAGAAGGAAAAAAAAAGAGAAAGAGAAAGAAGAAGAAGAAGAAAGAAAGAAGAAGAAAGAGAAGGAAGAAGAAGAGGAAGAAGAAGAGGAAGGAAAGAGAGAAAAAGGAAAGTGTAGGTGAAAGAGAAAGGAAAAAGGGAAAGGAAAAAGAAAGCGTAGAATCGCGATTTCTCGAACGAAAAACGGATTCCAGGTAGGTGTACTTTCGTTTTTCGGAATCGTTACGAAAAGTATTAAGTATTTCGTTTTCGTTTCCGTTTTCGCTTTCGTTTTCGATTTCGTTGAAAGTTTTCGTTTTCGATTTTTGTATGAAAGGTGTTTACTTTATATGTAAAATCGATGAATGATACACTTATTGTTGATTTTGAAAAGATTTTATGATAGATTACATGTTGATTGTATTTCGAATATTTCGATTTCGTTTTAAATAGTTGATTTAGATATTTATATGACTATTGTTGATGCTTTTGAAGAATATTGTGTAAAATTGTAGATTTACTGAGTAAATATTGATTTGTAACTGATTGTGAACCTAGTTTATCGGAAACGGCCCTAGGATACTTAGACATAGACATGGATATAGGAGGTTGGTATACCAGCTGGGTTTTACTGAGCAGTACTGCGCCGTTATTGATTGCTATTGATGATTATTATGTATCTCCTCATGGATTCGTCCAGAGGCAGGGAGACACGTACCTCCTCAGGATTCGTCCTGGGGGTTGGGAGCCACGTACCTTCCTAAGGATTCGTTCCTGGGATAGGGAGTTATGTACCTCTCTAGGTTCCGTACCCACGGTCCTAGAGTAGGGAGATACATACCACTTTTAGGATTCGTCCTAGGGTGGGAGTTTGACCCATATTCCAGTCCTAGTATGTTGAGTATTCTAGCGGGCCAAATTTGAAGTGGACGAAAAAGTGAATTGAATGATTTTATTGATCGAATTTATATATTGACCTCATTATTGAATGATTTGAAGTGGACTGAAAAGTGAATTGAATGATTTTATTGATCGAATTTATATATTGACCTCATTATTGAATGATTTGAAGTGGACTGAAAAGTGATTAAAATTGTTTTATGCTTTGATTTTGAAATTTAATCGTTTTGAAAATGATTAGAAGTGAAAAAGACATATATTTTGTGAGTTGTTTTCCCATTAAGAGTTATTTATGATATTTCATATTTGAGTTTATAGTACACCCACTAAGCTATATGCTTAGCGCGTTAGTTTTGTTTCTAACGCGTAGGTACCAGGGATCCTGAAGAGGCAAAGGATTGAAGAGAAGTTTCCTGCAGACAGAAGAGTAGAATCACAACTTTTGGGTAGATGTTTATGTTTAAGTGTACTATGTTTGATAGGCATGCATATACAGAGGATTTGTAAATATGTTTGTAATATGTTTTGTAACTAATTGTTTATCGATTTCCGTTCCTCATTTTAGAATATTTGTAAATGATGACTTTTGAATTATTTTATTTTATAAACTGTTTGTGGAAGTCGCACTAAACGGCAGAGTGCGCAAGTGTTTGAGAATGAGATATTGAAGTGTTGTTGAGATTTGTTTTTGAATTGATTTGTTGAAAAACAGGTTTTGGAAAATCCGAAAAACAAACGAAACTCTGCCGAATTTTTGTAAAAAGTTTATTTAATGGGCTCACTCGAAAACGATTTTTAAAATAATAAACTCTATGGTTTCCAATGAGTCGAAAATTTGTTTTATGGGCTCACAATGATTTTGAAATGTATATGAATTTAGAAAGTATTGAAAACCGTGTAGCGCTCCCTGGGTCGGTCCGGCCGGGTCGGGTCAGGGGGTGTTACACGTGGCCTCTGTTCATTGGTTTGGACACAATGCCAACCGTTTCTCTTTGTCTTTTGAAACATTCTTTGGACCGTTTGAATTTCCTGCCTATTGGACACTGCAGTGTCCTTATTGGGTCTATAAATAGACTCATTCTTTCCTCCTTTGAGATTTTTTATGTTTGTTTCCTGCATTCTGTCTTTGGAGAGAAAATTTACTGAAGACTCCCCGATATTCGCTGTTTGTCCAGGGTCCTCTGTTGTGGTTGTGATTCATCGTCCGTTGTTGTGATGGGCAAAAGCAATTCCCGATATAAGGATCAAAGATCGGACCCTAACGATGCCAGTGCTCAGAAATCTCAGCAGCTCACATTTTTTACGTTGCATTCCAGCTTTCTAGACTCTGAGCGAAATGTGATCGAAGCTTCTCACCTGGATCATTACCGTGAGTATTACGAGATTCCTAACCAAGTGAAGCTATCGCTTCCCGGGAAGAGGACAGTGTGGAATCCTCCGAAAGGGGCCGTGGCTATATACGGTTACATGTTAAACTGCGGGGTTACAGTGCCCCTTCAACCCTTCGTTGCTAGATTCCTCAGCGATGCTGGTTTGGCTCCCGCTCAGCTTGTCCCTAACGGTTATAGGTCGTTGATGGCCCTGTGTGCGTTGTGGCGATCTTTGGGTTTCTCCGACCCTACTCCTAACGAGATTAAACATTGCTACCAACCGCGTCACTCTTCGAGCGAGCCTGGATCTCATTACCTTGCCTATTGGCTCCCTATTGGCGAGGATAATGAGAGGCTTTTCGGGAATTTAGATTTGTAGGACGAGAAGAAAAGAGGAGTTATCTGGGGGTTGCCCTCTTCTAAAAAATTCTAGAAAGGGGCCTGGTTTTTCGCCTAGGGGGATTGGGGGCTCCAGGTCTCAGCTGACAGGGGGAGATTCCTACGAGAAGCGTACGTTCCTCGCTTTTTTATGAGGTAAGGTATTTCACGATTTTGTCCTTTCTTGTTTGTTTTGCTTTTCTTTTCCATTATTGGAGGTGACCCATTTTGCCTTTGACAGACTCGTGTAGTCCTCAAAAATCGCTCGGGGACACGGGGCACTACAACCTGCAAAGACAGAACGCACGTGACCCGCAGGACTTCTGGGACACCGGGGTGGTGCCGGCCAAAGTCACTCCGACGGTCAAGTTAGCGAGTGCTAATAAATATGTATGTTTGTAAATAGAGATGAGTGAAAGATGCTTCCTGTACTGTTTGTGATCAAAGGCCTCCTTGATCAGAGGAGGTGCGAGGTCGGAGGGTAATCGGAGAAGATGAACAATGGCCGGAGGGTGTGGTTTTTATGCCCTCCCTTTTGGATCTCAGTTTCTTCTTTTATAGGGGAATGATGCTTCTGCCTTTTGAGGGATTTCATCATTACCCCTCCTTGCTGTCCTCCACCAAGAATGCATGTGGATGCTTCTTTTGATCTGGCCGTTATCGAGTGTCATTATGGTTTTGTAGGACCTATTTTAAAGTAGATCATGATTTGGTCCCCCAAGTAACAAAAGAGATTTTACGTCGTGCGACATGTAGGATTTGTCAATTTGGACAATCATTATTACGTGTTGTATGATGTGCTGATTGGATGTCGACATGAGATGACTTATGTCGTGCGACATAGGAGTTCTTCCAAGCGTGAATACTGAGTTATCTTCACTTGATGCTACTTGGATGTGCAGGATATGGAGTGCCTGTTGTACTACATGGAGGTCATACATAGATGTCTCATGTCGTACTACATGAATGCTTCATGTCGAGCGAATGTCTCACTACATGGGTGCTTCATGTAGAGCGAATGTCGTACTACATAGGTGTCTAATGTCATACTACATGGACGTCTCATGTCTAGTGTACTTTTATACTGCATGAAGATCGTTATACTGATCCGGCGTCGTACTACATAGACGTCTCATGTCGTACTACATGGATGTCTAATGTCGTACTACATGGATGCTTTCCCACTTTTGGCTCTGGGCCTGGTCTTTACTTATATTTTGGGCCTGACATATTTTGGCTACTACAACTCGTGGAGTAGAAGTCCTAGATTGATTGGTGAGGAGGCTGCTCGCGTCCTGAGGGCTGTAACTACCCGTGTAAACGACATATCCTTTGTTCTCTTTTGCTGTGACAGGGCTCTCACCCGATGTGCTTTTGACGTTTTCTGTCGGGTAACATCCCGCTGCCCTATCAATTGTTCTCACAGTAAATGTTTCCTTTGTACTCTTTCACCGTCCTATTCTTTCTAGGTCCCGTAACTTATTATTCTCTTTTCTTATCAATTCAAGAGAATGACCTTATTTGTGGTCGGCTTGTGAAGGACTAAAAAAATCTTGAGTATACCTCTCGCCGCAAGGGTCGCTGAGGTGATGAGAGGGTAAAGTATTCTCCGGTTATAGCTTCCGTCGTTGTTGGGGAAAGGATTTCGACCTCCTCCAAGGATCGGGGGGAGGGCTTGGACGCTCTTCTGGTCGTAAATGATGACGCTCCCGCTTTCACCTTCGATGCTTCCTCTCTTAACCCTGAGGTCCCAAGCAAACGGGCTAGGTTGATTGGTGGTCCTAATGACCCTGGTTTGAGGTTTGGGGTGTTTCCGATGTTGTTCTGATAGCAGTTTTTGATAAGAGGACCCCAGCTGTCGCAGATATTAACGGGGATGAGCCTAAAGAAGAAACTCAACTCCGCCATTTGTCTACGGGGGGTAAGGAGCCGTTTGTCCAAGGTGATGGCGAGCTCCCTAACTTTGCTAGTGGGACGATCGTCGGAGCCGGCGTCTCGCTGGTTGAAGTTGACGACAGCTCGCAGGGTGACATGCCCGCATTGTTAACCCCTTCTTTGGAAGCTGTACTCCATCGGGTGTTGAGCGGGGATAGTCATTCGTAAATGCGGGGCGAGGTAGATAGTTTCCTGGCGGAATCTGCTACGAGGCAACTCCAAATGTTCTTTAGCATTTTAGCTTCGGTAATTTTTGCTACGTAATTCATTTTCGTTGTATCCTTTGGAAGGGTTTCTTTGTCGCTGATTTCCTTTGTTTTTTGTCTTTATAGTTCTTAATGAAGTTTGATGCTATGACACGAGACAAGAAGGTTCTTCAGTACCGCCTTTCGGCGCTTGAGAAAGAGAGGAAATCTTACGAATTTAATCGAGAAGCAGTTTGGAAGTGCAAGGCCCAAAAGGAGAGAGCTAATAATCTTGAAAACCAAGTGAGTGTTTTAATTGCCGAGAGGGATAAGGCTGTCGCCGCTCGAGCAAAGGTGGTGGAAGAGCTTGCCCGTTCTGAAAGGAAGATTGTTGAGTTGGATAGTGCAATCGATGCCTTCCAATCCACCTTAGAGGGTGCGAAGGTTGCACTGGAGATCAAAGCTGTGGACCACTATAAAGTTTCTCATGCTTTTGATGCTTTTATGCATAAAGAGTTTATGAACGGTATAAAGGCGTGCTGAGATGTCATGGATTCCGGCCTTACTCCTAAGATGCGGAGTTCCGTCGTATCTGCCATTGAAAATAACAAGAAGAAGGCGAAGGAGGACCTTTAGGAGGCTAGAAAGATATGGGGAGCCCATTGCCGGTGCCACAGATTGCCTGTCCTGAATATGCACATAGAGATACCAGATTAGACCGATCGTCCCAAAATTTATAGCAGTGTGGATTTCTCTCCCAACATTCTCGCCTCAAAGGTAGACGCTGGTCTTGACCCCAACTTTGACTATCTTCTTTCGGACAATGAAGACGATTTTAGATTTAGTGACGATGAGGATTTGCCTGACTCTGATACCGATGATCTTAGCTTGATTGAGCAGGCGAGGCAAAGAAAAAACACTATTGATCCTGGCTCTTCTAATCCTTAACTATTTTGCGACCAATTAACAACATTTTGTATTATTATTATTATTATTTTAAACGTATTTTTGTATTGTGGTTTAATTTAATCCAAGGTTCCGTATTTTTAATCCATCCTAAAATTTATTAACAATGTTTTGTTGATACCTTGTGGGGATTGATCATATTAATATGGAAGGCGAACCTGTTAACTCCTTTTTCGATCTCCGTACCACTTCCCCTCGAGTAACGTATGTCGGACCTTCGGGGCGACTTCGTAACTGGTTGGACAGGAGAGATCTTCCTATTTATTTGGAGTTGACTTCTCATGTCAGCTTTTTGGCTACCACTTAGTTTTTCAGCTAACTTTTCTTGGACTGGATTTCAAAATTAGCGTTCTCGCCGTTATCAAGTCTGTGCGAGATAGTTTTTTGGCTAACTTTTCTCGGACTCGATTTTAAAATTAGCGTTCTCGCCGTTACCAAGTCTGTGCGAGACAGTTTTTTAGCTAACTTTTCCTGGACTCGATTTTAAAACCGGCGTTCTCGCCGTTACCAAGTCCGTGCGAGATAGTTTTTTGGCTAACGTTTCTTGGACTCGATTTTAAAATTAACGTTCTCGCCATTATCAAGTCCGTGCGAGATAGTTTTTTAGCTAACTTTTCTTGGACTCGATTTTAAAATCGGCGTTTTCGCCGTTACCAAGTCTGTACGCGATAGTTTTTTTTGGTTAACTTTTCTCGGACTCTATTTTAAAATTAGCGGTCTCGCTGTTACCAAGTCCGTGCGAGATAGTTTTTTGGCTAACTTCTCTCAGACTCAATTTTAAAATCGGCGTTCTCGCCATTACCAAATTCGTGAGAGATAGTTTTTTGGCTAACTTTTCTCGGACTCGATTTTTAGATCAACATTATAAATACACGTTGTATGTCGAAAAATAATCATTCATTAATAAAGGGTAAAAACCGTACATAATTTCTTCCTCCTATGGAAGGTGTTCATTACATATCCCGTGACGTATTGGTCGGTGGTTCTTTCTTCCTACTTTTTTTTTTCTCTTGGCTAGTCCCCGCATTTTTCTTTTCCCTTAAAGGTGGATAGGTTGGTCTGCCGGGTCGTTCCTTGGCAACCGATGATTTCTCCTATCTCATTTTTCATGGGAAACTTAACTTTGAGGCAGTAAGTGGCAGTTACCGCCCTTGTCTTGTTGAGAAAGGTCTCCCCAATAGTGCATTGTAGGGCCAGTTGGGTATATCCACGACTACAAACTCTAGTAGCACTGTCCTTCTACAAGGTTTAATACCGATCCGGACGGGGAGCATCACTGTTCCCCATGGTTTGATCTCGGACCCGCCAAAGGCCCGGAGAGGGGTATTGAAAGGTTCCAGATCTTTCTATTGGAACCCTAATTGGTCACAGACTGAGAGGTGGATGATATCGGTGGAGCTTCCATTATCTATCATGATCCTATGCACATTTCTGTGCGTGATCTGCAGCTCTACGACAATTGCGTCGTTGGGTTTGGCATTTATTCCATCTCCGTCTTCTGCGGTAAATGAAATAGGCTCCCACCCTTCTCGCAGTTTCTTGTCGGCTCCTTGCATTAGTTTTACCCCCAGAGAATTACTTTGTTCTGTCACTTTTTGGATTTATGATTTCCTCTCCCTGTTACTAGCATCCGTTCCGGAACCTCCATGTATGGTGTTGATAGGGCTGGCCTTTGGGCTCTCTGATCGGTCGTCCGACTTTTTAGGACTTCGGGGGGTGTTCTGCCTAGCAGATCCCCGCGAGCGCTCCGGTCTTTGATCAGTTGATCCCTTAGTCGGACGTTGGGCATTATTGTCGTCCTTTCTCAGCATGAATTCTTTCAGATGGCCATCCCTAATTAAATTTTCAATGTGATCTTTTTGTTGAAAACATTTGGAGGTATCGTGGCCGTGGTAGCTGTGGAAGCGACAATACTTGTCTTTGTCCCGCTTTTGTAGCGCTGAGGTCATCCTCCCAGGCCAGGTCACTATTCCCTTACTGTAACATCCCTAATTTCGCATAAATATGAAAAGTATTGTTTAACTAATATTGAGTATGTGAATGTGATATTTATGATTTGAAGGGGTAAAAAATGTAATTAAATGTACAGTGAGAAAAATTGGACAGTGAGTACCTCGACCAGCCTTGCGACCAGAGATCGCCGTAGCTGTTTGTGATGAAAGTGGAAAAATTAGACCAGTGAGTACCGCGACCAGAATCGCGACCAGTGCTCGCAGTAGCTGCTCGCGATGAATGGGCAAAATTCCACCAGTGAGTATCGCGACCAAGCGACACGACCACCACTCGCGATGGCCTAAAATTATGAAAAAAAAAAAAATAGTGCAACGAGTGAATTGAAGCGGTGCTCTTTAATAAAAGAAAGAGAGCAGAAGCTCTCAAACAAAACAGAACAGAGATTTGAGAGCTCGAAGAAGAGAGAGAAAGGAAAGAAGAAGAAGAAGAAGAAGAAGAAGAAAAGAGAAGGAGAAGAAGGAAAAGAGGAAGGAAAGGGTATCCAGGTTCGGTGTACACTCGTTTTCAAATTTTCAAATTTTCAGAATATTTCGGATTGATTGAATTTTCTTAATGTTGAGTTATTTGAATTATATTGATTCTAGTTTATAGTTTGAAATTGATTTTGGAATGATTTGAATTGCAATATAGTTTATATTTGAAATATTGATTGTGAATAATATTATGAATTGATTTTAATACGTTTTGATTCTAATATTGTTATAAGAAATATAGTGAAAGTGATTTTGATTATATAATGTTTGTGAAATGTATCGAAAAATGATTTTGGGGCATTTTGATTTAATATTGGTTTGTGAAATATATTCGACTATGATTTTGAATTGATTTGATGTGAATATTGGTTTCAGAAATATATTGGAATATATTTTTAGATTGATTTGATGTGATTATTGATTTGAGAAATATACTCGTATATGAATTTATATATTTATTTTATATGATTATTAATGAAATTTGGATTTCAACAATATGTTTATTGATTTGAAATATTTGAAAGTTAAATTTGAATATAAGAAAATGATTTGTGAAATTGTATTTCAGAATTGAAATTGCAATATGGAATTTGAGTTATTTGAAATGGATTTTAGAAAACGTTTTGCGAAATGGCTCTGATGTGTATGAACATAGATATGGATATAGGAGGTTGACATGTCAATTGGGTTTTTTTGAACAGTACTGTGCCGATATACTCTGATGCACCACCCTATGGATAGTGCAGGCCCTAAGTGCCGGTCCTAGGGTAGGGAGCTTTGATCTGTTTGTGCCACCCTTTAGATAGTACAGACTCCAAGTGCCAGTCCCAGGGTTAGAAATCTGATATGAGACATTTACATCTGGTAACACCGTTGGTGTTCCATTCTGATATGATGTTCGGCGGGTAGCCCCGTTTGTGTGTCCGATGCCGAACAACCCGTAATCCAGTCCGATAAATTATGTTATATATGTCAGGAGCCCAGTATGAAAACTGATTTGTTATATGAAAGCAATTGAAAAATTATGAAGATTTTATCTGTTGATTGATTTTGAATATTATATTTGTTGAGTATATGATTTGATTTGACGTGAGCCCCATATAATATATATATATATATGTTATTTATATTTTATTTAAATAGATAAACTTATTTGATATAGTATATTTGGATATACAATTTTGTGTACACCCACTAAGCAATCTGCTTAGCGTGTTGAGTTTTCTCACACGTAAGTAACAGAGGTTTCAAGGGAGACAAAGACAAAGAAGAGTAGAGACTGCAGGAGCAGAGTCCATAGTCATATCATTCCTATATATTTGGTAGTCCTTTTATAATAAGTATATATGTTTTAATACAACATGCATATACAGAAAATGTTTGTACATTTTTGAAGAACTTCCGCTGTGTAAATATTTTATTATATGTTTATGTTATTTGAATATTTATAAATTATATTGTGATAAATTAATTTGGCAAGTCGCACTAAATTTGGAAAGGTGCGCAAAAGTGATTTGAGAATTTAGAAGTTGATTTTTATGAATTTTAATTGTAAACAAGTTTTGGAAAGTCAGAAAAACAGAGGAAACTGTGACAAGATTTTCGAAAATTTATTTGGACCATTTTCAAATATTTTTAATATAGTTTTAAGTTATGGTTTTATAAAAGTAAAAGAGAGATTTCGGTATATGGTAGCGCTCCCTGATTCGGTCCAAGTGGATTGGGTCAGGGGGTGTTACAGTTACTCTGTACTACTGACAGTATTTCTTCTCGCCCTAGTGTTAGGGGCGTGTACCGATCGAATTTCCCTTCAGGCCGTCGGGTGTCCCTTGGTCGGCTCCGAATATCTCGTCAGTAATCTCTAATAGTCTTTCCTCTGAATGGGTCGTTATCACCCTTGTTTTGGTGGCTTCTTGGGCGACTGGGGTCGTCGGGTCGCATTCCATGTACTAGGTTATCCCCTTGGGCCATCTCTTCTTCTTCGGCGCGGGCATAGTCGGCTGCTATTTCAACCATCTCTGGGTAAGTTTTTAGTCTTTGTTTCCTTGGTTGGAAAGAGAACGCCCTGCTCTGCAATCCGTTGGTGAATATGTTTATGGCGGCTGCGTCATTAAAGTCTTCTACTTGGACCACTTTTCAGTTGAAGCGGGATAAGAAGGCTTGTATGGATTCTCTCTTCCCTTGTTTTATTGAAGAAAAGTGGGACAGGGATTTCTTCCATTGCACGCTTCCTATAAACTGTCGGGAAAAAGCGTTGCTGAATTGTTCAAAATTGTCAATACTGTGTAGGGAAAGTTTTGCGGAACCAGCTTCCAGCGAGGTCTCCGAAAGTGATTGGGAAAGCCTGACATAATAGTTGATCATCCCTGGTCTAAGTACCCATGAGGGTAGTGAACCGGGATATATGTTCGACTGGGTCTCTATCTTCTTTGTACTTGCTGATGCTAGGCATCTTAAAGCTCGTTGAAATTTTCTTTGCCAGTACCCGATTGGTGAATTTGCTCGCTGTTGCGCTAGAGCAGTGGGCCGAGTCTTTAGACAGGGGTTCCCCTCTTTGAACTCGCTCGAGTCCTTCTTTCAGTTGTCGGATTTCTCTTAGCATGGACTCCTTCCCATCTATCAATCCTTCGTCGGTGCTCATTTTGTGACTTTCTACCGAGTTTGTCGGTCTTCGACTGTACATGCTGCTAGAGCATCGGCGTTGCTCTTGTCTCGTCATCCTCGACTTCTTGGAGGAGATGTGTTTCCTTTTATTTTTTTGGCAGCTCTTTCCCTCTCGCCGAGGTGGCTTCTCTTCTGTCTGCAAGCTATCGGTGCTCTGGGAAGGCGACTCGCTCGTGAATGGCTCCTGGAGCAGTAGAGGTTCCTTCCCTTTAGCTTTGGCGACTTCCTTGCTAGGTCTAGTGCTTCCTCTATACTTCTTTATAGGAAGAGTGAGTCTGTTTCCCACTATCTCCATCAGTTTTTGGAGGTGGTATCCGATTTGATCTGCATCTTAAGCAGATATCTCCGTAGGTGGCATCACTAGAGGAGGTTGAGACACCATGGGCATGTTGTCGGGTATGACAAACCTAATGGGCATTTGTCTCATGGGGGATGATAGGTTCTCCGTAGGCGTTGTTTGCTGCAAGCTGCGTTCCTTTTCCGGATTGGTTGAATCCATGTTAAAGTTTCCTCAGAGGATTGTGATACAACCCCTTCTTCTAGTGCTAAATTGTTGACAGTGAAAAATGGATTCAATAGTCAACGAGGGTCAACCGTGCCACGTAAGGTGGTCTCGTGGTTCGTTGAGCCGGTTATGTGAGAGTAGTGATACTGTTCCTGCAGAGAAAGTTCTCGCAGGGACTAAAAGTCTTATCGGAGAATGCTTTAGGGGTCTACTACCTGTCAAAGCAAAGAGAGATCAGTGAGAATTGCCGAACTTTAGCCGGCAATTCACCTCCGACGATCAAGTCAATCTTTTGTCTTCGAGGAGAAATGTAACACCTCTTGACTCGACCCGTATGGATCGAATCAAGGAGCGCTATCCGGTTTCAAAACTTTTCTAAACTTAATTTATATGTTGAAAACTTTTGTAAAACCAACCAAATATTGTTATATTTAAAATACTTTATAGTGAGCCCATCAATTATTTCGAAAATTTTGCCAGAGTTTCTTCTGTTTTTCTGATTTTTCAAAAATTCTGTTTCCAATAAAACTCAAACAATATAATATCAAACACTTCAAAATTCATTTCTCAATTATTTGCGCACTCTTCTATATAGGGCGACTTCCTCAAACATTTTCAATAAAACAAAACATAATTACTAGTTACAAAACTTTGAAAAACATAAACTATTATACAAATATTTACAAAACTCATATATTACAACTTTACAAACTTCTGTATATGCATGCTGAAATAAACAATTATACAAACAAAATTAAATAAATCTACCCAAGTAATGTGACTTTGCATCCTCGTCTGCAGCTATCACTCCTTCAATATTTTTCTCCACTGGTATCTCTACTACCTACGCGTGATAAAATATTTGTGGAATTCACAAAATAATTTTAAAAATAAAATGTCATAAGGAGATCATATTAAAACATATTATAATTCGTCTAAATCAAATAAATAAATTATAAGAAAATCAATTTCTAAATTCTCTTATATACATTTTATTCTATTCATTTCAATCCTGGCCCTTTGGTATACTCAACATAATTTTTTGAACTGGAATATGGGCCGTTCGACATCGATCACTCGGTGGCTGCCCGTCGAACATAACTCCCAACCCTAGGACCTGCACTTGGGGCTTGCACCATCCAATGGTGGTACGTACAAATCATATCATAACTCCCTACCCTAGGACCGGGTACTCGGTACCTGCTCATAATCCTTAGAGAGGTACGTAATATCAATATCGGTGCAGTACTGCTGAACTGGAATATGGGCCGTTCGACATCGATCACTCGGTGGCTGCCCGTCGAACATAACTCCCAACCCTAGGACCTGCACTTGGGGCCTGCACCATCCAATGGTGGTACGTACAAATCATATCATAACTCCCTACCCTAGGACCGGGTACTCGGTACCTGCTCATAATCCTTAGAGAGGTACGTAATATCAATATCGGTGCAGTACTGCTGAAATAACCCAACTGGTATACCAACCTCCTATATCCGTTTTCTATGTTCAAGTATCCTAGTGCTATTTCCATTTATATTCACAATACACAATTTATAAATTTCATATCAAAGCATTCCATTTCTTTCAAAATCAACAACTATAACTCTCAAGTTTTCATCAAATTCAATAATATAATTTCCAAACGTTATTCGTAATGCAAACAATATTCTCAAACAATTTCTTCTAACATAATCGTTATAAATCGAAATACGAGTATATCAAAACATTCAAGTAAATAAATGTGTAAACATATATATAAATAGATACCAAAATATTCAAATATTGGAAAATTTGAATCAAAGCACATACTAAAATCGTAAAGTTTTCAGAAATGAGTGTACACCAATCTGGATACCGTTTTTCTAAAAGTTTTTTTTTTTCTGAATTTCCTTTTTCTCTTTCTTTTTTCTCATCTCTTTCTCCCTCCTCTTTTCCTTCTCCTTCTTCTTCTTCCTTTCTTCTTTTTCTTCTTCTCATTCTCTTCTTTCTCTTTCCTTCTTTCTCTCTCTCCTTTCTCTTCTTCTTCTTTCTTCTCATTTTTTTTTCTTTCTCCCGGTCTCTTTCTCTCTTTCTATTTTCTTTTGCTTCTTTGTGAAGTTTCTCACCGTCTCTTATTTTTTTTTATAAAATTTTGGCTGTCGCGACCGCGTATCGCGACCTGTGGTCGCGGTGCTCACTGGAGTTTTCATTGCCTTTATCGCGATCAGCCATTGCGGTATCTGGTCCGATGTTTGTCGCGATGCTCACTGGTTGTGTAACACCCCCTGACCCAAATCGCTCGGACCGAATCAGAGAGCGCTACTATATACCGAAATCTAACTTTTACTTTATATAACCATAACTTAAAATTATATTAAAAACAATTGAAAGTGGTCCAAATAAATTTTTGAAAATCTTGTCAGAGTTTCCTCTGTTTTTGTGACTTTCCATAACCTGTTTACAATTAAAATTCATAAAAATCAACTTCTAAATTCTCAAATCACTTTTGCTCACCTTTCCAAATGTAGTATGACTTACCCAATCAATTTATCACAATATAATTTAGAAATATTCAAATAACATAAACATATAATAAAATATTTACATAGCGGAAGCTCCTCAAATATATACAAACATTTACTGTATATGCATGTTGTATAAAAGCATAGATACGTAATACAAAATGACTACCCAAAGATAAAGGAACGATATGACTCCGGACTCTTCTTT
This sequence comes from Xanthoceras sorbifolium, assembly GCA_003430845.1. Lineage (NCBI taxonomy): Eukaryota > Viridiplantae > Streptophyta > Magnoliopsida > Sapindales > Sapindaceae > Xanthoceras > Xanthoceras sorbifolium. Next base: position 17,505,368 of record CM010608.1, on the reverse strand, counting down.
TGCAGTTTCTACTCTTCTTTATCTTTGTCTCCCTTGGAACCTCTATTACCTACGTGTGAGAAAACTCAACACGCTAAGCATATTGCTGAGTGGGTGTACACAAAATGTATATATCCAGATATACTATAGCAAATAAGTTTATCTATTTTTGATAAAAATATAAATAACATATAAATAAATCAGATATGGGGCATGTCAAATCAAATCAGATACTTAACAAATATAGTATTAAAAATCAATTAACAGACAAAATCTTCATAAATTTCTCAAATGCTTTTATATAACAAATCAGTTTTCAAACTGGGCTTCTGATATACATAACATAAGTTATCGGACTGGATTACGGGTTGTTCGGCATCGAACACACAAATGGGGCTACCCGCCAAACATCAGATCAGAATGGAACACCAACGGAATCACCCGCTGTAAATGTCCCATAACAGAATTCAGAACCCTAGGATCGGCACTTGGGGCCTATACATCCAAAGGGTGGCACAAACAGATCAAAGCTTCCTACCCTAGGACCGGCACTTGGGGCCTGCACTATCCATAGGGAGGTGCATCAGAGTATATCGGCACAGTACTGTTCAGACAAAAACTCAATTGACATGTCAACCTCCTATATCCATATCTATGTTTATACAGATCAGAGCCATTTCGCAAAATGTTTTCTCAAATCCAATGTCAACATATTTCATTTCTTTCAGAATCATCGAATTCAACTTTCAAACTATTCAATCTCAATTCATATCGATATATCTATATTTTTGAAATTCAAATTTCATCAAATATCATATAACAGAAATATACGAATATATTTCTAAATCAATAATTACATCAAATCAATCCAAAAATATATTCAAACGTATTTCATAATTCCATATCGAATCAAAATGCCCCAAAATCATTTTCCGATACATTTCACAAATATTATATCGTTAAAATCACCTTCAACAATTTATTTATATAACAATATTAGAATCAAAACGTATTAAAATCAATTCAGAATATTATTCACAATCAGTATTTCGAATATAAACTATATTTCAACAATTTGCTATTCAAATCATTCCAAAATCAATTTCAAACAATAAACTATAATTAATATAATTCAAACAACTCAAAGTTAATCAAATTCAATCAATCCAAAATATTCTGGAAAACGGAAAATTCAAAAATGAATGTACACCGAACCTGGACACCCTTTCCTTCCTCCTTTCCTTCTTCTCTTTCTCTTTTCTTCTTCGTCTTTTCTTTCTCTCTCTTCTTTCTCTATCCTCTTTTCTCTCTTCTTTCTCTCCCATTCTCTAGTTTCTGTTATGTACACCGAACCTAGACACCCTTATGCTCACTTCTATTTCTTTTAAGTGGCACCGCTTTATGCCACTCGGTGCTCATTTTGTTTTTCATTATTTTAGGCCATTGCGACCGCGTATCGCGAACGGTGGTCGCGTTGCTCGGTCGCGATACTCACTGGTGGAAATTTTGTCCCTTTATTGCGAGCATCTATCGCGATTCTGGTTGCGGTACTCACTGGACCAATTTTGCCACTTTCATCGCGAGCAGCTACCGCGAGAGCTGGTCGCGAGGATGGTCGCGATGCACACTGTCCAGTTTTTCACCTTTTTCTTTGTGCACTGTTTTGGAACGCATTGTTTACGACCGTTCCATCCTTCAAATCATAAATATCACATTCACATATTCAATAATAGTTAAACAATACTTTTCATATTTATTCGAAATTAGGGATGTTACAGGTCGATTTCACCATTTTTATCGCGAGCACTGGTCGCGGTCTTGGGTCACAATGCTCACTACCCAAAATTCTCAATTTCACTGCGAGCTGTACACCGCAATCCCTGGTCGCGATACACACTGCCAGTATTTTCCTTTTTCTTTTCATACACTATTTCCGGACTGCTCCACCTGGTCCACTTGTATACCTAAAAATTAATCCAAGTAAATACATTACATCATTTTCACATAATTAACAACATTTAAGGGTACTTTTTGTAATTATTAAAAATTAAGGATGTTACAATTCTTCTTCTCTTAAGAAATTTCGTCCTCAAAATTTTACCTCAGTCGAACAATTGAGGATATTGCTGTCTCATTATTTCTTCACTTTCTCAGGTAGCCTCTTCTACATTATGATTCCTCCAGAGAATTTTCACCAGTGGAACTCTTTTATTTCGTAATTCTTTAATCTCCCTATTAAGAATTTTCACTGGCTCCTCTTCGTATGTTAGGTCTGTCTGTATTTTGATACTTTCAGCCTAGACTCTGTGAGAAGGGTCAGATCTGTATCTCCTTAGCATCGATACATGAAACACATTATGGAATCTTCTCTAGCTTAGGAGGTAAAACAAGTTTATAGGCTACTGGTCCCACACGTTCAATGATTTCATATGGGCCAATAAACCTAGGACTCAACTTCCCTTTTCTGCCAAATCTGAGTACTTTCTTCCATGAAGATACTTTTAGAAAAACTTTTTCACCAATTGCATATTCTTTCTCTTTTCTTTTCAAGTCTGCATATGAATTCTGTCGATCAGATGCGGCTTTCAGTATTTCCTTGATAATCTTCATCTTCTCTTCAATTTGCCAAATTAAATCTGGGCCTACTAACCTGTTTTCTCCCAACTTTATCCAGCATACTGGTGTCCTGCATTTCCTTCCGTACAGTGCTTCATATGGTGCCATAACTATGCTTGATTGATAACTGTTATTGTACGCAAACTCAATCAATGAGAGGTGATCAACCCAACTCCATTTGAAATCAATCACACAACTTTGGAGCATATCTTATAGCACCTGAATCACTCTTTCTGATTATCTGTCTGTCTGCGGATGGAAGGCTGTACTAAAACTCAATCGAGTACCCAAAGCTTCTTGAAACTTCTTTCAGAATCTGGATGTAAACTTCGGGTCTCTATATGATATTATTGATGCAGGCACTCCATGCAATCTGACTATTTCTTTTATATAAAATTCTGCTAGTCGATATAGTGAATAGTCAATTCTAACAGGTAAGAAATGTGCTGATTTCGTCAGTCGGTCCACTATCACCAATATTGCATCATGTTTACTACGGGTTAGTAGTAACCCAGTGACAAAATCCATCGTGGTACGATCCCATTTCCATTTAGGTATTGATATTGGCTGTAACAACCCTGATGGAACCTGGTGTTCAGCTTTTACCTGTTGGCATATCATGCACTTATTCATGAAATCTACCACATCTTTCTTCATACCAGACCACCAATACTGAGTCTTCAAATCTCTATACATCTTTGTGTTACCTGGGTGCATCGAATACAGACTACTGTGTGCCTCTGTCAGGATCATCTTTTTCAATTCTTCATCGTGCGGAACACATATCCTATCTCTAAAACACACAATACCATCATTTCTGACTGTAAAATCCAGATACTTTCCCTCTAGAATCCGTTTACATATCATCTGAATCCTATCATCCTGATTATGTTTTTCTACTATCTGCTAAATTAAACTTGGCTTGTATCTCAACTCAGCTACCAAGGAATTGTCTGGATTCAATTGTAACCAAACATTTATAGCCTTTAGGGCGAATAATGCTTTTATGCTCAGAGCATCTGCTACCACATTCGCTTTTCCTGAATGGTAATCAATCACACAGTCATAATCTTTGATCAATTCCATCCATCGTCTCTGTCTCAGATAAAGCTCTTTTTGAGTAGGCAGATACTTCACACTCTTGTGATCTGTGTATATGTAGCACTTCTCACCATACAAGTAATGCCTCCATATCTTCAGGGCAAATACAATGGCTACAAGTTCCAGATCATGTATCAGATAGTTCTATTCATGAGTTTTCAGTTGTCTGGACGCATATACAACCACATTGCCTTCCTGCATCAGTACATAACCCAAACCATGGTGTGAGGCATCACTATAGATCACAAAATCTTTACCTGAAACTGGCTGAATCAGGACTGGAGCCTCTACTAACATCATCTTTAATCTGTCAAAAGCTGCTTGGCATCTATCATTCCATTCAAATCTGACATTTTTATGCAGTAGCTTGGTCAATGGACTTACTATGGATGGGAATCCCTTCATAAACCGTCGATAATCACCTGCCAATCCTAAGAAACTTCTGACTTCTGCAATATTCTTTGGAGCCTTCTATTCCATAATTGCTTCAATCTTTTTGGGATTTGCCTTAATACCCTCTACTGACACAATATGGCCCAGAAATGCAATCTCAACCAACCAGAACTCACATTTACTCAGTTTACCATATAGTTGCTTCTCCCTCAAAATCTGCAATACTACTCTGAGGTGTCTGTCATGGTCCTCTATCGTCTGTGAGTATACTAGGATATCATCAATAAACACAACCACAAACTGATCCAAGTATGGTCGGAATATACAGTCCATTAGATCCATAAAGACTGCAGGTGCATTTATCAGCCCAAATGGCATCACTACAAACTCATAATGTCCATACCTTATTCTGAATGCGGTTTTTGATATATCCATACCATTTGGGCTGACAAATGCACCTGCAGTCTTTATGGATCTAATGGACTGTATATTCCGACCATACCCCGATCTGAGATCTATCTTTGAGAAGACACAGACTCCTCTCAACTGATCAAACAAATCATCGATTCTAGGCAACGGATATTTATTCTTGACAGTAAGTTTATTCAGCTGCCTATAATCGATGCACAATCTCAATGAACCATCTTTCTTTTTCACAAATAGCACTGGAGCTCCCCACGGGGATACACTAGGTCTAATAAAGCCTTTATCTAGCAATTCTTGTAACTGTATCTTCAGTTCTTTCAGCTCTACTGGTGCCATTCTGTAAGGAGCTATAGATATTGGTGCAGTACCTGGTACCACGTCAATCACAAACTCAACTTCTCTCTAAGGTGGTAAACGAAGAAGTTCCTCTGGAAAGACATCTTAAAAATCACACACAGTGGGTATATTCTGAATTGTAGAAGTAACCTTTTTGGAATCAACCACTTGTGCCAAATAAGCTTTACAACCCTTTTTAATTAGTTTACAGGGTAGTGGCTGAAATGACATTAGAGAGATAATCCCTCCTTTCACCCACCATCTTGACTTCTGTGCCATCGGCTGTTCTGAGTATTACTCGTTTCAAATTACAGTCAATCACAACCAGATGTCTAGACAACCAATCCATGCCTAAGATTACATCAAATTCATGGAATGGCAGTTCCATCAAATCACCTGGAAATTCATACTTCTGAATTCGAATAGGACAATTTCTGTACACTCTATTCACAACCACACTTTGACCTATCGGATTACTGACTAGTACTTCATACTCAGTGGGTTCAGTTTTCAAATTTCTTTGTTTCAACAATGCATCAATCATTTATACAAACGAGTAGAGCCTGGTTCTATCAATGTAATAACTGTAGTGTTAAAGAGAGAAATTTTACCAACAATCACATCTGGCACATCCTTGTCTTCCTGAGCCCTAATATCATAGGCTCGTGCAGGGGTACGAATATATAGTCTTGCCACTGATTCTGACACCCCGCTGTGGCTACCACATTCAGTTCCTGCCTGACTGGGCCTCTTACCTCTGGAAGTACTAGGAGCAGATCTCTCTAGTTGCGGAACAGAAGTAGCTCTAAACTTTGGGCAATCCTTCTGAAAATGATCACGGGATCCACATCTCAAACAAGCTCCTGTGACCCTCCAGCACTCCCCTGGATGTCTTCTTCCGTAATGTTCACATAGTGCTGGGGCTGGTCCCTTAGCTGTACTCCCAGGGGTACTGGCTATTGATGTTGCAGACTGACCCGATTTAGTTGTGGGTATGGGCCTCTGTGACTGCGTCGGACCACTAGACTGCGGTCTCTTAAACTTCTTATTCTGTGACTGATATGAACTAGACTGCCCTGATCCTCTTCTCTGTTGACTTCTGTCTCATCTGGCTTGTTCTTCTTGCTTGATTATTTCAATATTCAGGGCTGCTGAGACTAGTCTAGTAAAATCTTCAAATTCAAATGCGGCAACCTGTAGGCGAATATAATCATTCAGTCCATCTTCAAACCTTTTGCAGCTGTCCGCCTTTGTGGTCACCATATCTCTAGCATATTTACTCAACCTGACAAATTCTCTTTCATACTCTGTCACTGTCATCTGTCTCTATTTCAGGTTGATAAATTCTCTCTTCATATTATCTAAATAGATGCGACTGACATACTTTCTTCGAAATTCTCTCTAGAACAGCTCCCACGTTCTCTCTCCCGGCTGCACTGACTGTATGATGGAGGTCCACCATTGGTAGGCATCCTCCTATAGTAAGGATACTGTACACTCTAAACTCTCTTCAGATGTGCAATGCATCTGCTGTAATATTCTTTCTGTCCACTCAAACCAGTATTCTGCGGTAGATGCATCCTCATATTTTCTTCCATGAAAATTAGTCGGTCTGTACTTGGCCAGTCGTTCAACGGCTAACCTTTGTGGCACTGCTCTGGCCACGTTATGAAAGAATTCAGCTATTTGTTGCATAAATGCCGACTGACCCTCAACTTCTGGTCCAGTCGCCCTTGGGCTTACAGATTCTCTAGAGGCTTCCCCAGCTACACTGGTGGGACTTTCCGGTCTATCTCTATTTTCACTTTCTTCAATTTCTTTTTATTCTATATAAGACAGAAGAAAGGTCTGCATATTATAATCACATACTCCTATAGGTGTCTTTATACAATGCATGCATATATAAAATATTACTCTTTTAGTCCAGAAACGCCTGAACCACGTTTTGATACCAATTAAAATGTAACACCCCCTGACCCGACCCGCATGGATCGAACCAAGGAGCGCTACCCGGTTTCAAAACTTTTCTAAACTTAATTCATATGTTGAAAACTTTTGTAAAACCAACCAAATATTGTTATATTTAAAATACTTTATAGTGAGCCTATCAATTATTTCGAAAATTTTGCCAGAGTTTTCTCTATTTTTCTGATTTTCCAAAAATCCTGTTTCCAATAAAACTCAAACAATATAATATCAAACACTTCAAAATTCATTTCTCAATCATTTGCGCACTCTTCTATATAGGCCGACTTCCTCAAACATTTTCAATAAAACAAAACATAATTACTAGTTATAAAACTTTGAAAAACATCTATTATACAAATATTTACAAAACTCATATATTAAAACTTTACAAACTTCTGTATATGCATGCTGAAATAAACAATTATACAAACATAATTTAAATAAAACTACCCAAGTAATGTGACTCTGAATCCTCGTCTGCAACTATCACTCCTTCAGTATTTTTCTCCACTAGTATCTCTACTACCTACACGTGATAAAATCAACGCGCTAAGCAATAATGCTTAGTGGGTGTACACTAAAATATTTGTGGAATTCACAAAATAATTTAAAAATAAAATGTCATAAGGAGATCATATTAAAACATATTATGATTCGACTAAATCAAATAAATAAATCATAAGAAAATCAATTTCTAAATTCTCTGATATACATTTTATTCGATTTATTTCAATCCTGGTCCTTTGGTATACTCAACATAATTTTCTGGACTGGAATATGGGCCGTTCGACATCGACCACTCTGTGGCTGCCCGTCGAACATAACTCTCAACCCTAGGACCTGCACTTGGGGCCTGCACCATCCAAGGGTGGTACGTACAAATCATATCATAACTCCCTACCCTAGGACCGGGTACTCGGTACCTGCTCATAATCCTTAGAGAGGTACGTAATATCAATATCGGTGCAGTACTGCTGAAATAACCCAGCTGGTATACCAACCTCCTATATCCGTTTTCTATGTTCAAGTATCCTAGTGCTATTTCCATTTATATTCACAATACACAATTTATAAATTTCATATCAAAGCATTCCATTTCTTTCAAAATCAACAACTATAACTCTCAAGTTTTCATCAAATTCAATAATATAATTTCCAAACGTTATTCGTAATACAAACAATATTCTCAAACAATTTCTTCTAACATAATCGTTATAAATCGAAATACGAGTATATCAAAACATTCAAGTAAATAAATGTGTAAACATATATATAAATAGATACCAAAATATTCAAATATTGGAAAATTTGAATCAAAGCACATACTAAAATCGTAAAGTTTTCAGAAATGAGTGTACACCAATCTGGATACCGTTTTTCTAAAAGTTTTTTTTTTCTAAATTTCCTTTTTCTCTTTCTTTTTTCTCATCTCTTTCTCCCTCATCTTTTCCTTCTCCTTCTTCTTCTTCCTTTCTTCTTCGTCTTCTTTTCTTCTTCTTTTTCTCCTTCTCTTCTTTCTCTTTCCTTCTTTCTCTCTCTCCTTTCTCTTCTTCTTCTTTCTTTCTCTTTCTCTTCTTCTCCTTTCTTTCTCCCGGTCTCTTTCTCTCTTTCTATTTTCCTTTACTTCTTCGTGAAGTTTCTCACCGTCTCTTATTTTTTTTTTATAAAATTTTGGCTGTCGCGACCGTATATCGCTATATGTGGTCATGTCACTTGGTCGCGGTACTCACTGGAGAGTTTTCACCGCCTTCGTTGCTATCAGCCATCGCGGTATTTGGTCGCGATGTTGGTTGCGATGCTCACTGGTCGATTTCACCATTTTAATCGTGAGCGCGATCACTGGTTGCGGTCTTGGGTCGCGATGCTCACTACCCAAAATTCTCAATTTCACTGCGGCTGCACACCGCGATCCTTGGTCGCGGTAGCTGGTCATGATACATACTGCCAGCATTTTCCTTTTTCTTTTCATGCACTATTTTTGAACCGCTACACCTGGTCCACTTGTGTTAACGGTAAAAATTGGATCCTACAGTCAACGAAAGTCAAAGAAGCCGAATAAGATAGTATACTGGCTTAGTCGAGTGATTTGAGTGAGATTATCTGAATAATCTCACTAAAGGGGTTCTCGTAGGACACGCAAGTTTCTCGGAGCGAGCTTCTGTAATCTGCTATCTGCTGAGAAAGAAAGAATCGTGAGAGATGCCGGACGTAGGCCGGCGATCAATCTCCGACGGTCAAGTCAGTTATCTCTTCTGATGAGAGGAAAATATATCTTGTTCTTTTAAGGTTTTTAGATCATTAATTGCTTACCCTCTCTGCTGTTATCGTCCTTCTATATATATCCCGAGCCTTCTTCCTTTTGATGGGAATGTTCAGGTCTCCTTTAAGGGGAGGGTCAGGAGATCGTTTCCTTAAACATGTAACTCCTGACTTCCTGCAGAAGATCCCTTAACAGTGGCCAAAATGGTCAAAAGAACGGTAACCTTTGCTACTTAGGCATTAAATTCGTCTGCTGCCCTTGATGACAGGTTTCTGACACCGACTGTGCTTGTGGCAGGTGTCAGACTGGTATGCTGCAGCGCCCAGGTTCAGATTTGACGTGTCGTCTGTACTTCTCTCTCTTGTTCTGTAACACCCCCTGACCCGACCCGTCTGGATCGACCCAGGGAGCGTTACCGGGTTTTCAAAACTTTACTTAATTCTGTTTATAAACTGAACACCATATAAGTTATAATTTAAAAACCTTTTCGAGTGAGCCCATCAAAATTCAGTTTTTAAAAAATTTCGGCAGAGTTTTCTCTGATTTTCTGATTTCCCAAAACCTGTTTTCAAAGCAATTTCACACCAAATAGTTTTTTTTTTAAAATAAAACAATTCATAATTCATTATTTACAGTCCTTTGAAACTGAAAAACAGAAAGCATAAAACAATTAATTACAGCACATAATTACGAAACATAATTATATAACTCAATTACAAATTCTCTGTATATGCATGCATATCTAACTACATTATACAGGAATATATATAACTACCCAAAATGTGGTGACTGTGACTCTGTATATCTGCCTGTAACTCTCTCTCTGTTCAATCTTTTGCTTCCTCAGTATCCATGTTACCTACGCGCGATAAACATCAACGCGCTAAGCAATAATGCTTAGTGGGTGTACACTAAAATAAATTGCAATATAATAGAAAACACTAAATTTTAAATTCAGAAATTCAGAAAGTTATTTAAATAAACAATATAACTTAAATCCAGAATTTCAGAAATATATATATAAAACAAACGTGGTATTTCACTTACTGAAACTATATAAACACGAAGTATGTCAAAAGTTTCTGGGTTTCAATTTCAATATCATTTCTTTATTTTCCATAACATTTTCTAACTATCAATTCCCAATTGGGCCCATGATACACATAACAGGGTTTACAGGACTGGATTACGGGTTTTATAGTCTGGTTTCCCATCTCAGAAGAAATGGTATCCCTATATAAACAGTCGGTTTCCCATTTCACGAGGAAATGGTATCCATATATTCTCACAGTCGGTTTCCCATTTCACAAGGAAATGGTATCCGTGTTTAACAGTCGGTTTCCCATTTCACGAGAAAATGGTATCCGTATAATCAATATCAGAGGCATCATAAATCACAGTGCAGTACTGCCATATATTCACCCAATTGACATGTTAATCTCCTATATCCATATATCCCTAGCCTATACATATATCAGGGCCGTTATTTAGAATTTTCCAATTAATTCATTTCATTCGAAAATCAACAAATATAAGTTTCAATCAAGCTCAATAATTAGAAAACCAACAATATTTGTAAAACAATAGTCGGAAATCAAATTTTGGAAACATACACTTATATTCAAAATTCTAAAATCTCATAATATTGCACAAACAAGTCCAATAATATACAGAAATGAAATACGAATAGATATATATAATCAATACGAGTATATAAAATCCAGAAATATATTTCCAAACTTATTAAATCAAAACACATAAAAAATAGTTGCAGAAACGAGTGTACAGTAACCTGGATACCGTTCCTACACTTTTTCTTTCTGGATTTTTCCTTTTTCTTTCCTCTTCTCTTCCTTTCTCTTTCCTTCTTTTTCTTTATCTTCTCTCTTCTTCTTCTCTTCTCTTCTTCTTCTTCTTCTTCTTCTTCTTCTCTTCTTCTTCTTCTTTTTCTCTCTTTTTATTTCTTCTCCCGTTTTCTTCTTCTTTCTGTTTTGGCTTCCGCGACAAGCTTTCTTTTTTTTTTTTTATATAAATTTAGTCATCGCAACCTGTGGTCGCGCCACCTGGTCGTAGTACTCACTGGAGAAGTTCCACCGCTTTCATCGCGAGCACCCATCGCGGTATCATGGTCGCGCTGGTGGTCGCGTTGCTCACTGCCCGAATTTGATCTTTTTCACCGCGAGCTAGTCAGCGCGATCTGTGGTCGCGGTTGTAGCACCCCCCGACCCGACCCGGCCGGACCGACCCGGGGTGCGCTACTCGGACATTCAAAACTTTCTAAATTCATTTTGTAAACAGAAAACCATATAAAATTATAGTTTAAAAAACGTTTTCGAGTGAGCCCATTCATTACAAACTTTTTACGAAAATCCGGCAGAGTACCGTTTGTTTTTCGGATTTTCCAAAACCTGTTTTTACACAAATCAATTCAAAACAATTCTCAATAGCACTTCAATATCTCATATTCAAACAGTTGCGCACTCTGCCGTTTAGTGCGACTTATCAAAACAGTTTATAAAATAAAACAAAACAGACTTTAATGGTTACAAACATTTTTAATAATAAAAGACATAAATCATAAACTAATTAATTACAAAACATTTTACAAAACGTATTTACAAATTCCCTGTATATGCATGCTTTCAGAATATATATACACATAACAAAAATATAGCTACCCAACTGTACAATCTCTGTGACTCGGTCTGCAACTCGTTCTTCCTTCAGTCCTTAGGCTCTTCTGGATTCCTGGTACCTACGCGTTAGACACAAAACTAACGCGCTAAGCATAAAGCTTAGTGGGTGTACTATAAACTCAATTAAATATCTCACAATATATATTCCATTCCATTTCAAAACGATTAAATTTCTAAATCAAAACATTAAACAATTTCAATCACTTTAATTTCAATAATGAGATCAATATACGAATGCTATCAATAAAATCATTCAGTACACTTTTCAATTTCCAATCAATTCTGGCCCGCTAGAATACTAAACATATACGGACTGGAATATGGGTCAAGCTCCCAACCCCCAGAACGAATTCTGAGGAGGTACGTGTCTCCCAACTCTAGGACCGTGGGTACGGAACCTAGAGAGGTACATAGCTCCCTATCCCAGGAACGAATCCTTGGGAAGGTACATTAACTCCCAACCCCCAGGACGAATCCTGAGGAGGTACGTATCTCCCAGCCTCTGGACGAATCCAAGAGGAGGTACATCACTATCATCAATATCAATCAATCAATATCGGCGCAGTACTGCTCAATAAAACCCAGCTGGTATACCAACCTCCTATATCCATTTCTATGTCTACGTATCCTAGGGCCGTTATAATAAACTATTTTTCACAATAAACGTCGAAATAGGTACTCAATAACAATAAATTTTTCAATAAACATACAAATCACATAATATTCTTCAACAAGCATACTCAATTATTTTTAACGAAATCGAAGTACAATCTATCACAAAATCAGTCCAAAATAGTCCAAAATAAAGATATCAACATCGATTTTTCATAAACTCAACAATAAAGACAATAAACAATGTTCATACGAAAATCAAACGCGAGAAATCTCTACAAAATCGAAAACGAACCGAAAACAATAACGAAAAACGAAAAATAAAGACGAAAACAAAACAATAACGAAAATATTTTCGTAACGATTTCGAAAATAAACGTACACCAACCTCGGTACCGTTTTTCGTTTCGAGAAATCGCGGTTCCACGATCTCTTTTTCCTTTCCTTTCCTTTTTCTCTTCACTTTTCCTTTCCACTTTCTTCTTCCTCCTCTCCTTTCCTTTCTTTCTTCTTTCTTTCTTTTTCTTCTCTTTTTTTTTCTTTTTCTCGCTCACTCTCTCCTCTTGCTGTTTCTGTTTTCTCTCGCTTCTGCGAGAAGCTTCTCTTTTTTTTTATATTTTTTTCGCTATCGCGACCGCCGTCGCGACCTGTGGTCGCGACACCAGGTCGCGATGCTCACTGGACCATTCGCACCGCCTTGGTCGCGAGCGCGCCTTGGTCGCGCGAGAGATCGCGATGCTCTCTGCCAACTTTGGCAATTTCATCGCGAGCAGTCCATCGCGACCTGTGGTCGCGGTGGCTGGTCGCGATACTCACTGCCTGATTTTGCCATTTTCATCGCGAGCAAGCCATCGCGACCTGTGGTCGCGGTGACTGGTCGCGATACTCACTGGCCGAAATTGCGTTTTTCATCGCGAGCGAGCTATCGCGACCTGTGGTCGCGGTGACCAGGTCGCGATACTCTCTGGTCCAGTTTTCAAATTTTTTTTCAATTTTTCACTATTCAATCCGGTCCGCTGTCACATATATATAAAATTCATTACCCGAAATCCGGGATGTTACAGCGGTGACTGGTCGCGGTGCTCACTGCCAGAAATTTCATTTTTCACCGTGAGCAGCTCATTGCGATCTCTGATCGCGTTGCGAGGTCGCGGTACTCACTGTCCACTTTTTCTTCACTTCATGCACTCTTTCTGGACCGCTCCATCTGGTCCATCTGAAAACCATAAAAATAAACATACTTTTAATTACGTTTTACACCCCTCAAATCATAAATTTTTAGATCAACATATTCAAAATTAATTATTCAAAATTAGGGATGTTACATGTTCAGGATTTCATCGTGGTCGCAGGCATGGTTCTTGCAGCAGGCTAGGATTTCCCTGCGACCTCTAACGCTAAACGATGTAGTTTTGACTGATAAGAGGGAACAATCATCCTTTTTTCCTTCACTTGGTGATTGGCTGCTTAAGTGGCTGTTCGTTAAAGATTATACCCATAACAACTTGTATATCTAAAAATTAATCCAAGTAAACACATTATATCCTTTTCACATAATTAACAACAATTAAGAGTAATTTTCGTAATTACTGAAAACTAAGGATGTTATAAGAAAATGATAGGTTAAATGCTCTTTAGGGTTGGTGAGAGTATTCAATTGCTTACCTTGTTACTTTTGAGTCTCCCCTATTTATATTTCCTTGAAGCAGTTCTCGTTGACTCTTAGTTCGGGGGTGATCAGACGCTGTCAAGGGGAGGAGCATAGCCAGGTTTTCTTAAACATGTAACCTCCGCTCTATCAGGAAAAATGTCCCCAACCAAGACAAAAAGACTTATTCAAAAAGTAACATGCGTTGTCAGGGCAATTAATTCACCTGCCGCTTATGCTGACAACCTTCTAGCTTTATCTAACATCTCTGCTGGCACAGTCCTGATTATTTTGACGGTCGCAGGTTCTATCATGGTTTAGGGTTATTGTTAGGCATTTTTCCTGCCTACTGTGTTCCTTTCTTAATCAACCAATCTGTTTTGGTTTTATAAAGAGGCGCGGTGAGAACGTGATTCTAGTGAGAAATCTCTCGCCGTCTTTGAGGGATAAGTCTGCGCGAAAGGGAGGACGAAGATGGTCTGGAGTTTCATCGTGGATCCTTACTTCTGGGGCATTTGCTTGGTAGATGTTGATACCACGTCGTTTTACCAAACGTATATATTTTACTAAGTCACAGAATTACTCTTCAACAAAATTATTATTGTGTATGTATCTTTCCTTTTTATATAGTTAAGGATTCAAATATTTCATTACACATTTATGGGAAATCCCTTCTTTATATCGTGAAAATTAATATCTAAATTATATTTATAGTGTTTGATATTATCATGTTCCGTTATACCTATGATACGATTGGTGTTGGCTCGAGGAAAAAAGAAAAGAAAGAGAAATTATATGTATTTACAAGAGCATTTCAATAAAGCTTTTCCAAAAAAAAAAAAAAAAAACAAAAAGAGCATTTCAATAAAGGCTTAGGCTAAGGTCATAATTTGGAGGGACACAAAGTAGAATGCTTAAAGTAGACGAATGATTATCATCATTTTGCCTTTTTATGATATCCATGCGCTCCAAATTTACATATAAATTAGACATTGATTATAATATAAATATCTAATTTACATGTTTCAACTCTTTTTTTTTTTTACACATCCACATGAAGTAAAGTGGTTAGTATATCTTTCTCCTACTTCAATGGTGAGAGGTTCGATTCCCACCATATATATGTGTAGGTAGTTTTCTTCCTTTATTGTGATAGTAGTATTTTCCCGCTATGGGAGTAGATATTCGGGCCACGCGTTTAGTGGTTAATCTCAGCAGATCCCAACAGTTATTGATATTGTAATTGTACCCCTTTAAAAAAAAAACTTTTGCAAATTAACAACAAAATTTTAGAAATTTTGCAAAATTATATGTACTAAAACCTAAAAAATAAAATTAAAAAATGCACTATCAACTGTATTAAGCAATCATTATCGGTAATTTTATAATTAATGTAAAACAACATTGTAATTTTCGATTGAAAAAAGGAGGGACTTATCCAGTTATCCAACAAAAAATGGCACACTAGTAGTCATGGTTGGCGGCGTCCATTTGGATCAATATCGTACGAGGAGCCAAACAGTGCTTTCAAATCAAACGATCATGTAATCGGATGTATATGGAACGACAAATAAGCTGTTACGTAGCTTTCACTCTAGTTTATTATTATAATATTTTTTTACTTATTATTTGGATATGCTATATCTATTACAAGATTGATCTTTTGTCAACCAGAGCTCAGGTTTGGAAAAGCACCTTGCGTTAATGAAACGACACTGAGATTGAACTTGAACTTGAAAAATTACCCATCTTTTGCTTAGAATGTTCTGGGTTCACTCCATGGAGCCTTTCATTTTTTAGACAATTTCTAGATGTTGTTTAGACCATTAGATTTGTACCAATACAGTTTCAAAAGTTGAGTTACATCTGATATATGTACAAATTACAATTATGTAAAATGCAATCTCAACCATTCAAAGATTTCTTCGAATGCTCGTTCATTACATCCACAACGTCCTCGCCTTTGCTCCCCGTCTTGCAAAGAAAGTGGTATACAGATACCAAAATTACCATTTGACTGTAAAATGTGAAATGTAAAACGTCAACTAGCAGCCTACAAGAACCCGCAATCAAACGGATATCTATTGAGATTCCAGAAATTCACACTGTTGGGGATTTTGTTTTGATGAACATACTGATCATGAATACCGAGTATGGTAATCAGGAGGCAGGATTATAGTATACATATTTCAGCTAGAACAACAAATTCCAGAAAATATTACGATTATTAGAGAATCTTGACATGCTCTTTTGCATCAGGTCTTTCAGGAGATTTTCCAGCAATATACTAGGCAAATTTGTTTTTCATTCTACATAAAGATTACCTGTGACCATGTACAAGGAAATTGCACAATGTGTGAAGTCTGGGGACCAAATAACAGCTTCCCTAATTTGAGCAGCATCCGATTCTCTTTAGAACGGATGTATCCTCTTTGACATTTATCGTCTCTCCTTTTGATGGAAGGTTGGAAGAAGCTCCAGCACCACCTGTCTCAACAGCCCTCTTGCTAACGACCTTGTATATTTGAGTAAGAACTTCACTAAAAGCATTTTCCACATTGGTTGCATCCAATGCAGAAGTCTCCATGAAATAGAGGGACTCCTTCTCCGCAAAAGCTTTTCCATCCTCAGTTGAGACAGCCACAAGGTGTCGAAGGTCTGACTTGTTGCCAATGAGCATGACGATCATGTTGGGGTCAGTGTGTTCCCTCAACTCTTTCAACCACCTCCCAACGTTTGCAAATGTAGCATGTCGTGTTACATCATAGACAAGCAATGCACCAACAGCACCTCGGTAGTAAGCACTTGTAATGGCGCGGTACCTAATAGAATAAAAAGGTCACAAAGAAGGTTGAGAACCTGCATATTGTATCCTCTTTATATTCTGAACCCAAGTGATTAGAAGAACTTGTTGATTAGTTAGCAGTAGTACAAATATTTGGCAGGACTATTTGACACCATGATAAATATGATGATTCGGTCACCAAAATCGTTAAATGAAGAATTATGATGAGACCAATACAGAGACAATGTCGCAAAATACAATTCTAGACTAATATATCTACAGAGGAAAAAAAAAAGAAAAAAAAAGAAGCAAAACATTGTAGCAGTTAAAATTTATAAATACAAGTTTGGTCAAGGAGATGGAATCTTTTCTTCAAAACTCAAGCATGAAAGACTAAAAAGTGTTTACAGATGATGTTTAGAAAAGAATCACTGCCATAAAATTCCAGAACCAGGGATCTATACTAATGTTAAGGAAATCAATAAACAGTCACCTTAGTCTTATAGTCTTAATTAACCTTAGCAGTTCCAGCCAGAGAAGCTAGCTTCCATCTTTAAATGCTTCTCCATCTATAAATAAATTGATTCTTTCACTACAATAACAATCAGGTACCAATGCAGATGTCAGATGGGTCTGCAACTTTGGATTGTTTACTCTCAATTGAGTGCATGACCCATACCATCAACCTCACCAGAAACCATAAATTCACCTTTTTGCTGAATAATTTGATCTCCAGTCAATAGAGAACTTAAAAGCACAAAAGACACCTTTTAAGATTCAAACAGCTCCCTCATTGTACTAAAGATGACCCATGGCACAATATACACAATAAAGATGATGACGAGGTTACTTCTCATTGGTTGTATGTTATCCTACAGCTTGAGATCTCTAGCTCTTCAATGCAACTCAAGGTGAGAAATCACATAATTGGAATCAGTCGACCATTTTAGTGAACAAAAGGTTGGAAGCCAGATAAATGTAATCATAAAAAATATATGGGGTGGTAGACTGAATTTACAGGCGCAAAATTCAAACACACCACAAAACCAGGTATGTTTGCAAATGTCAGCTTGTCTAACCCTTTATCATCAAACCTTTTGTTTTCACATGTTGGCAATCCTTTGACTGTATTTTGCACTTGAATACAGTTTTTGATAACAAGTTGAGAAAGTAACGACAATGGTCAATTGTGTCTTAGGCTGTTATATATTCACCTATTCGAAAATTTATAGACAAATAAGCTTAAAAGATGTAAGCTTCGTTTTCATAAACCTCAATCAGAAGATTAGAAACTCAAGCACACATACAAGATCCCCACACTAAAAGCCCGTATAATTTAAAAAGGAAACCAGAGAGATGGCAAACAATATACAGCATCCAACAAAAACTAAAAAACTTCAGGAATCCATGACATTCTTGACACCAAAACGAAAACCAATCAGCATAAATATGAAATTAAGAAAAACAAATGGCACCAGATAACCAAGGAATTTCAAATAAAGAATTCAAAACACAATAGAAATAAAATCACCTATAACAAAAAGCCCATCAGATATATAAACAAAAACATCCAAATCCATATAATAAAAATTAAACTTAACAACGCAAAAAGAAAAAAAAACTATCTTGACCTCACATACCCTTCAAGTCACAGAGACAACTATCCAAACCCAATTCATAAACACCAAAATTAAGCTACAAAAACTTAAAGACAGTAACATCAAAAAACCCCACATGAAATAACAGAGGCAAACCTTTCCTGGCCAGCGGTGTCCCAAATCTGAGCCTTGATGACCTTAGCATCGATCTTCAAACTCTTAGTAGCAAATTCAACACCAATAGTGGACTTGGACTCCAGATTGAACTCGTTTCTAGTGAACCTCGAAAGCAAGTTTGATTTTCCCACGCCTGAATCACCAATAAGAACCAGCTTGAACAGGTAATCATAGTCGTCCTCAGGCTTGTATACAGCCATAGTAATAAAAAAATCACTCTTCACTTCTTCTAAGCAAACTTCAAAAAACAGAAGTTGGTCAAGCGAGAGAGAGACAGCGACAGAGACACAGAGGTGTTTTCTGTCTTTTTGGTTTGTTCAAAGAGTGTTGAGTTTAAGAACTGCAACAGAGGTGAGAAAGATTCGGTTGGGGTTGGGTTGGGGTTGGTTCAAGTAGGATTGATACGGTTCGAAGTTTCAGTTTTGTTTTGTTTTTAAGTTTGGATTTTTTAATTTTTTTTTTTGAAGTGAAGAATGTTGTCGGGTTGGCTGGATTCTAGCGAGAGCAATAAATTAATAAATAAATAAAAATCGAAACTTCTAACCATGCTAAATCTTTGTAATTATTTTTAGGGAAAAAAAAATTAAATGCTTAAATATTAAATTTCTTATTTTTTTAAATTGTTCAGTTATATTATTGTTATTTATCTTCTTTATTTTTCTTAAAAGAGAGAAAACCTCTTAGGATATGTGAAAAACAAATTAGTGTATTATGTCAGGCCCAAAATATAAGCAAAGATCTAGCTCAGAAGCCCAAAGTATGTCTCAAAGACCAGGTCCAGAGTCCAAAAGTGGTATGACATCCATGTAGTACGATATACGCTCGATGTGAGACATCTATATAGTACGACATACGCTCAATGTAAGACATCTATGTAGTACGACATACACTCGATGTGAGATATTCATATAGTACGACATACACTTGCTATGAGACCTTCATGTAGTACGACATATATTCGATGCCCCATACAACCAAGTAGCAATAAGGGAGATAACTCAGTGTCCACGCTTGGAAGAGTTCCTACGTCGCACGCATACTCATCTCAGGTCGACATCCAATCAACATATCATACGACATACAATCATGATTGTCCAAATTGACAAACCTACATTTCGTACGACATAGAATCTCTTTGGTTCTATGGGAGACCAAATCATGATCTACTTTAAAGACGGTCCTACAAAACCATAATTACAATCTATAACGGCTAGATCAAAAGAAGCATCCACAAACTTCCTTGGTGGAAGACAGCAAGGAGAAGTAATGATGAAATCACTCAAACGGGCAGAAGCATCATCCCTCTATAAATGAAGGATAATTCTCCAAAGAGAGGGGGACCGAAAAACTTAGATCCTAGAGCTATCAATATTCAAACAACACTCTCCGGCCATTGTTCATCATCTCCGATCACCCTCCGACCTTACATCTCCTTCGATCAAGGAGACCTCGATCGCCAATATAACAGGAAGTATTATTCACTCATCTCCATTTACGAGCATTACATACTTATTAGCATTCGCTAACTTGACCGTCGGTGTAACATCCCTAATTTCGAATAATTGATTTTGAATATGGGGATATGAAATTTATGATTTGAGAGGTGAAAAACGTAATTAAATGTATGTATATTTTTATGGTTTCCAAGTGGACCAGATGGAGCGGTCCAGAAATAACGCATGAAGAATATGGTGAAAACTGGGCAGTAAGTACCGCGACCACTCACCGCGACCAGAGATCCCGATGAGTAGCTCGCGGTGAAAAATGGTGATTTCTGGCAGTGAGCACCGCGACCAGGGATCGCACTGACTAGCTAGCGATGAAAAATGTGAATTTCGGGCAGTGAGCAATGCAACCACCAACGCGATCAGGCAACGGCGCCAAAAATTGCTTGCTAATCCCAAGTGCAGGAGTCGCGTAGCAGTATAACTCGGAGTAACGAGTGTCGTACCACGAAGAGCAGTAAGAAAGATCGCAAACTTACAATTGATAAAACAATTCAATTTTAATTGAGAGTAAAATTTATGAATGAGAAATACTAAGGCTTCGGGGTTCCACCTTCAATTATTTATGCAATATTATTGATTCAATTATTTTCTTAAAACTTATATAAGAATAGACATAGAAAAGATGAATTCGGTTGATGATGTTCACACATAAGCACAACTAATTTCCTATAGGAAAAATCTCAAGCATAGCCTGTACCTACAGCAACAATCTATCAAGAAATAATTCCAATCGAAATTCTAAATAATTTATTGGCTCACCAAAATTATAAAAGCATGGATGTTTTTACTAAACAATAGGAAAAGCATGACTGAACCTATGAATAAGATTATATAACACCCATCAATCATTAAAAGAAGCTAAACCAAATATTAAATTGAACAAACCAAAAACCAAATTTATATTGAAATACTTGTCTAAATTGAATCAACAATACACATAAATAATCTTAGGTTTCTCCCCTCACCTTAGTTAGGAGATTAGTTCTCCATGAAAAGAAATATAAAAATAGAATAAAAATGAAGGAAAGGTAGTAGCTTCTCTTCTCCTCTATTCTCTCTCTCATTTCTCTCTTTCTTCGATTCCTTCTTAAATGAAGGAAATAGGGTATTTATAAGAAAATTCTGGGTACTGTTCATCGGGGTAACTGTTCACGAATACGACACTGTTCACGTACTGTTCACGACGTCACTGCTTACGAATACGACTGTTGAAGCCGCCATTTCACTGTTCATCATGTACTATTTACATGTACGGTACTGTTCACGTACTGTTCACGACGTCACTGCTTACGAATACGATTCACGACGTCACTGCTTACGAATACGATTCACGACGTCACTGCTTACGAATACGTCCATTGACTGTTGAAGCCGCCATGTCACTGTTCAAGCCGTCATTTCACTGTTCATCATAACTATTTACGTACGGTATTGTTCACCTAAGCCACATCATCAGGAAAACATGCTCAAAATACATAAGATTTATAGACAATAAATATCACTTTTGAGTACTCATCAGATCGCGCTGACTAGCTCGCGATGAAAAATGTGAATTTCGGGCAGTGAGCAATGCAACCACCAGCGCGATCAGATACCGCGATGGGTGATTGCGATGAAAGCGGTGGAATTCCTCCAGTGAGCAATGCGACCAGGTAGCGCGACCACAGGTCGCGATGATCGAAATTTTATAAAAAAAAAAAAAGGAGGCGGTGAAGCTTCTAAAAGAAGAAAACCAGAAAAGAAAGAAAGAAAACGGGAGAAGAAAAGAAAGAAAAGAAAAAGAAAGAAAATAGAGAGAAATGAAGAGAGAGAAAGAGAAAGAAGAAGAAGAGAAGAAGAAGAAGAAGAAGAAGAAGAAGAAGGGAAAATGAAGAAAAGAGAAGGAGAAAAGAAAAGAGGAGGAAGAAAGGAAAAAGAAAAAAGGGAAATCCAAAAAGGAAACTGTCGTAAAACGGTATCCAGGTTGGTGTACACACGTTTCTAAAATTATTTTCGATATGTGTTTTAATTTAGTAAGTTGGAAACATATTTATGGATTTTATATACTCGTATTTCATTTTTTTGTATATTGTTGGAATTGTTTATGGAATATTCTGATATTATGAAATTTTTAATGAGATTGTATGTTTTCAAAACCTGATTTACAACTATTGTTTTACGAATATTGTTTGGTTTTATAATTATTGATTTTGATTGAAACTTGTAATCGTTGGATTTCGAAAACAAGGAACTAATTTGATATGATATTTGAAAACCCTGAATAACTGCCTTGATATATGTATAGGGATATATGGATATAGGAGATTAACATGTCAATTGGGTGTATATATAGCAGTACTGCACCGATGTTTCTGATACTTATGATGATGATATTACGGATACAATTTCCTTAGAAATGGGAAACCGACTGTGAAATACGGATACCATTTCATTATGAAATGGGAAACCGACTGTGAGAACATATGGATACCATTTCTTTATGGAATGGGAAACCGACTGTTTATATAGGGATACCATTTCTTATGAGATGGGAAATCCGACTGTAAAACCCGTAATCCAGTCCTGTAAACCCTGTTATGTATATCAAGGGCCCAATTAAGAACTGAAAGCTAGAAAATGATGTGAAAATAAATAAATTTTATTACGATTGAAATCCAGAAACTTTTGAAATACTTTCTTTTATAAAGATTCAGTAATTGGAATATGATGGTTGTTATATATATATATATATATATATATATATATATATATATATATATATATATATATATATATATATATATATTTCTGAATTTCTGAATTTAAGATTTATTATTTTATATTATATTGCAATTTATTTTAGTGTACACCCACTAAGCATTATTGCTTAGCGCGTTGATGTTTATCGCACGTAGGTGACAGAAATACCGAGGAAGGAAAAGATTGAAGAGAGAGTTGCAGACAGAGATCCAGAGTTACCACAGTTTGAGTAGTTATACATTTCTGTATAATATAGTTAGTTATGCATGCATATACAGGAGTATGTAAAGGTGTTATATAATTATGTTTTGTAATTATTTGTTTTATGATTTCTGTTTTTCATTTTCAAAGGATTGTAAATAATGAATTATGAATTGTTTTATTTTAAAACTGTTTGGAAGTCGCACTAAATGGCAGAGTGCACATTGGTTTGAAAGTTTGATATAGAAGTGTTGAAATTATATTGTTTTGAACATTTGTTGAAAACAGGTTTTGGAAAATCAGAAAAATAGAGGAAACTCTGCCGAAATTTTTAAATCTGATTTTCGATGGGCTCACTAGAAGAACATTTATAAAATACAATTTATATGATTTTCAATGGTTTTGCAAATTATAAAAGAATTAAGAAAAGTTTTGAAAATCCGGTAACACTCCCTGGGTCGATCCAGCCGGGTCGGGTCAGGGGGTGTTACAGTCAGAGTGACTTTGGCCGGCACCACTCCGGTGTTCCAGATGTCCTGCGGGTCACATGCCTTTTATCTTTGCAGGTTATAGTGCCCCGTGTCCCCAAGCGATTTTTGAGGACTACAATTAGATGTTTACAATTTAATTATTTTAATCAACTTGATCCAACATTCAATATTTAATATTGCACGTAAAATATTTTTATTATTTTTCCTTTACATAGATATAATTAGTGATGATTATTACAATAATTACCACATATTTTATAATAATAATAAAACACAGTAATTATTTCCCCTTGGATATTTACCAAGCTATCGATCCTAAAAATTTAGTATTTTATCAAGTGTGTTAACTTTTTTTTAATGACACTGTTGATGCAAGAAAATGGTTTCGCACCAACACGTAAAATTGTTTTGAAACATCCTTTAGATTGACCACGAGCAAAAGTCTTGCGAAGGTGTTTACCTTCGAAGACAGTAGGTTTACTAGAAAATAGAGGCCTTAAAATAAGTAGAAAAGGTCTTGCAAGGGTATTAGAGACCTTAGAACCAGTAGAAAGGATCTTGTAAAGGTATTAATCTTTGGAGACAGTGAGCTCACTAGAGTGTATCGACCTTTGCTAGCCTGTTTAGCACCTTTTTCATGAGAGGAAACAAAGAAGAAGAGGTCATGGGTCACCGGTGTTCATCGGTAATAACCCTCCGACGCTCAAGTCGAAAAGGGAGATCTAAGGAAGGATACAACAATAATGAGATGAGATAGATGAAGAGATAGTCAATTGAAGGCTTAGGTCCCAGTATTTTTAGAAAAATACCACCAGGGTTTTCCTTTGCATACTAAGGCTTTTCAGATCATAATTCAGTTACATTTAATGAAGCCTGATGTGCCTTTACATAGACTTTTAGCCCTTGGTTCTCATGGTTCCACGTCGTTCTCCTTGGTCAATGGACCTTTTCAGATTGTTCAACCTGGGGCATTAATCCCCTTATCTGTAATCTTATCACCTTCGTGACACGTGTCAAGTTTCCCTTCGATCTCAGGGGATTATGTCTGACGTTTCCTTCAAAGGGACTATTTTGATTAGTTCGTACACATAGGTCCGTACAACTGGTAACCAGGGATGAAGGGTCGTTTTCAATACAGACCTTTGATCAAATATGTGAGGTCACTTTCTGTGCAGCTCTGCAACCAAGGAAGCAGGTTGCTGCATGTTCTGACCTTTGATCAGAGATGACAAGTCATTGTCGGTGCAGGCTTTTCCTACTGCACCTAGTTTTACGCTTTCATGGATTCCAGCTCACTCTGTGTAGCTTTTAAATCCTGCCTCTCTTCACCCAAGGAAGTGGTTTGGTAGCTGAGGGGATGATTTGTTGGACTCTAGTTTCCTTTGGTTCATCACGTGCTAAAGTCGTCACCTTGGTCTGGAAAGTGATCTGGGGTCCCAAAGGGGATCTCCTTTGCACCAAGTCTTTCTAGAGGCCCATTTAATGTCCCTTGGTCACAATTTCGCCATGTGTCGCTATTTTATCTTTTTCATGTTTTGTTACCATCAGTAAAATATTAATACATTATTTTATTTTTGTTGATATTTATGTACTAAAACTTGTATTTGTGAACGGTTTTAGACATAAATAATAATTAAAAATTTATCATACATTTATATTATGCAAGTAACATCCGAGATTGTAAGATGTAATTTTAAAATGAGTATATGAAAGTCATATACAGTAAGATTCATTTTGAGACATACAATCTAAAAAGTCCGTAGAGAGCAAATAAAGCTGGGTACTTTGTTTGTGGTTGATCTACTGCTGCGATCCATTCTGTAGTGTATGGTGGTCTTATTCGAGACCGCTCGTGTAGTTGACATGAGAATGGAGGCACCTTATATGATGAGATCATATAGGACTGAGCCACGATTTATATAAATCTCTCACCAAGATCCATTAGTAGATGAGATTCATATATATCGACAAACGATGACTATTTATAGGTGATTTTAATCCTGAGTGTCTTATTGACTCCTTCAGGTTAGATCGTGGCTTTTGATTTACCATGAGTGAGGTCGTTGTAGTATTCACGACTAATACCTCCGTATTTTGGAGTTGCGGTTTGACTTGTGGCTGAGAAAGTATGAACACAATAGTGGAATCCACTCTTTCTTGATTAAAGTAGATTAGTGGTTCCTTTATGGGTTGATTTAGGGCTTGGACAATTATGAGATCTCTCATTCTTCCGTTAGGAAGCCACGATTTAATTGTTCATTATAGTTACATTGATGCTTAAAGGAATAAATATAAGTAGAGGGGTATAACGGACATTATGACCCAGCTCTAGCTATGAACTACTTATGGAGGATCACACTATATGCAAATAGCTATATCAATGGATACTGAAATTTCAGATTGTATAAACACATCTACAGTTCTAAGAGTACAGTCTCGGGTTTTTAGTGAAATAAATTTGAAGTTAATAATCGTGAAATATTAATTAAAGAGTTTAATTAATATTACTAAGTATTATTGGAGCTCAAAATTGTGGGTCCATTAAGTCCCCTTACTAGCCCTTATGGTTAATGATAACGAAGGTCACAGTAAATTAATTGGATTGTCCAATTAATAGTATTACAAAAGTAACACAATTTAATTAAAGAGAATTAATTAATAATGTGATTATTTAATTAGTCATTTAATAATTAAAAGAAAATTAATAATTGTGAATTACTAATTATTCAATTTATTAAATAAGAGGTTACAGAATCAAACCATGACAGGGACAATGGAATTAAAATAATTTGATTATTTTAATTGTTCCACAGGTCACAGGTTCAAATCTCTAGGGAGACCAAAACAAAAAGGATTTAGAATTCTATTTTGACTTGATCAACTAAAAACCCTAGAGCCTAGCATATAAGTGTTATGTTATTAGAAAATTTTGACCGAAGGAAAAATAAAGAAAAGAGGCACATTTTGCCAACATAAAGAGGAGAGAAAAAGAAAAGTTTTTTTTTTTTTTTATGACTCTTACTGTTTTTACAGGGTGCGGCTGGCCAGGGAAGAAGAAGTCTTCTCCGCCCTTTTCCTGTTATCTTCATCTTTATCTATGACGTGCCCACACACAGGTTATCAGACCACGGGTCATAACTCGGAAGACTTGGTGGTGAATCAAGAAGTCAGATAATTGAAAGCAACAAAAAGGTATTGTAGTAAACCTTTTCTTTTTCCGTATATACAGGAACTCGTTCAAAAATCATTTTTATAAGAATAAGAAAATTTTTGAAACCTATTCTGCAAAGTTTATTTGATAAATCAATCTTTTCTTCCCCTTCAATTTCAAACTTACTAATTTCTCCCTAAACAATAACCCATTGGCTTCTTGTGCGGAGGGCATGAAAGTCAAATTGTCTTTCTTGGAAATTGATCCTCTTTATCAGATCACCTCCTTATCTCTTTCTTGCAAATTTTGAATCTGGTGTGGGAAATAGAAACCTCGATAGTTGTTCCTTCTTGACTTTAGTTTACTTTCACTCTCCTCCTTTTGAACAACTTCCCTGATACCATTTATTAGTAATTAATGCTTCTCCTTCTTTAGGTTAGGTTTTTGTTGCCAAGGAGGGAAATAAGCTCTTTCGTCTATAAGATTTTTTTAGGTTACGCTTTTATAAACCTAGCTCCAAAACTTTGAAGGTAAATGAACCTTGGGCCTTCCTGAGTTTATTTTTACCGTAGGGTTTTGCTTAGGGACTTTTACCCATTGATCGCACCAAGGTCATTAACCCAGCTCTAAAGATTTGAAGGTAAATGGACCCTAGGCCTTCCTGGGTTTATTTTTACCACGGAGTTTTGCTTAGGGACTTTTGCTTATTGATCGCACCAAGGTTATGAACCCAGCTCCAAAGCTTTGAAGGTAAATGAACATTGGGTCTTCTTGTGTTTATTTTTACCACAGGGTTTTGCTTAAGGACTTTTGCCTTTTAATTGCACCAAGGTCATAAACCCAATTCCAAAACTTTGAAGGTAAATGGACCTTGGGCCTTCCTGGGTTTATTTTAACCGCAAGGTTTTGCTTAGGGACTTTTGCCCTTTAATCGCACTAAGGTTATAAACGTAACTCCAAAGCTTTGAAGATAAATGAACATTGGGCCTTTCATGGGTTTATTTTTACCGCAAGGTTTTGCTTAGGGACTTTGGCCCTTTGATCGCACCAAGGTCATAAACCCAGCTCCAAAGATTTGAAGGTAAATGGGCATTGGGCCTTCATGGATTTATTTTTACCGCAGGGTTTTGCCTAGGGACTTTTGCCCTTTGATCGTACTAAGGTCATAAACCCAGCTCCAAAACTTTGAAGGTAAATGGATCTTGGGTCTTCCTGTGTTTATTTTTACCGTAGGGTTTTACCTAGGGACTTTTACACCAAGGTCATAATCTCAGCTCCAAAGCTTTAAAGGTAAATAGACCTTGGGCCTTTTTGGGTTTATTTTTACTGCAAGGTTTTGCTTAGGGACTTTTGTCATTTGATCGCACCAAGGTCATAAACTCACCTTCAAAGCTTTGAAGGTAAATAGACCTTAGGCCTTTTTAGGTTTATTTTTACCGCAGGGGTTTTGCTTAGCAACTTTTGCCCTTTGATCGCACCAAGACCATAAAACCAGCTCCAAAGCTTTGACGGAAAATGGACCTTGGGCTTTCCTGAGTTTATTTTTACCGTAGGGGTTTTACTTAAGAACTTTTGCCCTTTGATCGCACCAAGACCATAAACCCAGCTCCAAAGCTTTGAAGATAAATGGACTTTGGACCTTCCTGGGTTTATTTTTAACGCAAGGGATTTGTTTAGGGACTTTTTCCCTTTGATCGCACCAAGGCCATAAACCCAGCTCCAAAGCTTTGAAGGTAAATGGTCTTCGGGCCTTCCTGGGTTTTTTTTTTACTACAGGGGTTTTGCTTAGGGACTTTTTCTCTTTGATCGCACTAAGTCCATAAATTCAGCTCCAAAGCTTTGAATGTAAATGGTCCTTGGACCTTTCTGGGTTTATTTTTACTGCAGGATTTTACTTAGGAACTTTTATCCTTTGATCGTACCAAGACTATAAACCTAACTCCAAAACTTTGAACGTAAATGGTCATTGGGCCTTTCTGGGTTTATTTTTACCACAGGATTTTGCTTAGGAACTTTTGCCCTTTGATCGCACCAAGGCCATAAATACAACTCCAAAACTTTGAAGGTAAATGGTATTTGGGCCTTCCTGTGTTTATTTTTACCGCAGGGTTTTGCTTAGGGACTTTTGCGCATTGATCGCACCAAGGTCATAAACCCAGCGATCAGCACTGCTATCACTACACTATATCTAGCTTTTTCTTGAAGAATGTTGACTCAATGCAATAAAATACAAAAGTAACACAATTCACTAATAAAAATCAAATTAAATTCAAAATTTGAAATTTGACGTCCACACAAAAATAAAGTGCAGGCGTATACAAGCGAAAGGAATTATACATTACAAAATATGAAGCTGCAGACATAATGGTCTTGTAACTCTTCAGTTGCAAATGTGGCCTGAATTAAGGAGCCAAGCATTGTTATATAACTATCAGCTGAGTTTTTCTGGAACCAGCAGCAAATTTTCATCTAGGATTTGAAAGAACAGATGGTGGTGGTGGGGCAGAAGAATGTTCATGTACATCAGGAGCAGATAATGTTGCTTGGGAAAATCTGTATCTAATGTTTTCATCTACTTCCATTACTCCCTCCAACACCTTCACCACAGTTGACATGGATGGCCTTTTTGTGGGATCATCCTGCAAACACCAAGCACCAATTTTGATCATTCTTATCATTTCTTCCCTAACGATTTGTGTGTTTTCCTCTAGATTTTCCACGATATCAAGCAACCGGTTTTCCTCAGCTTTTGTCTGCAGCAATTTGAGTAGATGGCAGCTGGATTCTGATCGCGAGGAGTCCAGATTTCTCCGTGCACTGACCACTTCGAGAAGAACAATTCCAAAGCTATATATGTCAGCTTTTACGGTGATCTTCGATTTTCGCCATTCTGGAGCAATGTAGCCTGGTGTTCCTCTCACTGTGGTCTGAACTTGACTCTCATCTCTGTCAAATAACTGAGACAACCCGAAATCTGAAACTTTGGCATTGAAATTCTCATCCAAGAGAATGTTTTGTGGCTTTATATCGAGATGTATGATTCTGTGCCTGCAATCTTCGTGAAGATAAGCAAGTCCTTTGGCTATATCAAGTATGATCTTCTTCCTTGTTTGCCAATCAAGACAAGGTCTCTCATCTCTGACGAAAATCCATTTATCCAATGACCCGTTACACATGTATTCATACACTAGAAGCCTGCATGATCTCTCCACACAAAAACCAATCAACCTCGCCAGATTGAAATGGTGCACGCTACCAATTGTCTCAACTTCTGCTAAGAATTCCCTCATCCCTTGCCCCATTCTATCCAGCCGTTTCACTGCAATCATCATGCCGTTTTGTACAACTCCTTTGTACACAGTTCCAAATCCTCCCCCACCAAGTCTTTCCTTGAAATCATTGGTTGCAACTCTTAATTCTTCGTACGAAAATCTTACAGGCATTCCAGGAACTAGCTGGATCATGTACTCCTCCTCTTGTTCCTCAACTTCACTTCTCCGAATTTTCGCAATGTAGAATATTACAATTACGACACCCACAACGAAAATTCCACCAGTTATGGATCCTGCTACAATTCCCACTAAATTTTTCCCACCCCTTCCGGGAGGGGGGGATTCAGGCATGTTGTCTCCTGGAGCTAAACTTGGTGGTGGAAATGGTGGGCTTGGAGTTGGATTTTCTACAGGAAAAGGTGAGCTTGGAGTGATAGCGGAGGAATTTGTTGAGGTATTTAAGGAGATTTTCTCAGCTGGGGATCGCCAAATAATCTCACTTTGATTGTCAAAAAGAATTAGATTTCCAGATTGATTAAGGTTCATTCCAAGAACAGAGTTACCTGACAAAGATGTGTTGCTTGACCAAACCTGTGTTCCATCTGAGTCTCGAAGCAATAAGCCTGATCTGGTTAGCTCAACCATAGCGTTCCCTTTTACAGGGCGGTCTTTGTTAGCTGACCAGACCAGGCTGTGATCCCCTCCATCTGCTACCGCCACGACTGAGAACAGATAAGAGTTGCAGGTTCCATTGCAAAAGAATCCACAGTAGATATCAATACCATTATCATCATTTTGGAATAAGAGGAAGACTCTCATTTGCCAACCATTCATGATCACTGAGTTGTTGTTGTACCATGTAGAGGGAAGGCCTGAATCCAAACAGTAGACATAACTGGCCCTTGTTGAACAATTTCCTGTGATTGAAACTGAAGCTTGGACAAAGAATACATTGCTAATAAAAATGGAAAGAATGGGAAACAAGCAGAAAAAGTTGTAGCCTGAGGAGGTACAATTGGCCATCTCTCTCTCTCTCTCTCTCTCTCTCTCTCTCTCTCTGTTTATGTGTTTTGTGGATAGAAAAAAGAGAGAGAGCCTCTCAAGTCAAGAAATCAAAATTGACTTCACTAAAAGAGACTCGTGTCAATGATTTTTACTCGTATATTTATATAATGAGATTTCATGACCCAAATCATATGTTTTTTAGGCCAAATTCAATGTCTTAATTAATAAATTAAAGAGAATAATAATTTTATACATGAAATCCAAAGATGATGTTTTCTTTTATGATTTCAAAGATATTTTAGATGTTAAATATTTTTTTTTCTTTCTAAAATGAATGGAGAATATACAAACTATTGTTTTATGGTAATATCAAAATAATAATATTAGATATCGTACATCATTGTTCAACACGTCTTGGAGCAAATCCTTGATTGAAGTTTCTTTGGAATACACCATTGACTTGACTTATTAATTATTTTTTTTATAAAAAAATATAATAACCAGAAACTCTTTTAATCTATCTTTTACATTTTCGGATAGTAAATGACAAGTGAATTAATTTTTCATTTAATGATTTTGATATCATATAAAACTTGTACAATTTATAGCGGAGAGATCACCACTTTTTCACAAGCAAATTTCATGGTTCAAAGGACAAGCAAATTATAAGCTTGTAAAGCTAATCTGGGCAGATTATATTTTAGCTATTTTAGGAAGTTGATAAACTACCCTTATAAGAAGCGATGTTTCTTAGAAACACTTCATAGTTGAAAAATCCAAGCTGTCAAGAAAGTTTGAATCTGTTTCAGATTCAACTTCATCAGATTACATGTCAATAAGTTAGGCAGAGGAAAATGTGTGAGCAAAACTTGATTAATTTTTTATTAAAAAAACGTAAGCATGAGAGCAATGTATCGTCCTCTTACCAATAATCTCCACAAGAACATTTCCCATTTTTGAAATGATGAAATCTACTAGCATCTCGAACTATAATTTCCCTGTTTTTGATCTTCGAAATGTACTTAATAGCAACATGACAGTCACCGCAGACACGCAAGTTCTTCATAACTCTTATTGGTGCACCTTCAGGGGTGTTCATTAGAGCAAAAGCAATGGCTAATTTTTCGCTATGGTGTCTCAAATTATATTCTTTTTCCTCATTATCCATGTCGTGCAAAACAGAGGCAGTATCAGGCACATAACCCCGCTTTTTCATCTCCGATGTTAGTTCTTCCAAATACAAATCAATCTGTGTCGAATGTGGGTGAGATTTATCTGCCATACAGAACTGGTGAACTTGATTCTTTATTTCCAACCAGCTTATGCCAGGTTCCTTCTTCACATTTCTATCTCTCATGGTTTTTCTCACCTCAGAAACGCCCTGCCACCTCCTAGCTGAAGCATTAATGTTAGAGAGCAGAACATAAGAAGCTGAAACCTGAGGATCAAGCCTCAGAACTTCCTCAGCAATTCTTGCTGCCATGTCTGCATTCTTATGGATTTTACACGCAGATAGCAAAGTTATCCATATGACCGTATCTGCTTTTACAGGCATTGATCGTATCAAAGCCTCTGCTTCACCTAACCAGCCAGACCGACCAAGGAGGTCAACCACACATGTATAATGTTCTAGTCTAGGCTTCACTCCGTACTTGCTTACCATTAAATCGAAGAATTCAAGCCCTTTATCCTTCAGTCCACTATGACTACAGGCATAAAGCAAGCTCAAGAAAGCAACATCATTTACTTCAATATTTTCCTGCTCCATCCGCTCAAACAATTTTATAGCTTCTTCTCCTTGGCCATGAAATCCGTAGGCAGCAATCATTGAGCTCCACAATACAACATCCCTATCTTTGCTTTCCAAGAAAATTTTTATTGAATCCTCCAAACACCCACATTTTGAATACATGCTAACTAATGAAGTAATCACCGAAACAACAATACTAACCCCAGTTTTAATTACTTCAGCATGAATCTGCTGGCCTTGCCCTAATGTCGCTAATTCTGAACATGAACTAATCACACTCACTAAAGTAATCTTATCCGGCCTAAAACCAGCCATTCTCATCAAATTATATTGGTACAAAACTTCCTCAAAGTACCTATTTTGAGCCTTCCCCGCAATGAGTGTGTTCCAAGCAACTACATTGCGGCTTGGCATCGATATGATCACCTTCTCTCCTTCTTTCAAGCTACCACTTTTCATATACATATGAGACAGTGAACTCCCAACAACCAAATTCAATTCAAACCCGCATTTCACCACATAACCATGAACTTGCCGCCCTGCACACAACCCTCTCAAACCAGCACACCCCCTTAAAACACTACCCAAAGTAAACTCATCAGGAAAAAAACCAAGTTGATGCATTTCACTCAACAATCTCAAACCCTCCTCATTAAACTCGTATTGAATCAAACCCGCGACCATCGCGTTCCATGTCGCGATATTTCTCTCCGGCATATCGTCAAACACCTTTTGAGCACTCTCCAAATCGCCACTTTGCATGTACCCATTTATCAAAATATTACAAGACATGACGTTTCTCTTATACATGACACCAAACAGAGCAATAGCTGCCTGTAGCTGTCCCAGTTTGGAGTACATGTTGAGGAGGTGATTGCAAGTGAACTTGTCCGAGGAACACCCAGATGTGATAATCAAAGAATGGAGCTGCTTCGCTAATGGAAGTGACTTTTTGAGTGTGCATGATTGAATGAGCTGAGAAAAGAGAATTGGGTCTGACCATAACACAGATTTGAATCTGTTAAAGGCTTCTTTTACGTGTCCTCTCAAGCACAGGAGGGTGAATTCTTCTTTTAAGTTGCCGGTAGTAGTAGTAGTAGTAGCCTTGGAGAAAAAACGTAGAGAACCGAAACTGAGACGATGACCCAAACATGAATTGCCCATACATTTGGCTTTGCCTTCACTAAATCAAAGTCGCTCGCAATTTTCTACTGGCAAGTTGAGCAACCTCAAGGCGCATAAAAGTGATTAAAATGTGTGCTAGTTAAAGAATTGATTTTGTTGGCTTCTATTTTAGAACTTTATGATTAATACTAGTTTATCAAAATCAAATTTCCTAAATTCATGCTAAAATATCATATAAACTACCATAATATCACATCATTGACAATGAATTTGACAAATTTTTTAACCACCTATTATTACTGTATAATTATATAATATCTTTAATTAAAAAAATACTTTTGAACTATCTAAATATGCTTACAAATCATTTTTTTTTATCTATATATATAATTTTTTAAGCGGTGTTGATGACTTTAGCCGATACAATAATCAGTATCCTGGACAAGAAAAAAGTTGCTGAGTTCAAAATACATGACCGAGCCTGTGAACTAACAGGGCACAAATTATAGAACTTTTCTCATTCATGGAATCAAGTTAGTGTAGATTCCTTTCTACTTACATTTGATCAAATATTACAAATATTATACATTCAACAAACTAAAAGGTGTATGATCAGGAATTGATCATGTTTGAAGTATATCAGTAAATGGCTACTTAAACGGAAACTGGTGAGGGAACTGCCGGAGGGACCCGATTT
Organism: Xanthoceras sorbifolium; assembly: GCA_003430845.1. Classification (NCBI taxonomy): domain Eukaryota; kingdom Viridiplantae; phylum Streptophyta; class Magnoliopsida; order Sapindales; family Sapindaceae; genus Xanthoceras; species Xanthoceras sorbifolium. The sequence continues at coordinate 17,470,834 of CM010608.1, read as the reverse complement.
TCTTTTGGGATTTCGACAAACTCCGAGAGGATTGCACGAAATTCATCTCCCGTCATTGTTTCTTTCTCCAGGAGGACTTCTACGATCTTGTCAATGGCCTCGCGATTGTTCCTTATGTGGCTCAATGCAATCACATAGGCAGTGTCGGATATCCTCTTGATGGCAGTATCAATGTCTTCAGCAAGCCTTTCTGACATTGAGTTCCTAGCCATCATTCTCATGAAGACATCAGCACTTTGTGCCGATGAGTCCATAAGCGACCATGGGCCAATTTCGGACATTCCAAATGTGGTAACCATCTGCAAACGGTCAATAAATTAGCCTTGCAGGTTATACTTAAGATGAATTTTGAATCCAACTTCAAATCATATTTTTTTTCTATTCAGTTTTGGGATAGCATTTCACTATTAGAAAGGGTCAAAATTTTGGCCAGGAAGAAGTAAAAACACATGCTTCAAGCAATACAAGAAATGTTCAGTTACCTGTTTGGCCAAGCCGGTGATCTGCTGCAAGTCACCAGCAGCACCTGTTGTCACCTCAGGCTCACCAAAAATTACTTCCTCAGCAGCTCTACCACCCAATCCACCAACAATTCTTGCAAATAGTTGTTGCTTGGAAATCAGGGTAGGGTCATCCGAAGGAATAAACCAGGTAAGACCTTTTGCCTGACCACGTGGAATGAGGGTGACCTTTTGAACGGCATCATGGCCTGGAGTCAAAGTTCTGAAAAATTGAATATAAAAGCATTTTAGTAGTTCTTCGAACCATTGGTTCTTTTGCCAAAATATCAGTAAAAAAGATGAACCAGATGAGAGAACCTAACAAAGAGAAAATAAGTGGAGGGGGTGGAAGAAAGAGTAATGAAGAGGAGTGGATGCTTAAGAAATTCTGCTTATCCTCTTTCAATAAACTTAAAGCTATTTACAAACTAAGGGCATTCCTTGAAATAAAAATGCTTCATTTCTGAATAAAAAATTTATAGTTGTCTTGCAATTGCACTTTGTTATTTGTTCAGTATAAATGTACTCCCACTAGCACATAACCATTTGATTAATCTTCGGCTTGATTGGCATACTTCTGTTATGTCAGATTTAATGGGGAACATAACTAATGACTATTCCTAAGATTCTAAAATTTTGTTGAGCACCTATTTTAGACAACAACTACTACAAACTTTAACGTAATTAAAAAAAAAAACCCAGATATGCTTAAAAGAAACTTTACCATGATGATGTCCATCAGTTAAAAACCATTACATTCAACCAAGTATCATAAGATTTAACCAGGCTAAATGTTATACATTAGCATAATGTGAAGTTAAAAGGTTCTATCAAAAGCCTTGTTAAATTTCAAAGGAGGACTTTCTGAAAAGACAAATTCACATAATAAATCCTACTTACCCACATATTGCGTGGCCAACTTCATGGTATGCAACCAGACTTTTGCTCTTGCCATCTGTCATAACTGTTCCTTCCATTCCGGCCACAATCCTATCAATTGAATCATCAATCTCTTTAGATGAAATTGCAGTCTTTCCACGTCGACCAGCCAATATGGCTGCCTCATTTAAGAGGTTAGCAAGATCTGCTCCACTAAACCCAGGTGTTCTCATGGCTATCACTTCAAGGGACACGTCTGCATCGAATTTCTTATTGCCAGCATGAACCTTTAATATCTCTGTTCTGCCTCGTACGTCTGGAACATCAACACTCACCTGCATTGGAGCTTCATAATTGAGTACTTACTTCATGTAATTAGAGCAATTAAGAATCTGCTTAAAAATTCTTACCTGTCTGTCAAACCGCCCAGGTCTCAACAAGGCAGAATCAAGTATGTCTGCCCTATTAGTTGCTGCAACTACAATGATACCAGTGTTACCCTCAAAACCATCCATTTCTGTCAAAAGCTGGTTAAGGGTCTGCTCTCTTTCATCATTACCACCCCCAATTCCAGTTCCTCTTTGCCGGCCAACAGCATCAATTTCATCCACAAATACAATGCAAGGAGCATTTTCCTTGGCCTTCTTGAAAAGATCTCGGACTCGAGATGCACCAACACCAACAAACATCTCAACAAACTCAGAACCTGAAATGGAAAAGAATGGTACACCAGCTTCACCAGCAATTGCCTTGGCTAGAAGAGTCTTCCCAGTTCCTGGGGGACCAACAAGAAGAACACCTTTTGGAATGCGAGCCCCAACAGCTGTGAATCTCTCGGGCTTCTTGAGGAACTCCACCACCTCCATGAAATCTTGTTTTGCTTCATCAACTCCGGCAACATCATCAAACGTTACACCGGTATTTGGTTCCATTTGGAATTTTGCTTTGGACTGACCAAAGTTAAGAGGAAAACCAGGCCCACCAGGACCACCCATACCACCAGATGATCCCCTTGAGAGAATTAAAAGCCCGCCAATTAGCAACAGTGGGAAAGCTAAGTTCCCAATCAAGTTGAATATTAGAGATCCCGAGTCTTCTTGACCATTATGAGCTGCAAAGTCAATGTTCTTCTCCCTGAATTTCTGGAGCAGCTCCTGGCTAAGCCCCGGAAGTTGCACGCGAACTCGTTGCACCCGGTTTCCCAACTCAGGAGAAATGGCCTCCACAATAGCAATGGTTCCATTTTCAAACAAATCAACCTTTTTCACCCTGTCCTTGTCAAGATACTCTAGAAACCTAGAGTAAGACATCCTAGAGGAAGAAACCCCTTGCTCATCAGCATAGGCATTCCCACTCCCCAGGAAAGCAGGTGCCCCAATTCCCACATTTCCAAGCAATAACTTCAGAAAATCTCTTCTTCCTTCCTGCGGCCTCTGGCCCGAAGAAGACTTTATAAGAAGTGCTCTGTGCTTCTTTTCCGACAATGGAAACCTCGAAGAAACAATAAGATGCCTACCATAGAAGTCCTTGCTCAAATATGGTTTGGCCTTGTGCGTAGACAAACCATTTCCTACTAGGCAAGTGGATGAAGCCGCCATCTGCAGGAATCAACAAAACCCCACTGCTAGATCAACTAATCGATACCAAATCCAAAAAAAAATATGTAGAAAGATAATAAAATTGACTATGCAAAACCAAGCATACGAATCCAAGACAAGACAAACCAAACAACATATTCCCAATGACCAACACGAAAACTTGGGTTCAAACTAATGCTCAATTTGCCCTTTCAACAGCAATACAGCAGTATACATTCATTCACAAGAATTTTTAAATTTTTTTTTTATAAATAAATCAGCTTCTTTCAGTAACCAAAGAATGAAACTCTAGTATTAAAAACTTGAAGTCCGACTATATTGAAAAATAAGCAGAACCCGTGAAGCAATTCCAAATTGGCCATCAACGAACTATAATTTCATAGCAATAACATCTAGCTGCATGTACAAATGGAGCTAAAGCCAATACGCAACCCACATACGATGATTCTAATGATTAAAAAAAGAAAGAATTCGAGAAAACAAATATCTAGCAATCATGAAGAAGTGCGTACCTTTGAAACAGAGAATTGAAGAACAAAGACCGTGAGAAAATTAAGCTGTGAAACGGCAGTGGGCAGCAGCTGTGAAGTGTTTAGAGGGAGTGGATGTGGTTTGGGAACGGTTTACGTGGCGCTTTTCTAATGACTGACTTGTTTGATTTTTCTTCTTGCGTTTTTTTTTTTACATCATTTTTTGAAGATTTTTTCTCATTTTCCTGTCATTTTGTGAGTTTGATTTGATTTTTGACACATGATATTGTTCACACCAGCGGCTCGTGTGAACATTGACCTAAGAAAGGTACTGGTCTTTCATATTTATTTTTGGGTGTTCAATTTTATATAAAAAAAATTAAAAAATATATATATATATATATATGATAGCAATTAGCAAGAGTTCACTAAAACGATCATTTATATTATAGGTGATATATTTTCTGACTGAAAAGTTTTTGTTTAAGAAAACACTAATGAAGATTTGTTATATTCTTAATAGTACCCGGATTTTATATGACTCAAATTTGTTTATTGTTTATCAATTTTTTTTATTTTATTAAAAGCTTTTTTTTTAATCAATGGATTGTTTCTAAAGCAATTAAACGATTGTGATCATTTGAGAAAATATATATAAAAAAAATTCAATTTATTAGGTTATCGTATGAAGTAATATGCAAGATATGTGTTCCATAACATTATATTTTTGCAATAAGACTATAAACAATACTTGTTATCCAAGGTTAAACTTGTGGCAGAATTCAAAAATTGATTAGTGATTTTAACTCTAAACATGTACAATAAAAACTTTTGATTGGATTTGTGTTATTATTTACAATGACATTTTAGCTATTTCTCTCTCCTTATTGGACGAAAACAGATACATCTTCCGTTGTGTTTTCTGCTATTTCTGGACAACCATTGGGGCCTGGCATCACAGCTTTGAACACAATACAGCTTTACTTGATCTGTGCAAGTATTCTCACAAATCTTAACTACAAATGCAAAGTTATGTCTCAAGTCTTTAACATTAGTAATTAAGAAAGCTATATCAGCATTTCAATGGGCTGCATTGCCCCATATGAAAGCATCCTCCATAGCCCTTATGACTGACATAAGCTCTCTCGCAAGCAGGTCATTGTCTTGTACATTTGGAAAGTTATTAGCCGATGCATTGGTTCTTATTCGCTCACAGAGGGCGAACCTGCAAACAGGGCACTGGCCGTTGCTCTTGATCCATGGCACGATGCATTCTTCATGAAACATATGGTTGCATGGAGTGAGCATCACTTTCTCTCTAGGCTCAAAATCTTCCAAGCAAACAGCACAGCTCTTACCATCATTGTCCTTCTCCTTTTGCTTCTCGGTGGAGATGTTTCTGGCATTGTCTCTATAATACAAACTCAATCCCCTCATCAATTTCTTTGGGGCGGGATTGTAGATTTCTTTCTTCAGCTTCTTCAAAGCTGTTTTTTGCTCATCTGGGGTCAATCTTGAGTCTTCAGAAGGAAACTGTATACTCTGTTGGTCAATGAATCTTGGAGGAGAACTCTGTCGGTTAATGAATCTTGGAGGAGAACTCTGTCGGTTCATGAACCTTGGAGGAGATCTTGGAGTAGAAGAATCCAAGATGAATTGTCTCCGCCTCGGGTTAATATCCCTTGCCATGCCATTGCCAATGACTCGAATTTGTCTAAGAGGATGCGGCCCTAGGAAACTGTTAAATGCTCCATAATTAGAAATGGCAACAGAATAACAATATAAACAGGATTCAGGCATGTTGTGACTATTGTTCAAACGTAGAAAAAAGAAATCAAGTAAGATGATCTTAGATGAATTCACGACTTGATGAATAACCCTTCTACTGTTTCACATGATTGTTTTCTTAATAAGCAGTTGTAAATTATTTTAGATAGAAAAAAAAAATTGATATAAACCTGTAATTCAAACCACAAGTTATAATGGACCATGGAACAGTCATAATCTACCAAGCCTACGAGTAGATGTTTCTTTACACTGCAATTTGCATCCTTTTGTTTCCAGAACCGTTTAAAACATACTAGGAGAAAATAAACCTGCTTACCCAGGCGGTGCAGGTGTTAATGTATCCTCAAATGATTGCGATGGAAAGTGTGCACCTCTGTTAGCATCCTAAATAACCAGAGCAAAGTCAGTAACTCGTATGGCAACCTTTTAATATATAAAACAAATCATCTTATGCAAGATATAGAAATTGAAAGAAAAATTCCTACTTCTGATCATACGTATGGGCAAAACATATACTTACCGGGTCAGCACGGAAGGATTCAGATCTAAATCGAGGTAACATGGCTTGTGTGCCGTTCCAATCACTACTACTGGGGACATAAGCTCCATAATCACGTCCGACCTGCCAATTTCTTGATGCTGGTGTGAAATTGTTGGTGCTATCGTTCATGATATCTATGGCCACACCCAGTTGCTCACCAGAAACCCAATACTTAAGATTAAATATTGGTAGCTTTAGGTAGGGGTGTATACAGGTTTTAAATTTTATTCTTTTGTTTAATTGAAAGCCATTCACCTAGTGAATATATCCCATTAGTTGATTCATTGCTTGCTTTTCTGCTTTTCTTGTTTTCCATTCTATGCAAAGTATGATTCTTTCTCCAATTTATGGATGCTTTTTACCTGTTGGATGAACTCAAGCGTGAGGAATGATTCAATAGTGATCAAGAAAGGAATCCAATTCTAAAAATCTGGATGCATGTTTCTTTTTACTTTTTGTGCACTTGCAGTTGTAGTGTGCAAGTGACTACACATCCACATTATGGTTCTATCGTGCTGTCAAAAAGTGATGATGTAACTTGCACTTCAGTACTAGTTCTGAACTAAAAAAATAACGGCTGGGATGAGGAAGAAAGTGACATAACACTTGCTCTTTTCCTTTCATTTTTCGTTCCTCTACATTCTCATTTCTCTCGACTTTTATCAGAATCATACTGTTTCATTTTAAACCACGCTAGGATGCAGCAGGATTAAAAAAGAAAGCAAAAACCGTAAGTTCTACTCTCCATTCTCCTTTCCCTAAATTTTTCTTAGAATTATAAGGTTATATTTAAAATTACAGTGGGACGCAACAAGTTAGTAAAAGAAAGCAAAAACCATGATTTTTAAGCACAACAAACAAAGAAAATGAACTATATGATCAAATAAGCAATGCTACATTCATACATAAAAAAACAAAACAAAGCAAGCTTTGCCAATTTCAATGACAGATATATAAAAATTATTTTAAATATGTAAATTTCAAGAGAGCAAGCATCACCTACTATAAAGGTAAGAATAAATATTATGCATTGATCAATGAATCTATGATGCAACCATATAATTACAGCATTAAGTCATTTGCCAGTACTAAAGTTTTCTGGTGTCCCATCCTCTTCGATACAAGAAGCTCAATTACCACTGAAAATCTTACAGAGCATCACCATTCGTAAAGTAAAAGCTCCAATAAAATCAACACCTTCTCACCCTAACATCTTTAAACTAAATTTTACAAGAATTTGGTAGATTGAAAAAAGTGAGGATCAGCTGAAGATAGGAAAGCACAGAACTTGAAAATAGGATAATGATTTAGAGTCTGCCAAGGTTATGGTATTTCCAAGCCCAGGAGGGAAGGTCCAATGCAATGATAGAGGTTCATAGCCCATTAACTTCTTAATGTTTATAATAATATATGTATGCAACCTCCCTCTCCACTAAGCCACTGTTGTTAGCATTAAGATTAGCAACATACTAATGTTGATTATAAAAGTTAAGAAAGCAAGTCATTAACATGCATAATTCTCTTAAGTTTATCAATAACAGATTCAATAACACATTCTCTCACTATTCAAAGAATAATATGTTTTACCTAAGGAATTTTTTTACATTTTAATTCTACACAGCAGTCAGCAGTCAGCAGAGCAGGCACTTATTACCATTTTCCTATACTGAGTTCAAATCAAGGTAAAATAAAGAACACCCCATTCATTTATAGCAGTCTGCTTACTTCTCTCCTTAAAATCCACAGAGCCTCCAGGCAACTCCAGTTTTTCATCAATATGCAAATCAAATAACTTCTTTCGTACTTAAGGAAACATCTTTTCAACACAGTTTCACCGACCAATCATGTAGATATGGAATACTCCAACACTTGTTTGGCCAGCGATTCTATATTTTCATCCGTTTCTAACTACATGCTTGCAATAGTTAATCTTCTTTTCTATTCTTACGGCGTGCTTACTAATCAGGAATCCTAATGAGGAAAAAGGAACTTAGTTTTTGATTTATTTTTTTTTATTCCAGTTGTTTGGGGGGGAAATGATAATCCTAAAACTAATAGAAAATGTTTGTTAAAAGCAAAATTAATCAAACTTTGATCGAATCAATAAACCCCTGATCTGAAGGGAATTTGAAGGGAGCCTAACCGAAGGGGATCCGTAGGGGATCCAAAGGGAACCAAACCAAAGGAAGGACGCGAGAACCTTCGGGAATTCCCCACACCATAAGGAGGGCCCCTACGCTTGCCAAACGATAAGGACCAACTCGGGGTAATAAAACGTTCCAAGAATTATTAAAACATCTCCTAGGGAGGGAAAGAAGAAGAGTTGGAAGATAGCTAAACGTGAGTTGTAGCCCACAGCGGCCCAAACCCCAAAGGCAGCAAATGGTAGCAGAGGATTGATGGTGACATGACATAACCTGCAGAAGGGTAGGTCTGACCGCGTCAGGCACCTTGGGGCAGGAAAGGCTAAACCAACAGCTGGCATGCACCTTTGAACACCAACCTATGAAGAAAACGACCTAGCCTCTCAACCCCTAAGTGCCACAGACCTATTTGTACGGATCAAATCAGGAGGAGCCCTTTGGAGGGAGTATCAGTCGAAATCTTTGAACTACCAAGGGAAAACATGCCATGTGTCACGAAGAGGATAAGACTTCGGGAAAAGGGGCAAAAACCTCGGCCAGACAACCTGCGAAGGGAGGTTGACCGAAGGGATCCAGCTGAAGCTGGGAAAAGAAGGAGGAGGGAGGTCTATTTAAACCCCAGCAGAGTAACTCAGAAGGTAAGCAATTCTTTGGCATATAGAGCCCATAGTGTGCAGAGGAAAACCCCAGTGGTGTTCTTCTAAAAATACTAGTGTGTATGCTGACTATGTCCACTCTAGATATCAACCTCATTTCTTAATACCCTTCCTCCACCTTAGAACTCCCTTCTGACTTGGGCGTCGGAGGGTTTCCACCGGTGACCCCTGACCTCCGTTTCCTTGTTTTCTCTCAGGAAAAGAGTATCAAACGGACATACTAAGGTCCGCACGTGTTAGAGGGAACGATATCTCAAAGGCCGGCACCTTCGGAGGATCTCCACCGCTCATCTTAAGGGTCCCTATGCCATCTTGAGTACACTACCAGCTTAGGAAAACATCTTTGCACGGTCTATATCAGTTGGCCTAAAGTCCTTGTATCCTTAAAAGGTTTTCGGCCTCCAAAGGGAAATGCCTTAACAGGGCCTTTGCTTGTAATTAACTCTTAGATTATTTGAAAATATTGTGTGTTAATGCAAAACCATTTTCTTGCATCAACACCAGTATTTACTAAAAACGGTTGGGAATCAAATTACGTGGACCTCACACACAAATCAGGAATCAAATTCCTGTTAGGAAGGGAATTTGATTCCCCTATCCCACCTAGGGAATCAAGTTTCCTTTCCAGATTCTCTTTCCAATGGAACTTGATTCCCTTTAATTTTCATTCTTAATTAGTAAATGTGTCCTTAAAGCATACCAGCGGCCTCTTTAACTTTGACATAAAGATCTCTGAATAACTTTGCTTCACTCCTAAATACTAAATAGAACACAAGTTTGAAAATCCTGATACTGCGTCTTCATAGTTTACTAAAGCAGAACACTAGCTCCAACACTATCCATACAAGTATACAACCCATAAATTAAAAGTACATAAACTTCAATCATCTACGGAGTTTAATATTATTCAACTAACTGGAAAAGTAGCACACGGATGCACAGGGAGAGAGAAGGGACTGCATGGACAGAGGGGGGCTAAGAATAATCACCTCCGTGATACTGTTCAATATGATCATAGACCAAATTTGCACCCTCCATATCTTCGTCATTACAGGAGTTTCGCACTTGAGCCATAGTTAGACCCGGTGGCAGTACTTGGCAGTGTCTTAAGTGCAGCATGTAAAAGAACTACCATACTAAGAGGCAAATATGCCCTCGTACGAAATATTGATGTGCCTCAAAAAGATGAAAAGTCATCAACTTCATTCATGCTCCTCTTCTTGCAACCCAGACTCCCCTCTTTGACCAACTTTCCCCGTCTTTGGATCACAAACAAATAAATCATGACGACCCAAGACAACAAGATCAAGTAGTTTTCTCCTAACTTCGTACACCGAATTTGGCTCAGTCAACCGCCCCCTCTCATACGCATCCCTCAGAAAAACAGTATGCCTCTTCCCCTTGGTGGACAAATAAAAAATTCCCGGGTGATCCAAGAACAAGTCCCTGATATTAAAATCAATGCCAAACGGATTCCTAAAATGACTAATCTTCTCTACTTCCACCATCTTCTCAACTGTCAAACTCAAGAATTCGTGTACAATGGCAACAGCCCGTTTCTCCGATCTCTTTATCCCAGCCTTAGTCTTCTTGTTCTCCACCAACTCCTCGTATGGACCCACGTAAGGCAACCTCTGCCATTCCTTCACCTTGGCCTTAAAATCTTTACTCAACCTCATCCCGGATGGAAATCCTTGTTTGAAATGATAACGCAATTCCATTCTATCAACTTTACAATCCTCGCCACAACACTCCATCACCCTCCATTTATCAACTGCCGCCGTGAAATCTCGTCTGGGCATTTCATCAGCCAGTTTCAAGACATGAGTGTTCGGTTCGTGAGCCTCGCAGAGAGTAAAAACTTGCGGGTTCTTGGCAATCACCGAGTCCTCGAAATCATCAGGAAGCCCAAGCTCCCTCCAAACCTTGAATATGGCGCGAAGAGGCAAAGATTTCGACGTTGACATCGTTAACAGCTTAACCAACCGCTCGATAACAACCGGCAAAGAAGCATTGATAGCCTCCGCCTCTTGGCGGGAAATTTGAATGGCGGTATCGGTCAGTCTACAAGAGGGCTGGGACTTGATGGGGTCGTAGAAGATGTGGAAAATATGAGGGTACTTGCGCAGGAAATGGGTGGGACCGCGGTTGAGGTGGAGCTTCTGCGAGAGTCCGGAGAGGAAATCGAGAGAGAGGGAAGGTGGTTCGTTCTTGTTTTTGGTTGGGGTGGCGAGGATCAGGTCCTGAACGGAAATGACTTTGATGAGGTTCTTGTACTTGTCCATCAGCTTCTCGAACGTGGGGTCTCTGAATCTTGAAGCTACGTACTGGGCTGAGGTTGTTTTTGATCGAATCAACATTGTTGTTGTTGTTTTTTTTGTTTTTGGGTGTTTTAGGATTGATTCAAGGATTTTTCTCCTCATTGTGGCTCTTTTTCACTCGATTAATCCCTGCGTGAATTTATTTGAAGAACCCAAATAAAACAAACAAACAATAACAACTGTTAACAGACAAAGAAGCTCGCACGCTGCATTTCCTCGGCAGCAATATTGAACATAGCCGCATTTGTTATGACCAAAAAAAACAATTAGCCATGATTCCATTTCTAAACGGGCGAATTGCATCCAACTTCCATCAGATTTTGTCAATTATAAACGGAGTTAAAAATTAGTCAAACGAAGTCTTTATAAAAAAAAATTCAAAAATTGACTAACGAAAAAAAAAAGTATTTATTAATAAATTTAAAAATTAATTTCACATATAATTAAACAAACTTCATAAAGACATTATTTACCCTTTTAAACTTTATATGTAGAGATTAGAGAGTCCCATTTTTTCAATTTTTAACAAAACAGAAACAAAGAATTTAATTTACGTCTTTTAAGATTTGATAATGTAGTTAATAATTATTTTCTAATATCAAAAAACAAAAGTGTGAATTGAGTCGCTGAAATGAGTAGTATAAATTTTTTCACTCCTGTGATTATAAATAAAACCCTTATTATGATTTTTAACCTTTTACTGATATAAACAACTATTTATAATTACGATTTTTGAAATCCTCTTAAAGAAATAACCATAAAACCAAATTGCCCAACTTCAAGCCTCAAAATTCTTTTCCTAGACAATTTTTTTCTGATCGATCATGTTCCACATTAAAGACAATCACGCAATTTGCTTATTCATTCTTCTGTTAAAAATTTATAAAAATGGAAGTTTTATTCTTAAATTGAATTTTAAAGGATATTTCAACCTAGATACCATTCTTACTATATATAATATATACACTTTTTCTATTTTATATTCAATTATCAAAGAAAACAATACAATTATAAACAGACTTGAAGTAGATATATGAGATTTTCCATTTGAAATGCCATTGAAAGCAAAATCAACTTTTTTCTAATACCGTTATTATGTCAACAAAAAAAGCAAAAAATGCACCAATCCTTCCAAATTGGAATTTAGATCAAATGAAAATTATGGTGAAGGTTTCGAAAAATCACCAGTTACAATATTAGCTCATTCCTGAGGTAAACAAATCATGCATCGTTTTTTGCATGCATTTGGGATTTCGACTAATTAAGTTTGCAATCAGAAGCAAAAGCCTTCTCTGAGCATCTCACTCAGGGTAAGTTTTAAGGAAATGAGCAAAATGATTGAGAATGTTTCTTCCGGTCTGCGTTTTTCTTGTTGCCTGAGGGTCTACCTGGTTTCAGGTCAGCATATTATTTTTCATTCAAAAAATATGAACTCAAATATTACAAGTCGCCACAGATGGAATATAAGTTCAAATCCAAAGAAAAGGGAACAGATAATGAGAAATATACCTCATCCTCAAAATTCTTCACATTCATATCAATTCAATGATAAGGCCCTGTGTAGATGAATCTACTTGCTCATAGTTGATGATAAATAGAAATTCCAAAATATGGAGCCCATTGACATGAAAGCTACACGAGCTTGAAGAGGGACCACCCTGTTAATATACCACAATTATCATAAAAGAATATGCCAATCATATCATTAAGAGATGTTTGATGCAAGTTTGGGGCCAGGAAAATGCTCAGAGAAAACAGTTCTTGTAACATATGCAATATCTTGCAAAGAACTAATATATTTGCATTTATTAGAAGCAAAAGCAAAGTTATTGCACACACACAAGTACTCCTGACGATCTAAACTTGTTGCTAGAAATAAACTATTATCAAACTTGTATCCATGAACAGACAAACTTTACCTAATTGACAGCTTTTCATACATTAAATCTTCAAAAATTACCTAGAGCAAAGCTTTATCACACTAAGAAAGAGAGAATAAGGTTCACTTGTGATGCACAGATATCAAACTTGAATTGGCGGTTACCCACAGGGGGGAAAAAATTAGTGACACTTTTCTTGAAAACTTTTGTCACCAAAGAACATATTGTTTTAGACCTAGTCTCCAAGTTGACTTGGTAACTTTGGAAATGAAATAAATCAGGAAAGTTTATACAAAATCTGGCACGTTATTATGTTATTTTCTCAAGTGAAAATTTTTCTGTATTCACAACATAGATACTCATTCTTGCAAAACCGCTGTCAGATAAGTGGACCGTTTTGCTTGACAATGAGATTCCAATTGAGAAAATAAAACAGTCGTGTTCTACGATGAGGTTTTCCCAGATTTCCCAAGATTACTTCAGAAAGCAGCAAAGTCTGGACTCCTGGAGACACTGCTTAAGTTTCTCATACAGAGTCCCAACTCCGAATATAAACAAAAGAAGAAGAGACAAAAAAGCATACCAAAAATTCAATGCACTGACAGGGATCCAGAACCTAAATCCTGCACAGAAATCAAAGGATAAGGTTGACAACAGAAACACTGGTGCACAGTATCAATACAACAAAAATATTGCTTCAAAGAGGTTGATACCATAAAGTAGTGTAGGAAGAGCATCTTTCTTATACTTGTTTGGAAGCTCGGAACCCTTCCCTTGCCATAAATTGTTCCAAGCAAAACAAACAGCAATCACACATGGACCAAGCACTATTTGGTTTAATAAAACCTGAAAGGAATTGAAGTTACAAGACATTATTTTTGACATACAGTTAATGGTGGTAACGGAAGGCTACATGTGAAACTCAAACACATGTACCTTCAGCATTATATTCGGCACTGTTTGCTTTGGCATACAATGATCAAGATACTGATACCATACGTAAGAACCAGGGCCATAGAGAAGAAACCCATAAGAAGTCATCCGCAAAGCACGGACCCAGTCATGATCCAGAAGGATGGGCCACAGGAGATCCTAAGATAGAGCATTGGAATGCTTTTGGTCAAAATCAAACTCAAAGCAGCTTCAAGCACTACTTCGATACAGAAATAACAAAAAAAGACATGCAAGTTAACAGATATAGGAGAAGGCACAGACCAAATATCACCTCTAGTACTAGATATAGAGTAACACGTTTTTTATTATTATATGAATATGTGTTTCAGGTGGTCATATAAACGTCCAAATGTGACATATACCTCTCAACACAACGAATGAAAAGAATGTAGAACATTTCAATGTGTTCATGTCTTCTGAACCAGCCTGGATTGATCAGTTGAATTGCGGACTCAAGAACAGGACCTTTTTTTAACAGGCAGGTTCAACCGCCTGGCACATCCTAGTCAGCCACCAGCCGACCAACAACAACGACAATGCAGTCCACTAAACAGTCACATTTCTATTTGGTTTCTCGACACTCAGTGATGCAACTTAGATTAGTCTCCGTTACAATTTTTGCATTTTTTTTTATGAGTAATAGCTTATAATTTTTAAAGAACAGCACCAAAATTTATCTAACAAAACACAAATCATGCTTGAAAATTAGATACCAAGTCCACAGAATTTAAATACAAAGATTCCAATTCACAAATTAATATAACAAAAGAGTACAAATATAATAAAGTTTTTACACTTGCATACCACTATATATACACACAAAAATGTATATCAGCAAGACTACTAAAATCAGGACCGACCTTATCGGAATCATCGGAGCGGGAGAGTGAGTGTTGCTTCAAAACCTTGTCCTTTCTCCACCGACCGATGAGCTGAGCGATTGTGTCGCCGGTCAAGGCGAGTGAACCCGCCGTCGCGGCTTGCTTTAATGGGAACCGGTAACCGGCTCCTCCAGTAGCGTCCGCGGAATCGGAGGATTTGGATTGTCTTCGTCTTTGAGATTTGGATGGTTTCGATTTTCCGTGTAAAAAGTTCCATCCGAAGAATCCGGCACTTCCACCACCCAATGCGTCCATTTTGTCAACTTCCAAATTCGATTTTCAAATATTCTTTACGCTCCTCTTATAGCCGTAAAAGTCAATCTGCATTGTTGTGTAACTATGGCCGCCACTCCTTCTTGGTTCAAAATCAACTTCAAGTATAGGGCACCGCACCCATTGACACGTATTGTCGGTTTCCTATTCCTCTTCTTTTCTCTTTTTATTTAATTGACGGAAATATTTTTTAATTTAATGGAATGATTTTGTGTATCAATAAACTATAATATTTGTTGCGCTCTCGTAAATTTTTAACTAAATTTCTCGTCACATTAAGTCTGGTACGTGACTTATTAATACTGTATAATTATTAAATAATATAATAAATAATTTAATAATAATTTACGTGACACATTATTTGAGGTCGGTCAAAATTTATTAGCAATCTAGTATTATGTATAAATTTTTAAGTGTAAAAATTATTTTAGGTCCCTAACTTATCATGAAATATTATATTTTGATCACTGTTTCGTTTTTTAGCTCCCGTGATTCCTAACTTTTTTAAAATCATCAATTTATTCTTTTTAATCAATTTTTTGACGGTCAAATATAACAGAATATGTATATTGACTATCTTGCCTTTAGCTTTAATTTATTAAATTGAAAATTCAATTTTTTCTTTATTTTTTAAATTTAAATAAACTAAACTTAATTTAAACATCCAATAAAAAATCTAATATATATTACAAATTTATTCTTTAAAATTAAAATTATAAATACACAAAAATTATAAAATATATCCTTAAACACAAAAAAAAATTCAAAATAACTTAATATTAAAATTAAAAACCTTTAAAAATTTTAATTTTTTTTACAATAAATAAATAATTTATAAAAATTTAAAATATAAAAAATAAATATTATATATTAAAATTTAATAATATTAACATAAAAGAAAATATTTATTACAAAAATTAAAATTAAAAAAAATTGGGAGGAGGCCAAAGCGCCTCCTCCCCAAGTTTTCTGGTCATGGAGATGTAGCATCCTCCTCCATTTTCAAGTTTTTTTTTATTTTGATAATTATTAATTTTTTATTAAATTTTTGTTTAACAAGTTTTTATTTATTTTTTATTATGAATTATTATTTTTATATATAAAAACTAAAATACCCCTATAACTGTTAAATTTGACTAATTGTTAACTAACAGAAGAATTAAATTGATAGATGTTTGAAAAGTTATGGACCACGGGAGCTAAAAAACGAAATATTGGTCAAAATGTAATATTTCGTAATAAGTTAAGGACCTAAATGATTTTTAGCTCAATTTTTAACTATTGTTTTGGAAAAAATGTACATGACTTCGCTCTATAATTTTATTTATGCGAATGTGAAAGTTGCCATCTCATCCTGTCTGTCAATTAATTTTATTAACATTGTCATTTTATTTATTAATATTTATATTTTTTTTAAGGGTATAATTATAAAATTAGTTACAAATTTGTATTAAGACCTACTAAAATTAACCACTACATACGCAATCCACATACTTAACCACACATGTGGGTAAACATTAGGGTGAGACTTGAACCCTATCACTGAAATAAAAAAAAATATACACTAATTACTTGAGTTATGAGTGAATATACTTTTAATGTTTATTATTGAAACAACTATTTTTATCTTGATTGTAAAATTAAGGATGGTTGGAATTTGATGTATCTTATATTAAAATGTTGCAAGAATTACAATCATCTAATTGGTATTTTCATTAATAAAACGTACATATTTACTAGTAAGATTATGATAAATGGCGACCGTAACTCGAGGTTTTTTTTCATGCGCAGTCGAAGGCTAGAAAGGCTCGAAACTCTTTGGTGGGTCTGTATGATGATCGTGGTGCATGGCAAGATAATGGAGCAGCTGTGGATAATATTATTGTCCAATATTTTACTAACAGTTTTTCTCTCCAGGTTTCCAACTCAAGATATGATTGCTAAGGTGACAAATTTTGTGCAGCAGCGGGTCTCTCCTAGCATGAATCATATTCTCGATTCTTTGTTTATAGCGGATGATATGCGACATGCTCTCTTCCAAATGTACCCAACTAAAGCACCTGGTATCGATGGATTCCTCGCTCTCTTTTATCATAAATATTGGGATCGTGTTGGTACAATGGTTACAACAGCCTGCTTGCGTTGCTTGAATGAGGGGCAATCGGTGGAGACATTTAATTAGACTCTTATTGTGCTAATCTTGAAGATTTAGAACCCCACTTGTGTTTTGGATTTTAGACCTGTAATATCCCGGATTTCGGGTGATGAATTTTTGATATATATGAAATATGTGAAAAATAAATTTTTACTATTTGAGGGGGTGTAAATGTAATTAAATGTATGTTTATTTTATGATTTCCAGCGGACCGGATTGAATAGTGAAAAATGGAAAAAAAATAAAAAATTTAAAAACTGAACCAGAGAGCATCGCGACCTGGTCACCGCGACCACAGGTCGCGATGGCTCGCTCGCGATGAAAAACGTAAAATCTGGCAGTGAGTGCCGCGACCAGTCACCACGACCACAGGTCGCGATGGCTTGCTCGCGATGAAAATGGCAAAACCTGACAGTGAGCAACGCGACCAGCCACCGCGACCACAGGTCGCGATGGACTGCTCGCGATGAAAGTGTCAAAAACGGGCAGAGAGCAGCGCGACCACTCGCGCGACCAAGGCGCGCTCGCGAGGAAGGCGGTGCGCGCACTCCAGTGAGCATCGCGACCTGGTGCCGCGACCACAGGTCGCGACGGCGGTCGCGGTAGCGACAAAAATATAAAAAAAAATTTTTGGCTTCTCGCGGAAGCCACAGAAAAACAGAAAGAAAGAGACAGACCGAGAGAGAGAAAAAGAAAAGAAAAGAAGAGGAAGAAGAGAAGGAGAAGAGAAAGAAAAGGGAAGAAAAGAAAGAAGAAGAAGAAGAAAGAGAGAGAAGAGAAAAGGAAGTGTAGGAGGAAAAGAAAAGGGAAAGAAATCGTGGAACCGCGATTTGTCGAACGAAAACACGGATTCCAAGTAGGTGTACGTTTGTTTTCGAAATCGTTACGAAAAGTTTCTCGTTATTGTTTTCGTTTTCGTTTTTGTTTCTGTTTCCGTTTTCGATTTCGTTGGAAGATTTCGTTTTTGATTATTCGTATGAAAAGTGTTTATTTTATATGTAAAAATTGATGATTGGTAGATCTATGGTTAATTTCCAGTGAGCATCGCGACCTGGTGCCGCGACCACAGGTCGCGACGGCGGTCGCGGTAGCGACAAAAATATAAAAAAAAAATTTTGGCTTCTCGCGGAAGCCACAGAAAAACAGAAAGAAAGAGACAGACCGAGAGAGAGAAAAAGAAAAGAAAAGAAGAGGAAGAAGAGAAGGAGAAGAGAAAGAAAAGGGAAGAAAAGAAAGAAGAAGAAGAAGAAAGAGAGAGAAGAGAAAAGGAAGTGTAGGAGGAAAAGAAAAGGGAAAGAAATCGTGGAACCGCGATTTGTCGAACGAAAACACGGATTCCAAGTAGGTGTACGTTTGTTTTCGAAATCGTTACGAAAAGTTTCTCGTTATTGTTTTCGTTTTCGTTTTTGTTTCTGTTTCCGTTTTCGATTTCGTTGGAAGATTTCGTTTTTGATTATTCGTATGAAAAGTGTTTATTTTATATGTAAAAATTGATGATTGGTAGATCTATGGTTAATTTCGAACCGCTTTTATGATAGATCATATTTCGAATGTATTATCGAACATTTCGATTTCGTTAAAAATATTTGATTGAGATTTTCGTAAAACTATTGATTATGTTTCTTGATGAATACTATGTGATTTGGATGTATATTGAATAATTATTGTTATTGATTAACTACTGCGACATTTACTGTGAGTATAGTTTATCCGAAACGGCCCTAGGATACGTAAACATAGAAATGGATATAGGAGGTTGGTATACCAGCTGAGTTTTATTGAGCAGTACTGCGCCGTTATTATTGTGTGATTGTTGTTGCGGGGCAATCTCGGACAATCACACCGATTCTAGTGATCGTTGTTGCGGGGCAATCTCGGACGATCACAATGATACTAGCGATTGTTGTTGCGGGGCAATCTCGGACAATCGAGATGATATTAGTGATTGTTGTTGCGGGGCAATCTCGGACAATCACGTGATATCAGTGACTGTTGTTGCGGGGCAACCCCGGACGTCACATTGACCCATATTCCAGTCCTAGAATGTTTAGTATTCTAGTGGGCCAGAATTGATTGAAATTCAAAAGTGAAACGAACATTATTGACTTCATTATTGAAATTAAAGTAATTGGAATTGTTTAATGCTTTGATTTTCGAAATTTAATTGTTTTGAAATGCAATAAAAATGGAATTGTTTTGAAATATATATATTGTGATTTATATACATTTATATTATGATTTATTTAATTGAGTTTTTAGTACACCCACTAAGCTTTATGCTTAGCGCGTTAGTTTGTTTCTAACGCGTAGGTACCAGGAATCCAGAGGAGGCTAAAGATTGAAGGAAGAGCAAGTTGCAGACCGAGTCACAGAGATTGTACAGTTGGGTAGCTATATTTATGTTATGTGTATATATATTTTGAAAGCATGCATATACAGGAAATTTGTAAATACGTTTTGTAAAATGTTTTGTAATTAATTAGTTTATGATTTATGTCTTTTATTATTAAAACTGTTTGTAAATATTAAGGTCTGTTTGTTTTATTTTATAAATTGTGATTGATAAGTCGCACTAAACGGCAGAGTGCGCAATTGTTTGAAATTGATATTGAAGTGTTATTGAAATTGGAATTGAATTGATTTGTGGAAAACAGGTTTTTGGAAAGTCCGAAAAACAAACGGTACTCTGCCGAATTTTCGAGAAAAGTTTAAAATGTTTTATGGGCTCACACTGATTTTGAAAAGAAAAATGAAGTTTTGAAAAGTTATTGAAAGTTCGAGTAGCGCTCCCCGGTTCGGTCCGGCCGGTTCGGGTTGGGGGGTGCTACAAGACCTGTAGGCTTGTGCAACGTAATCTACAAAATTGTTGCTAAAGCCCTTACCATTTGTTTTCGATGCTTTCTTGGTGATGTCATTTCCAAAACCCAGAGTGCCTTCTTATCAGGACGGTTGATAACGGATAACGCGGACATCGGTTTTGAATGTATTCATTCCATTCGCCGACGGTGGAAAGGAAAGATGGGTCACATGACTCTTAAACTTGATATGTCCAAAGCATACAACATAGTTGAGTGAGATTTCCTTCAATGTATGATGCTTTAGCTTGGCTTTTTGAAGTCCTGGACTGATAAAATTATGAATTGTATGACAACGGTTTCGTAATCCTTCCTTCGCAATGGATCCCCGATGGGTAATGTGACTCCCTATAGATGTTTCAGACAGGGTATTCAATGTGGTAAAACGGGGCCTCATATTTCCCACTTATTCTTTACAGACGATAGTCTCCTTTTCTCCTTTGCAAGAGAATCGAATTGTCATGCCATCAAATCCATCCTAGATTCCTATTCTGAAGCGTCTGGGCAATTGATCAATTTTGATAAATCGACCTTGTCTTTTAGTCCCCACGTGACTGAGGCAACGCGACGTTTGCTGGCAATTTTGCTTGATGTTAATATGGTAGCTTGTCACACTAGGTACTTGGGGCTTCATAGTTTTGTAGAGAGAGGTCGTAATTGCCTTTTTTCCTCAATCAAGGAACGGGTGTGGAACCGAGTCAATGGTTGGCAACATCGTTTCTTCTCAATAGGAGGTCGTGAAGTTTAGATAAAAGCAGTCCTACAAGCCATCCCGATATATTTCATGCAGCTTTTTCGAATGCCTAAAGCCTTCATCATGGACCTTCATCGCATGTGTGCTCAGTTTTGGTATAGTGGAGACGATTCGAACTAGAAAATTCAGTGGCGTTTTTAAAAATTCCTTTGCAAAAATAAACTTGAAGGCGGTTTAGGGTTTTAAAATTTAATCTCCTTTAACTAAGCTCTTTTGGCAAAACAAGCTTGGCGTATCGTGAACTGTCCAGATTTGCTTGTCACACGGGTGCTTAAAGGCCTCTATTTTCCTTACTATTCATTTTTGCATGCAGGTGCCAAATCTGCTTCATTTTTTATATAACGCAGCTTCTTATGGGGGAGAGATCTCCCTCAGCATGGATTGAGATGGCAAGTTGGTGATGGGGCCTTAATTTCGATCTATTGAGATCGCTGGATCCCTCGCCCCTCATTCTTTCGAGTTACCAGCTGTCCGTCCAGCCACGTTAATGCCACCGTGAAAGAGTTGATTTTGGCCTCATAAGGGTGGGACAATTCTTTAATCAGCAGCAGGTTCTCAAGGGATGATGCGGATGCTATATTGAGTCTACCTTTGTCGATCTGTTAGCGTAAAGATACTAAAATATGGCACTATAACTTGAATGGCATCTATTCGGTGAAATCCGGATATTGGTTACCCAAGAATTTGCTCAACAGCCCTAGTAACTCTAATTCTTCTGCCCTTTCAGCTTAGTGGCGCTATATGTGGAGGCTGCAAGTTCCTCCTAAGATCAAACATTTTTTATGGAAAATCTGCCACAATTGCATCCCAACTTTTGCTAACCTTGCGTCTCGCCATATTACTGTTGATCCTTTATACAGGTTTTGTCATCAAGCTGCTAAGGTTTCTTCCCATGCTCTATGGAGCTGTCGCTTGCTACACCGTATCCGTAAAAACTGTGGTTTTCTGAACAGTGCTTCCTGGGTTAACAGAGCGCCCATGTTGGATTTTTTATTATACTGCAAAGATCAATTTCAGGTCAATAAGTTCCAGCTGCTTGCTATCATCCTCTGGGCAGTGTGGAATCGTCGCAACGCAATTCTTCACCATTGCCCTTTCTTATCTCCAGAGGCTGTCGTCCCTTGGTGTGAGGCTTTTCTTTCTGATTTTTTGGCAGCAAATGTTCTGGTGCCTCTGCCCAGCTCCAATCGTTTCGTTCGTTGGATCCCTCCAATCCACAATATGGTCAAGATCAACGTTAATGTGGCTCGCAGTAACAATTCCAATGTCACAGGTCTAGGAGCTATAGTTCGTAACTCTTCCGGCAAAGTTTTATTATCTGGCATAAACTACAGCACTGGTTTATTAGATCCAGCCACAGCAGAGGCTAAAGCAATTTTCTTCGCCCTATAGTTAGCTATTAAAGGGGGGGGGGGGGGGGGTTGTCAAACTTGGTGGTTGAATCTGATTGTGCCCATGTGATCAAGTTGCTTAATGAGAATTGTGTGGTTCTTTCTGATTTTGGTTTGGTCCTGAGTGATATCCAGGATCTCTTACGACTCTGCACCTCGAGTGTTACTTTTGCTCATAATCGTCTTAGTAGTAATTTGGTGGCTCATTCTCTAGCTAAGTTAGCTGAAAGTGAAAACAAGTTTTGTAACATCCCGGATTTTGGGTAATTAATTTTATATATGTACAAATAAATTTTGTTATTAGAGGGGGTGTAAATGTAATTAAATATATGTTTATTTTTATGATTTTCAGCGGATCAGATTGAATGGTTGAAAATTAATGTATGAAAAATTGAAAACTGAACCAGAGAGCATCGTGACCTGGTCACCGCGACCACAAGTCGCGATGGCTCCCTCGCGGTGGAAAACGAGATTTCTGGCAGTGAGCATCGCGACTAGTCACCGCGACCACAGGTCGCGATGAACTGCTCGCGATGAAAACGTCAAATTTGGGCAGCGAGCAACGCGATCTCCAACGCGACCAAGGTGCGCTCGCGACGAAGGCGGTGCGAATGCTCCAGTGAGCACCGCGACCTGGTGGGGAGACCACAGGTCGCGACGGCGGTCGCGGTAGCGAAAAAAATATAAAAAAAAAGAAGCTTCTCGCAGAAGCCAGAAAACAGAACAGCAAGAAGAAGAGAGAGAAGTGACCGAGAAAAGAAAAGAAAAAGAAGAAGAAGAAAAAGAAAAAGAAGAAGAGAGAAAGAAGAAGAAGAGGAAGGAAAGAGAGAGAAAGAAAGTGTGGGTGAAAGAGAAAAGGGAAGGGGAAGGAAAAAGAAATCGTAGAACCGCGACTTCTCGAACAAAAAAACGGTTCCCAGGTTGGTGTACTTCCGTTTTCGGAATCTTTACGAAAAATATTTCGTTTTCGTTTTCGTTTTTGCTTTCGTTCTCGTTTTCGTTTTTGTTTTTGTTTTCGTTTTCGATTTCGATTTCGTAGAGATTTCTCACTTTCGATTTTCGTATGAAAATTGTTTATTGTATATGAAAAATCGATGTTTGATGTCTTTATTGTTGATTTTAGACTGATTTTGTGATAGATCGTATTTCGATTTCATTAAAAATAATTGATTTAGATTTTCGTAAAATTATTGAGTATGATTCTTGAAGAATACTACGTGACTTATATGTTTATTGAGTAATTATCGGTTATTGGTTAACTATTACGAAATTGATTGTGAATTTAGTTTATCGGAAACGGCCCTAGGATACTTAGACATAGAAATGGATATAGGAGGTTGGTATACCAGCTGAGTTTTACTGAGCAGTACTGCGCCGCTACTGATTGATACTGATGATTGTTATGTACCTCCTCTTGGATTCGTCCAGAGGCTGGGAGACACGTACCTCCTCAGGATTCGTCCTGGGGGTTAGGAGCCATGTACCTTCCCAAGGATTCGTTCCTGGGATAGGGAGTTATGTACCTCTCTAGGTTCCGTACCCACGGTCCTAGAGTTGGGAGACACGTACCACTCGTAGGATTCGTCCTCGGTGGGAGTTTGACCCATATTCCAGTCCTGTTATGTTTAGTATTCTAGCGGGCCAGATTTGAAACAAATTGGGAAGTGAATTGAATGAATTTATTAATCGATTGTATATGTTGCTTTTATTGTGGAAATTAAAGTAATGGAAACTGTTTTATGATTTGATTTTGAAGTTCAGTTGGTTTGTACATGATTAGAAATGAAATTCATATTGTGATTTATTTCTTCTTAAAAGATATTTATATTGTGGTTTATTTAATT
This sequence comes from Xanthoceras sorbifolium, assembly GCA_003430845.1. Lineage (NCBI taxonomy): Eukaryota > Viridiplantae > Streptophyta > Magnoliopsida > Sapindales > Sapindaceae > Xanthoceras > Xanthoceras sorbifolium. The sequence continues at coordinate 17,446,950 of CM010608.1, read as the reverse complement.
GAGTTTATAGTACACCCACTAAGCTTTATGCTTAGCGCGTTAGTTTTTTTTTCTAACGCGTAGGTACCAGGGATCCGGAAGAAGCTAAAGACTGAAGGAAGAAAGAGTTGCAGACCGAGTCACAGGATTACTACAGTTGGGTAGTTCTATTGTTATATATCTATATTTTGTAAGCATGCATATACAGTGAGTCTGTAAATATGTTTTGTAATTAAATATTTATGATTTATGTCTTATATTAGTATTATGTTTGTAAATATTAAAGTTTGATTTGTTTTATTTTTATAAAAGGTGATGAAAAATCGCACTAAACGGCAGAGTGCGCAATTGTTTGAAATTGATATTGAAGTGTTATTGAGAATGTGTATTTGATTTGAATTGTGAAAAACAGGTTTTGGAAAGTCCGAAAAACAAACGGTACTCTGCCGAAATTTTGTAAAGAGTGTGATTTGATGGGCTCACTCGAGATGGTTTTTACATTATAACGTATATGGTTTTCCAGTGATTTAAAAATTGATTGATTTGATTTTTAAATGATTTTGGAATTATAAAATGAATTTGGAAAGTTTTGAAAGTTGGAGTAGCGCTCCCTGGATCGGGTCGGGGGGTGTTACAAGTTTTTAGTGTAGGTGGATGATTTTCTCCCTTGTGTTGGTTCACTCATTAAAGTGGATTCTAGATTTTCAGTGTAATGCTTGTTGCTGGGTGAAATGAAGTTTTCTTTCTCTAAAAAAAAAAAAAAAAGATTTTAATGATCTCATAAATACATGTTTTGTGGCATGCAAACTTAACTTGTATAGTTGTTTGAATATAAAAACAATGGATATTTCAAAGATAAATGCACGATGGAATCAAAATTAAAAAATTGTTGAAAATAAATATCAAAATTTTATTGGCTGCTAATTTAAATATAAGACCCACATAGGACGATGATGATAATTTTATTATTAACTGAAAGGAGGCATATAATAATAATAATTATTATTTATACTAATACAATTGAACGTCGGAGGATAATAATTCTAATTTTTAATTTTATTGGTATAAAAGCAAAGGATATATCAATGTGAGTGATACAATCTATTTAATTACAATTTTTTTTATGAAATAATTGTAAATACTTGTAGATGAATCTATATATATACACACACCACCAATTTAGAGCTAGCAACATGGGTTACAATTCACGAATCTGATATGAATTCAAGATAAATAAATGGGTTTGGATTGATAATCAATCAACTCGTATTACGGATTGATCTACGAATCTGATATGAATTCAAGATAAATAAATGGGTTTGGATTGATAATCAATCAACTCGTATTACGGATTGATCTCTGTAAATCCGTTTAGAAAAATAATATTATAATTTTACAATTATTCAGGGTTATTATTGTAACTATATATAAATAAATAAATTTTATATAAAGAATTGAACAGATCAATCCGTATAATCCATTTTAACGGATCATATCAAGTGAAATCTAACGAATTCGTATCATATCGAATTAAGTCCCATAGAAACCACACACTCGTTTTACCGGCCTTACACCAATTTACCGATTTATAAGCAACTTACCGATTTATAAGCAACGATTTGTGATTACAACGTTTTTAAGATTCATAATAAAATTTGTAATAACAACGTTTTCAGGATTCGTACAATTCATTAACTATGATAAGAGACTTCTTCGTGTACTCATTGAAATCAACAATGAAATTAAAAAACATGGGTGTGCCCCCGCCCCCCAAACCCAAAGTGAGCATACACCATATATGAATATGATGCAAGTCTCTGACTTTTTGGTTGACTTCTTCTGAACTGGTACCTGCTAAATAAGTGAAAGTGACATTGTACAAATTGGGTAAAGATGGGTCATAATTGAGAGTCTTGGAGGCCCAAATAATAGACTATGGTGCACTGCAACCGAATGATCTCAACCCTTCTTTTAAAATAATAAATACATAAATAAATAATATCTCAACTTAAAGTTGCATAATGCAATAATTGAAGTTTGCAATAGTAAAATAGATAAACTTCATTTTAATTTCTTTTTTTTTAAATTATTATTTTTTAATCAATCTTTTTTTTATTTACATGGTTTTTAATATTTTAAAAATTCAGTATTTTAATTTTTCTGACTAAATTTTTAACAGTTAAATATAATATAATATGCACATCGATTATTTTACCCTTAACTTTAAATGATTAATTAAAATATAAAATTTTATTTTTTATTTTTTAAAATTTTAAAAATAAATCTTAACGTATACATTCAATAAGAATTTAATATGTATCAATAAAGAAATTAAAATTATAAAATACACAAAAAATTATAAAAAAAATCCTTAAATATTAAAAATATATAAATAAATTAATTAACATTAAAATTAAAAACTTTTAAAAAATAGAAAAAATAATAATATAATAACTAATTTATAAAAATTTAATAATTCAAATTAATATTAAAATCTAAAAATAAATATCATAAATAAAAATAAATTGTAATAAATTAAATTAAAAATAAAATAAGTATTAAAGTAATAAAAAAAATTTAATTTTTTTTAAATGTCAAAAGAGTAGGTATCATTATCTTTAAAAATTATAAAATTTTAATTATAATTTTTAAAAATAAAATAAATTACTAAAAGTAATTTGTAATTATTTTTTTCCATTTTTTTTCAATTTTTATTATTTTATTTTTATTTACTAATTTTTTATTTATTTTTTAACCTTAATTTTTATTTTTGTATCTACAAACTGAAATACCCTTAACACCATTAAATTTAACTATCTATTAATTAACAGAATGACTAAATTGATGAATTTCTAAAAAGTTAGGGCTATACAAGTTAAAGAAAAAAATATAGGTAAAAAAATAATTATTGGAAAAAAGTTAGGGATCAAAATAATTTTTGCCCTAGTAAAATCTAAAAATATATGTACATATCTCCCATAGCTCAATTGATTAATGTACCTGTTTATATATTTTAGTGGTGGATTTTAGATCTCACAATACATATTTATCAATATATGTGACTAGTTTTTTCCTCTTATTGTGTGAGTAAATATCTTCTGATTATAGAAATAGAAATTTAGATAGCACCTTTAATCATTAATCTGAACAAAATATTTAACATCTCTCTTAAAGTTTAATTTAATATAAACAGTGTTTCTGTATTAAAAGATAAATAGGGATTATTTTTTTTGAAGAAAGATTTTTGTTAAATTTTGTAAATATTAAAAAGAAGCATTTGATATTTTTTAAAGGCTTATGATAAATTATAAATTTTACGACGGTTTCGAACAGATGTTTTAATCAACAATATATCTGTAATTTGAGTGAGCTTTGAGCTTAAAGTTTATTTTTTGAAAAGAAATAAGGCAATAAAATAGTAGGACCCACAAAGATCTACAATATCTAGCGAGGAGATCTACGGTAGACCAGAGAGTACTAGATTCTACAACCTCACTAACACGAGCAGCGGCCGTACCCACACGCAGCGTTTTGCCTCCACATATATTTGACATACCTGACTGACACCTCAAGATTTTTACAAGCTCAGATCTCTCCTCTCCTGCCTATTTATTTATATTATAAAAAAAAAACCAAAAAAATGAAAATACATAAATAATGACACTGTATTAATTGATTGATCGCAGAGTTTGTAGACCAAGAAAGCACTTTCAAAGACTCATTTCTCTCTCTCTATATTTCTCTCATTCCACTACTGATTTCAGCTTGTCGTGGAAATCAAAGAAAGAAAAAAATGTCATTTTCTGCTCAGTAAGCTTTCACTTGGATTCTCTGTCTATGTTTTGTCAAGCAAGAGTCTTTGCCTGCTCGGATTGAGATCTGGTAGTGAGCTAGGGTTTTACTTGGAAATTTGGGGATTCTGTTGTAGATTCTTGGAACTAGGGTATAGTTTGGGGTTTAGTGTGGAATGTGGTAATTTGCAAAGAGGGTCAGGGTTGGTTTTGAGAAGATCTGAAGCTTATGAGGCAGAGGAGGCTAGTGGCTTGTAGTGTTACTGGTTTCGGATGACATTTGTTTGAAGTTTTTTTTTTTCCTGGGTTACTTGAGGGGTGGGGTGGGTGGGTGGGTGGGTGGGTTTTTATGAATGCGAACAAGTGGAGAAGTGGTTTGGTGATTGGAAGATTGTTTGCTTGGTGGGGTTGATTTTAGTAACTCAACTTATTTGGTTTTGCTTTGGTTCCTGAAGAATGAGACTCTCTTCATCGGGGTTTAATCAGCAGACTCAGGAAGGTCAGTTAGCTCTTGTTTTCAACTTCGTTTCGGTTCGTTTTGTTGCCTGAAATTTCCTGTTTTCAGCTATTTGTTTGTTATTTACTTGAAGTCTCTCCTTGTTGTTTGTGGTTGTACCTATCTGATGCTCGTGCTTGTTTTTGTTTTGATTATATTTGTTTGTGTATGCTTATTTATTTGAGGGTTTAGTTTAAGTTGAGATAGTTTTACTCACAATTCCGTTATCGGCATGTCCGTTATCGGCTCCAAATATTCAATGACATGACGTAGTGTGAAACTTGAGATGGTGAGTTTATACACAATCTATGAATTCGATGCACCAGGCACCTGACTTCTCGGACACACTTTCTAAAACTTAAAAGTTGCAAAAGTTTTATGCTATTATGTTGAGCAATGCTAAGTTAACACAAGGTTTGGTAAATTTGTGCAGGGGAGAAGAAATGTCTGAATTCTGAGCTTTGGCATGCATGTGCGGGACCACTTGTGTCTTTGCCTCATGTTGGAAGCCGTGCTGTCTACTTTCCCCAGGGTCACAGTGAACAGGTCATTTTAGTGTATCAACATGTCGTGGTTTGTTCAGTTGTTATTTATTATAAAACAACAATTACATTCTTGCCATGTCGCATGAGCAGAACACTTGTTAAGGTGTTCAATTTCAGCAAATGAGAAGATCGATAATTATAATCTGTGGATATAATCCTCCAAGACCATAATTTGTTGTTTATTCCTCTCAAAGCAATGGTACCCTTTAAATGAATTCTCACAGCTGCAGCATTTTCACGCTCATTTCAATCTTTTTATCCACAAACTGTCAGTATACTTTAGAGATGAATTGCTTACTGGTAGTTGTCTATTTAGTGGGGAATTTTTCATATTTTCTCCATTAACCACATCATATAACTTATTGGACTTTTAGTATATTTCCTTGTTACCTATTATCTTAAATGGATAACTAGAATTGTCACCTCAAAACTGCTTACATCTTGGACTTCTGTACTGTAGATTTAGATAGAGTACTTATTGCAGATCTTGCTCTATGAATTATACCCTTAGTTATATCACGAAACAGCTTTAAACCAAATATTGCCTTCTACGCCTGAAGCTTCTAATATATTAGTTTTGTGTTGCATTGCCCCTTAGTCTATCAGTTTCTAATTTTCTTGAATTCTGTTAGTAGCTTGATGGTTTAATTATTGTGCAGGTTGCTGCCTCAACCAACAAGGAAGTAGATGCTCATATACCTAATTACCCTAGCTTACCCGCACAACTCATCTGTCAGCTTCACAATGTCACCATGCATGTAAGTGTTGGTCTTTTCAGCTTATCTTGCTTCACAATGTTTTCATGGGCTACTCCTTAAAGTTGCAAATTTTTCCTTTGCAGGCAGATGTGGAGACGGATGAAGTATATGCACAGATGACCTTGCAACCACTGAGTCCAGTACTTCATTTTGCCTCGTTTGGCTTTATTAGTTTTTTAGGGTTGCACTTATTTGATTGTTTTGACACTCTTTTTATTGTAGCAAGAGCAAAAAGATATATACCTACTGCCTGCGGAATTGGGTACTTCCAGCAAACAGCCAACCAACTATTTTTGTAAAACATTGACTGCCAGTGATACCAGCACTCATGGTGGCTTCTCTGTTCCTCGACGAGCTGCTGAAAAAGTTTTTCCTCCCCTTGTAGGTGACATTTGATAATTGTAATTTGGCTAAATTCACCTGTTAGTTACCCTTCTGATGGTGTCTTGCGAGTAGCAAATCCAAACTGTTTCTTTCAACATCTAATTCTCATTTTTGTTTCAGGATTACTCACTAACACCTCCAGCTCAAGAACTGATTGCTAGGGATCTTCATGATAATGAATGGAAATTCAGGCATATATTTAGAGGTCATTTCTTTTTTTCCTCTTTGTATGCAATTATATGTTTCATACATACTTCAATACTCATAAAAATGTTATGTTCAAGCATCTTCTTTTCTGTTACATTTTGTTATTACTTGATTGACTTATTTGCGTTTTAAGAATGCCTCTCAAAGAACTAGTTTATGTAGTTTTTGAATTAGAAATTTCTGTTCAGCATGAATGTCTAGCATTTTCATTGATGATGATACTTGCCCTTGCTGATAGTAACCAACTATATGCTAAAGTTTGTGTACTTGCCTAAGCAAAATTCAATATAATCATATAAATTAAACTGAGCTTTTTTTGTGTATAAGTTCTCTAATAGGAAATGTTGATCGAGAATACCAAGAAGTTGAGGTTGAGGTCTTTGTCTAAAGATGAATTCATATTCATGCAAAAATTAGTTGTTTGGAAGGAATGTGATGAGAACCTAGTTAGGAGAAGCACAAGACGTAGGGGAAGAAGAGGGGAAATGCAATTGCTAAGAGACGAAGTTGAAGAAAGTGAAGAAATTGAGGTAGAGAGTAGCGCGACCTAAGCCGCGACTCCCTGTTGCGCGATCTAGGACGCGCCACTCATTGGGTAGCAGTGAAAAATATAGCCGCGACTTAGGCCGTGACTTCCAAGTTGCGACCCAAGTCGCAGCAATATAAATCAGATTGAGGCAGTGGGTAGCGCGACCGCGGTCGCGGTACCATGAAGCGGGATGAAATCATATTTTTTTGCACTTGTTTTATTTGAAGTTAAACCTATTTTCTAGGGCTATTTTGGTCTTTTCTTATTTCTTTTCCTATCTAGTATAAATAGAAGGATGTTCTAGGGTTGTAAGCTTATCTCATTATTATCAATCAAATATATCTCGTCTTGTAGAAATTCTCCAAAGATCAAAATCGGTTTCTCTTGAGTTTCTTGCTTAGGATTAACTTGGATTAGGGCTAAGGCTAATACCCTAAGTGCTAGAGAGTTAGGAATCCCTAATAAGGTGACTAAACTGAATTTCTATCTTGTTCTTTTATTATTTGTGTGGTGAAGTGAGGGTTTGTAGTTCTTTTATTGTTGTTGGTGAAGTTAGGATTGTTGTTCTTTTTATTGTTTGTTGGAGAAGTTAGAGTTTGTTGTTGGATTTAGACCTAGGTCCTCAATAGAATGGAGAAACCAAGTTAATAAATTTGTTTGAATTAGATTTAATACATTATTTTGGTTTTGGTAGAGTGTTTAAATACTATAGTTGAGTCTTTACTTATTAGCTTAAAACTTTTGGGTCTAATGGTTATTGACATGAGAGCTAGGTTATTATACCAGGGAGTTCTAGGTTAGGGTTTTCCCATGTGATTGAATTTGTGTTTGTTTATGAAATTGTTCTGAGTTTGAATATATGTTTGGGTTTGAGCCACGTGGCAAGTCTATTGGTCTTGCACGTGAGGAGGTGTGTTAGAGTGCTTAAATACTAAAATTGGCTCTTATATATTAGGTTAAGCTTTTGGGTCTAGTTGTAACTAACATATTTCATACGACAATTTGCTTTCAGGAGTCATGCTTCCTTTTCTTAACAGAAATGAAATTAGAAAATTAAAAAGAAACATTTTAACTGCTGCTCCTAAGAATTGATGGGTCATCAAGCTATCATCAACGTAACCAATGAAAAGTTAAGAGGTGGTCTTAATGCTACAATAATTTGCCAAAGTTTTCTAGAATGAAAATGCTTGTTTTCTACATCATGGTGAAAAAAAGGTACTGCTTTTGGTACATATCTAATTTGAATAAAACATTCCTATCCATGGGGGGCAACAGTAACTGTGACTTTTTGTCTAGATAGTTAATAGAGCACTGACTTTCCAAGGAAGAAATTCCAAATATTAACTAGTTTTTACTTTTTCCTATTTGCATATGCAGGCCAGCCCAAGAGGCATCTTCTTACGACAGGATGGAGTGTTTTTGTTAGTGCAAAAAGACTTGTTGCCGGTGATTCTGTCCTGTTTATCTGGTTAGAATATACTTTTTTTTTCCCACTTGGGAATTATTTTTTATTTTCAATTTTGTGCTGGAACATCTCCATTTGAATGGGTGTCAGCCAGGGAGCTAGCGACCCATGATACAATGCCTGTGGGACTGCTGATGAGCGCTTGAGACAATCTGATGAATTGATGATCCTGTTTACCTAATTTGTATTGTGGGTAACCATCAAAAAGATTTTATAGATGTCAGATCATAAATATTGTGGGTTAAGCCATTAATTATATGTTTACTGTCACACCATAGGACTTTATTTTTCTGCATACATGCCAAGTAGCTTCCTATCTTGCATATGCAATTTGTTCATGGTGCACTTGAACAAATCAGTTTGTTCTGTTTGCTGCATGCAAGAAGTTGATTGTGAATAACAGTTATATGGTGCAATTTTCTTCATTTATTAGTTATTTTCTTTTCCATTAGGAATGATAAAAATCAATTGCTCTTGGGTATCCGGCGAGCGAATCGTCCACAGACCGTCATGCCTTCATCAGTTCTGTCAAGTGATAGTATGCACATCGGTCTTCTTGCTGCAGCCGCACATGCAGCAGCCACAAATAGCCGTTTTACTATATTTTATAATCCAAGGTGAAGTATTTGCTCTCTTCTCAAGAAAAAAAGGTGCAATTATCTGCTCAATTTATTGATTGAAAATTTCAATACAACTATTAATCATTCAAACTGCCTCAAATTGCAGGGCAAGTCCTTCAGAATTTGTCATTCCCTTGGCTAAGTATGTTAAAGCAGTCTATCATACTCGTGTCTCTGTCGGGATGCGATTTAGGATGCTGTTTGAGACAGAAGAGTCAAGTGTCCGTCGGTAGGTCTCACTTTTCTCATGTTCAATTGTTCATTCTGATAAACAAATAAGTAGGAAGGAAATTAATTGAAGATGTCTAGCATTTTGCTTGTTTTAATTTAAAGCGTAGATTGAATTTTGTTTTTGCTCTTTGTCCCATTGTTAATGCCAAAAATTCCAGCACTAACCAGAATTGAGGAAATCCACTAGGTGATTTCCTGGGCGAACCTCACTAGGTCGAGGTCGGCGAACCTCACCAGGTTGAGGTTCTAAATAAGGTGATGTATGGTATGCACTCTGGTTTAAAAAAGGTCTCCTGGAGAGTCATCTGGGCCTAGCAGGTTATTGTCACTGAGCATGGTATTTTCACTAGGTGTGGAGTCCGATGAGGTATTGTCACAAAATGATAAGTTCGACCAGGTCGAAATTCTGAATGAGTGGAGGCTGTTTGATTTCCAGGTCTGAGAAGGCCTTATCAGGTGCATTCCTGACGAACCTGACCTGGATGAGCTTTTATATGGGTGTGTATGAGTGAGAATATCTTGACTCTCTGGGTAGTTCCTTCTACGACCAGGTCCCTTGCAAGATAGTAAACGGGGGCAGGGTGATGTCAACGACCACACTCCAACCCCCAAGTCAGGATAAATAAAAAAGTGGTCGGAAAAATCTAAGGATATGAGAGAGTTATAATGTAATGTAAGAGAAATAAAAGATGTCATTTTACCATATTGGGGTGTCATATATATAACCCTTTATTATCGCTTAGGCTAACCATCTTCATCTCATTTATGCTTGCAAAAATTGCTATCAGAATAATGACGGCAACCGTTACAAACCAGGATTGTAGTAATTACTAGCCATGATAGTGGTAAATGTGGCACTGTAATGAGCCAAAGTGTTTAATGGTGGCAGTTACTGTTGTGGAATAATGGCTGATGACTTTTCTAACTGAAGTAAATAAGTTGGTGTGGCACATGGTGCTATGCCACCTGGTGGTAAAACACCTGGTGGGCTGTTTGGTCAAGTACCTGTTTTTTGGTTGGATATTTTCTATCAACACCCATAATTTTAATTTTTTTTCTCCCCTTGATTGTCAGAACTATGTACAACCTTGATCAGTATGTTTTTGACCCCTCCTATTATGAGGGAAGTTGGATTTTATTTTTTTTTCCTTTATTTCTTTGCCTGGTGATCTCAAAATGAATTGACAATCACTGTCCTTATTGACAAAAAATATACACTCGAGATCTAAGAAGCAGTGAAAGAAGTCTATTAAGGCTTTTGACGTTAAAAGGTGGCTAAAAGGGTAGAAATATGTGTAGTAAAAGCTTTAGGTTTGGGCTGGTTAGTCAAATAATTGGTTGGTTGGTTAGTTGCTGTCTGTTTTAATTTTGTGAACAGATGCAGTTGCCTTTTCCTTTGTTTTGCTCATTGTTCTTATTGTAAATAATAATCAAAATAAGAGATATTGCTCACTGGTTTATGTTTATGTCCAGATATATGGGTACAATTACTGGCATTAGTGATCTAGATCCTGTCCGCTGGCCAAACTCACATTGGCGCTCTGTTAAGGTTTGTTTGAATGATTTTTCTCTTGAAGTTGTAACACTGAATTTAGAACTACCACTGTCATTGTTTTATTGAATTCCAGTTTAAGTTATAGATAGACATGAAATTACTTTGTTGTACTGATGCAGGTAGGCTGGGATGAATCCACTGCAGGGGAGAGGCAGCCGAGAGTGTCCTTGTGGGAGATTGAACCATTAACAACATTTCCTATGTATCCTTCCCCCTTCCCTTTGAGACTGAAGCGACCATGGCCATCTGGACTGCCCTCCTTCCCTGGTATTTGTGGGTTTTAGCTTTTGATGTTGGATAACATCATAATATCTCCTTGATTTGAACCTGATATGAAATTCACATTTTGATTAATTTTTCACTCAAATCTGTTTAATATGTTTTATGAAGCTCTGAAAGATGGTGATATGAGCATCAATTCTCCATTAATGTGGCTTCAGGGAGGGGTTGGGGATCAGGGAATCCAATCTTTGAACTTTCAAGGATTTGGGGTTACACCCTGGATGCAGCAAAGACTTGATACTTCTATGCCAGGTTTACAACCGGATGTTTACCAAGCAATGGCAGCTGCTGCACTTCAGGAGATGAGAACAGTTGATTCTTCCAAATTAGCTTCCCAATCTCTTCTGCAGTTCCAACAGTCTCAAAGTGCATCGAATGGGCCTTCTTCGATGATTCCGAGGCAGATGTTACAGCAGTCCCATTCTCAAAATGCTTTTGTGCAGAGTTTTCAAGAAAATCAGGCTTCTGCTCAGGCTCAGCTTCTGCAACAGCAGTTACAGCGTCAGCATTCTTATAATGACCAACGGCAGCAACAGCAGCAAGTTCAACAACCTCAGCAATTGCACCAGTTATCAGTTCAGCCACATATCTCAAATATCATTTCCACTCTACCTCATCTTCCATCAACCAGCCAATCCCAGCCGCCAACACTCCAGGCCATTGCTCCACAGTGTCAGCAGCCAAGCTTTTCTGATTCTCTTGGTAACTCAATAGTCACATCTGATGTTTCCAGTATGCACAGTATCTTAGGTTCGCTATCTCAGAATGGAGCATCCCACTTACTTAGCTCGAACGTGTCCAACCATATTATCGCTTCCTCTTCCATCATAACCAAGCAAGTCGCAGTAGATCCGCATCTTTCTTCCGGAATGTCTCACTGCATACTGCCCCAGGTGGAACAGTTAGGAACACAACAGTCAAGTGTTTCTGAACTTGCTAATTTGCTACCACCATTTCCTGGGAGAGAGTACTCTTCTTACCATGGTTCTGCTGATCCACAAAACAACCTTCTATTTGGGGTTTCCATTGATTCCTCATCTCTCATGGCACAACATGGGCTGCAAAATCTAAAAAACATTGGCAGTGAAAATGATTCGTTGTCTCTTCCATTTGCTGCCTCGAATTTTACGAATGCTGTGGGAACTGATTTTCCACTTAACTCAGAGATGACAACTTCAAGTTGTGTAGACGAATCAGGTTTCCTGCAGTCTTCTGAGAATGTGGATCAAGTGAATACATCAAACAGAACCTTTGTGAAGGTAAACGTAAAATTCTTTCTCTTTTTCAAGTATGTCACAAGTTGTATGGGGATTGTCTTCTACTTTCAGAAACTTATTTTCAATAAAACCTGAATGGATTATGCTTTTGATCTCCTGGTATCTCTGGCCTGCCTGTTATTTTCTAGAAAATCATGATTAATCTTGCGACAGCTAATTGAATTAATTATAGGTTGTGGGTGTTTGAAACTGGTCAAACGATGTTTCGAATGTTAATGTGGTCTCTTGCTTTATAATAGGAAAATTTTCCTGGAGGATACCACCTTTAATTTAATTCTGTGCAAACTTAAATTATTGTTCTCTGAGGCATTACTATTCTATTCAACATTTATCTTTGGCATATTTTGAAATTTTACATCCAAATATATGATTTTGTTCAACTTTTATTTGCATTCCACTTATGATTTTTGTGAATCATAACTGAAGTTCTTATGGCCATTCATCGTTTCTTGTTAATCCAAATATTGTAAACTTGACAGGTTCACAAGTCAGGGTCCTTTGGGCGGTCACTGGACATTTCCAAGTTCAGCAGCTATGATGAGCTGCGCAGTGAGCTCGCTCGCATGTTTGGCCTTGAAGGCCAACTAGAGGACCCTCAGAGATCAGGCTGGCAGCTTGTATTTGTAGACCGGGAGAATGATGTTCTTCTCCTCGGTGATGACCCTTGGCAGTAAGTAACAGATCTAGTTCTAGTTTTCTCATTTCTAGTTTAGTTTTAAGTTTTGGGCATGATTCTTATTTGTTGCTAAGTTTGGTTGCCTTTAACTAGTGTAGGCTCCTAAGGATCATAGGATAGGTTGCATTGATACTGTACTTCACCTCAATCAATTTAGTTGTTCTACATAAATATTACTTAAGTGTTTTGGTAAGTCGTACTGGTAAAATGACAAGATTTAAAAAGAGACTAGCTTTATGCAAATATGAAGATTGATGGCCTTGCTTTGCCTTGAGTTCAGTTGTCAGTGACAATTGACCAACGGCTGTTGACAATGATCATTAATGAGTGCTAATCTTTGTTGCTTATGTATGGTTGCTGATAATAGTTGCTTGTCATTAATTAATAAATCATTACTAATCATTTTCCTATGGGCATACCTAACATTGAAAAGATATGTGAAAACATACCGGTTTCTCTACTGTTCCATTTAACATTTTCAACAGGTAAATTTTTCCGAGAAATAATGGAGCTTGAGAACCACTTAAAATTAATTAAGTTATTAGAAATCATCATTGTCAGCATCTCATCTATAATCAATATTGCCAATTTTGGTTCCTAACCTTCATCAAGCTGCATTTTGAGCCATGAAAATTGGGCAATTAATTTAGAAAAGATTAAATAAAAAACATTAGCAATCACATGCAGAATATTTAGATATTTGCAAGGAACCAACGATAAAGAACATTTACTCAGTATGGGGGCCCTATCTTAACCTTCAAAGAGTCAAAAGTTTTTGTCATAGAACAATGAGATATCTGTTTCTTCCAATTCCTGGTATAGAAGGAGTAGGATGCATTTTTCGCAAAGCTTTTGATCAGGTTTCCTTGGTGGGATCGTTAGTATGTATTGTAGATTGCTGTAAAAGCATGCTTAGTAAATACATATCTACGTGAATGATGTGTAATCTTTTTTCATTTCCTGTGTTTTTTGTATTCATATGAACTTTGTACATTTTTTCTTCTGTCTATTCTCCAGGGAGTTTGTAAACAACGTTTGGTACATTAAGATACTATCTCCGCTGGAAGTGCAACAAATGGGCAAAGAAGGCCTGAGTTCAGTGTCTTCTGTCCCAGGCCAAAGGGTCTCCAATAACAATTGTGATGACTACGTGAGCAGACAGGAATTAAGAAGTTCAAGCAATGGGGTTGCATCCATGGGGTCTCTTGATTACTGAAGCCGCAAATTCTCTTTTTGACGATGGGAGAATTAAAAGAAATGAACATCGGCTTCTGATAAGTATCTATAACTGTTATACCTAAATGTTTGTTGTTGTTGTTGTTATGGTGAAATGGGTGAGAGATGTAGTGCTATGCTATGCTATGCTATGTTACTGATAAAGCTTGTATGTCAAAATATCACTGTAAATTATTGTAGTAGGAGACTCTGTTGATGCTACTTAGAACTTTCGGATCCTTTAAAAGAAACTGACATCTTAGTAGCAGTTTGTTTGCTATCTTTGAATTGTAATTTATGAGATGACGACATTAAACTCACTGCCAACCTTTTTACACATCAAAATTGCATACTACTATTTGTATTTTTAATAGTTGTTAAAGTTTTTTGTTTTTGGTAAATAACTAGAAAAAGTAGTGTGTTCTATAATTATGTCAAATGTACCCTGTTAAACAAAGCTTTTACCTTCACAAGATTAATAATTCTGGGGTGAGTAAATATTGTCGTTAGCAATCTTAATCACATCAGATTTTTCAATATTTTTTAGCATTTCTCTACTTGTCACAGTTGTCTCATTTTTGCATCTTACATTGGAAACTATAATTTCGCTTATTATATATTTATTTTGAATGGGAAATAGTTTAGTATCAATACCTAATTTAGACATATAGGAATCAGATCGTCTAAGCTTATTGAATTTTGTTAAAATTAAGTGAAATATAACTTTTTTTTGTTGAAAGGAGGGTTTAACAACCCAGAACAAAAGAACACAGCCTAGCTAGAGGCATTACAATTGACCATCTTAGAGGTAGAAACACCTCTCAAATCATCAATGGAAAAAGAAAGCACAATTAAAGGAGAGCCTCAAATAAAACAGTTCTCAAATTTAAAGAATGACCAAGGCAAGATCATCTGCCCACTTTATCCTTCCTTGTAAATGTGCCTAATAGTGTAGCACCAATCTCTACTTAACAACTCATTGCAGCTGGATATAATATTGGAAAGATGATGATTGATGTTGATATTCTTTGGAGGGCAACTCAATAGCACAAGTGGAATCACATTCCGCATAAACTCTCCTAAAACCTGTCTCCCACGCCAGCTTCAGCCCTTCAAAAACCCCATAAACTCAGCTTCAACTACACTATCAATCCCCTTCATCACAAAACCCAGCAACCACTCTCTAGCAGAGTTCTTGAAAACACCACCAGCTTTAATAGTTCCCAGATCCACATTCCTACTGCCATCCACATTTAGCTTGACCCACCCTTTAATAGGAGGAACCCAATGGATCTCTATATTATCATGTTAGCATTCTTTTCAGTTTTCTCATTAGCTTCCCTCCACTCCTTCAAATACTGAGACACAACATTTTGAGGGTTTGTAGAAATCACAAAGTCCTCATCAGACACACTCAAACACCTCCATTTCTAAATAAACCACAAGATAAAAGCAAAATACACATTAGAAAGCCCTAAATAATTAAACCCTTTATTATTAAAGAGGTTACCAAACAACCATTGCTCCCAACTAGTAATCCCAGGCCAGCAATCTTCCCAAATTTTCACAGAACATCTGCAGCTTTTAAACAGATGAGCACAGTCTTCATAGGTCATCTGACATGAGGACAATCTGAATTGTCACCTATGCCTTTGATTAATTTTTACACATTAAAAAGAGTTTTACCATGCACTTTGGATCCAGAGGAACATCTGAATCTTAGGAGGGACTTTAATCTTTCAAATAACTTTCCATTTCCAGCGTACAAAATTCTCCCCAACAGTTACATAATAGGCAGAGCTAGCAGTGAAATCACCATTAGAGGTGAGACCTAAGATGCACTGTCAATGTTATTATAGTATTTGCTTACATAAATACTTATTATCATTTGAACTATGCTTGTAGGAAGCACATCAAATAATTTTTTATAATTCCACCCTTCCTCATAAAAAAACAACAAACCTTATCTTGAAGCTGATCCTCATCTAAAGTATTTACAGCATGATGTTGCAGCACACCCATAAGAAGCACCTAGTTATCCACCCAAATCTTGAACCCTTCAGATCAGCCCTTTAACAATGGTTATAAAGCCATGTTTGGACCCTTTCTACACACAAGAACTCAGGCCTTTCTTATTGTCAACATCCAGAAAAGACTTAGCCTTGAGATACTTGTT
The DNA here is from genome assembly GCA_003430845.1 of Xanthoceras sorbifolium. Classification (NCBI taxonomy): domain Eukaryota; kingdom Viridiplantae; phylum Streptophyta; class Magnoliopsida; order Sapindales; family Sapindaceae; genus Xanthoceras; species Xanthoceras sorbifolium. Next base: position 17,430,764 of record CM010608.1, on the reverse strand, counting down.
TTTAGTCATATCATTCCAAAAATTCCGTTTCTTCTGTAAGATATTCCAGCCAGCCTTAGCAAGTAATGCTTGGTTCAAATCTTTCATGCTCTTGATGCCCAGTCCACCATCATTTTTCGACTTACAAACAATATTCCAGCTGATGAGATGCACCTTGTTCTTATTCCTGCCTCCATAAGAAATCCCTATTGATCTTATTAAGCTTGCAACAAACATCCCTTGGAGCTTAGAAATCTGCATAACATACACCGGAATCGCAGGGGACACAACCTTAATTAACACAGACCTACCGACTAAAGATAGAGTACCACTCTTCCACGCAGCTAATCTGTTTTGGATTTTTTCAATGATCCCCTTATAGGTGAATTTATTAACCCTTCCATGCACCAAAGGCACCCCTAAATACATCCCTAGATCATCTGTTAAAGGGGAGCCAGAAACTGCAACCACATCCCTCACTAGCCTCTAATTAGTATTTCTGGAAAAAAAAAAAAAAAAAAATTCTAGACTTAGGGTAGCTAACCCGCTGACCCGAGCTAGTACAAAAATCATCAATGCAGCTTTTCATGATAATAGCTTGCTTAAGAGTAGCTTACCCTGTAACACCCCCTGACCTGACCCGACTGGATCGACCCAGGGAGCGTTACTGGGTTTTCAAAACTTTCTCAATTCACTTCATAAATTGTCAAACCATTGTGAGCTCATCAAATGAATTTTCAAACCATTGGAAAACCACATAGTTTATAATTTAAAAACATTTTCGAGTGAGCCCATCAAATCATATTTTTTTTTTTTAAAATTTCGGCAGAGTTTCCTTTGTTTTTCAGTTTTCCCAAAACTTGTTTTTCCACAACTCAAATCAAATACAAATTACAACAACACTTCAAATCTCATTTTTAATCAATTGCGCACTCTGCCGTTTAGTGCGACTTTTCCACAGTTTTAAAATAAAAGAATTCAGAATTCAATATTTACAAACATTCTAAAAATGAAAAACAGAAATCATAAAATTATTTACAAAACATATAAATATAAACTCTTCGAAATTACAGACTTCTGTATATGCACGCTAATTCAAATATAATATACAAAATGTTATAACTACCCAAATCACTGTAGTGACTCTGAACTCTTCTCTGCAGCTTGTACCTCTTTAGTCCTTTCCGTCCTCGGTATCTTTAGTACCTACGCGTTAGAAACAAAACTAACGCGCTAAGCAATACTGCTTAGTGGGTGTACACTAAACTTAAGTATGAAAATCAGAAATAACCTTTCAGAATATAACGAAATATCACATTATAATCAAATATAAACATATTCAATGCAAATCATTTACAATGCAAATCAATTACAAAAATAAAACTGTTGAAATTATTTCAAAGGGACACTCATTATAATAACTAATTCATGTAAAACCAAAGCATAAACGTATACAATCGATTTCGAAATTCACTTATCAACATATTATTCAAATCATTCATTTCTGGCCCTCTTGAATACTTAACATATACCAAGACTGGAATATGGGTCGTTCGACCACAGTGACTGTCTGTCGAACATAGCTCCCACCCTAGGACGAATCCTAAGAGTGGTACGTATCTCCCTACTCTAGGACCGAGGGTTCGGACCCTAGAGAGGTACATATCTCCTCATCCCAGGAACGAATCCTTAGGAGGGTACGTATCTCCCTACCCCAGGACGAATCCGTGAGGAGGTACGTGTCTCCCTGCCCCTGGACGAATCCATGAGGAGGTACATGATATATCATCAGTATCAATCTCAAACATCGGTGCAGTACTGCTAACAGAACCCAGCTGGTATACCAACCTCCTATATCCATTTCTATGTCTAAGTATCTTAGGGCCGTCTCGATAAAATATTTTCAAATAGTCACTATAATTTACAATCAATATACAATCCAAACAATATGCTCAAAATATACATATATAATTTCATGAATGGTAATCTATATTCGGACAATATTCTAACACGAATAATTTTAATGAAATCGTAATAATTGAAATACGATCAAAATACGAGTAAAATACGATCAAAATATAAAATCATTCAAAGAAGTTATTATAAATTCGTAATAACAAAATTCGTCAAATAAATCGCAGATTCAAACTAAAATACTGTAGAGGATTCGAAAACGGGTGTACACCAACCTGGATACCGTTTCCGTTCGACTATCGCGTTTCTAGGGTTTCTTTTTCCTCTCCTTTCTCTTTCTCTTTTCCTTTTCTCTTCCTCTTCCTCTTCTCTTCTTCTCCTCCTCTTTTTCTTCTTCTTCTTTCTTCTTTCTCTTCTTTCTTTCTTCTTCTTCTTCTTCTTTTTCTCGGTCTCTCCCTCTCTCTTTTTCCCTTTTTGTTTTTCTACACAGTTCTGCGATGATTTATTTTTTTTTTATAAAATTTCGGTCGTCGCGACCTGTGGTCGCGGTGACCAGGTCGCGGTACTCACTGGACCAACTTCACCGCCTTCATCGCGAGCACACGTCGCGGTATCTTGGTCGCGATGGTGGTCGTTATGCTCACTGCCAGGATTTCACTTCTTCATCGCGAGCTAGTCAGCGCGAGCTGTGGTCGCGGTGACCAGGTCGCGTTGCTCACTGCCCGAAAATGCCATTTTTCATCGCGAGCAGCTCATCGCGATCTGTGGTCGCGGTGACTAGTCGCGATGCTCACTGCCAAAAATTAACATTTTTCACCGCGAGCAGGTCATCGCGATTTGTGGTCGCGGTGACCAGGTCGCGATACTCACTGTCTCGGTTTTCAATTTTCATGCATCATTTCTGGACCGTTCCATCTGGTCCACCTGGAAATCATAAAAATAAACATACTTTTAATTACATTTACACCCCTTAAATCACACAATTTATATTCACATGTTCAAAATGAATTATCCGAAATTTTGGGATGTTACAATTCTTCCCCTCTTAAGAAATTTCATCCTCGAAATTTACCTCAATTGAACAGTTGCGGATATTGTTGTCTCATAGTTTCCTCGCTCTCCTAGGTAGCTTCTTCTACATTGTGGTTCCTCCAGAGGACTTTCACCAGTGGCATTCTTTTATTTCTTAGCTCTTTAATCTCCCGATCAAGAATCTGCACTGGTTCCTCCTCATATGTCAGGTCTGGTCGGATTTCAATACTTTCGGCCTGAACTCTGTGGGAAGGATCAGATATGTATCTCCTCAGCATAGACACGTGGAAAACATTATGAATCTTTTCTAATTCTGGAGGTAAAGCTAGTCTGTAGGCTACTGGTCCCACACGTTCAATGATTTCGTATGGCCCAATAAACCTAGGACTCAACTTACCTTTTCTGCCAAATCTAAGTACTTTCTTCTACGTAGATACTTTCAGGAACACTTTCTCACCGACTTCATACTCTATCTCTTTCCTTTTCAAATCTGCATATGATTTTTGTCGGTCAGAAGCAACTTTCAATCTATCCTTGATAATCTTCACCTTTTCCTTAGTCTGTCGAATCAAGTCTGGGCCTACTAACCTGTCCTCTCCTAACTCTGTCCAGCATACTGGAATCCTGCATTTCCTTCCATACAGTGCCTCGTACGGTGCCATAGCTATGCTCGACTGGTAACTGTTGTTGTAGGCGAATTCAATCAATGGGAGATGATCCGCCCAACTCCCTTCAAAATCAATGACACAACTCCTGAGCATATCTTCAAGCACCTGAATTACTCTTTCTGATTGTCCGTCTGTCTGCGGATGGAAGGCTGTAGTAGCCAAAATATGTCTGGCCCAAGGTATGGCCCAAAGACAAAGCCCATAGCCTAAAAGTGGGACTACACTCATGAAGTATGACCGTGTCTCGGCATAAAGACCAAGTCGCACGACATAGAGAGCCCTCATATAGATGTCAGTCCGAAAGACTATGTCGCACGACATGAAGCAGTCATACGACGACGTATCAGTACGAAGACTGTGTCGCACGACATGAAGCAGTCATACGACAATGTACCAGTACGAAGACTGTGTCGTACGACATGTACCCTTATGTAGTGCGACCGTGCTACATCACCCAATCATGGTCCAGATTGACGAGAAACCTACATGTCGTACGACATAGCATCTCCGTCGCTCCGAGGGAGACCGGATTGTGATCTACTTTGAAACGGGTCCTACAAAGTCATAATGACACTTGATGGCAGCCCGATCAAAAGAAGCACCCAGATGCTTTCTTGGTGGAAGACAGAGAAGAGAGAATGATGAGATCCCTCAAAAAGAAGAAGCATCAGTCTCCTATAAAGAGGAAGAGAATCCCTCATAAGGAGGGAGGGCCAAAAAAAACCGAGATCAAGAGATTACGAAGAAAAAGCCACACCCTACGGCCATTGTTGAACTTCTCCGATCACCATCCGACCTTACACCTCATTTGATCAAAAAAAACCCCAACTGTGAAGATAGCAGGAAGTATTCCTTACTCATCTCCATTTACAAACATTTCACTCTTACTAGCACTCGCTAACTTGACCGTCGGAGTGACTTTGGCCGGCACCACCCCGGTGTCCCAGACGTCCTGCGGATCACGTGCGTTCTGTCTTTGCAGGTTGTAGTGCCCTGTGTTCCCGAGCAATTTTTGAGGACTACAATTTGGCGCCCACCGTGGGGCCCGACAATCTCTAAGCAAGCAAAGGTAGAACGCGGCAACTCCGACTATGTCATCTGACGATTTTCATCACGACGCGATGGAGGTTAGGGTACAACTCCTCATATCCCAGATGCAAGAGAATACCCAAAGGCTCCAAGCACTCGAACAAGAGAATCAACGAGTGTTGGCAGAGAACCAAGAATTACAAAATAGGATCAGTTCGCTCACTGCCGTACGACCATTTGGAGACGTTTCAACGTCCCAACCCTTGCCATTCGAGCAAGCTGCTCACGCTACTTATTACGCGCCAGTCCGCCCGGACGAACAGGGTACTACCGCGAGAGACTTCGATCCAACCCACGTAGGCTCAGAGCCCAACGTTCGAGTCACGAATGGACCCCATATCGTCGCACGACATACGGCGGAGAATATACCAAATGTGATGGGAGGACATCGATCAGACGACGTGGCAAGAGCTACACAAGGAGTGCCGCCTATATCTACTCCCAATGGCAACGTCGGCTCAACCCAACCAACCATCCCGCTACAAGGAACGTCATCCGGCCCTTCGCATTCAGCGCCGTCAGAGCCAAACCAAGTGAGCGCCGAGCCGACCTTGGCCAACCGAGACTTGGCACGAAGGTTCACAAAGATGGAAGCACTCATCCAACGCATTCCGGGAATGCCCACTCCTATAAAGAAAAGTGCGGCCAATAGTTTTGCCGACTCTCCCTTCGTCGACACAATAGCATTGGTAGAGATGCCAAGGAAGTTCAACTTTCCAGGTATGAAGCAGTACGATGGTACGACGGATCCCGACGACCACATTGCGCAGTATCGACAACGGATGTTCACAGCCGCCATCCCGCGTGACCTTAGGGAAGCATGTATGTGCAAAGGTTTCGGTTCGAGCCTCGTAGGACCTGCCCTACAATGGTACACCAACCTTCCCAATGTTTCCATCAACTCTTTTGCTCAACTCACTGACACCTTCGTAGAGCAGTTCGCTAGTAGTCGGAAGTTAGAAAAACAATCTGATGACCTTTATGCAATCAGCCAAAGGAGGAATGAACGCCTACGTGACTTTGTTGGCCGTTTCAACCATGAAAAAGTGTCCATCCCTCATTGCAACCAGGCGACAGCCATATCAGCCTTCCGCAAGGGTCTGCTCTATGATTCCGACCTATACAAGGAGCTCACCAAGTACCCTTATAAAACTATGGAAGACGTCCTAGCCAAGGCATGGGCACAGATAAAATGGGAAGAGGACGAAGTAAACCATAAACCTAGTAGAGCGAACTACAAAGAAGATAAGTCGGAGAGGATGGTCGAATAACGAATCAACACCCGACGCAGCGGGCCATACCCAACCATACCCCGAAGGGACGGCCGTATGATGTACGAGCGCCGGCACGACGACAGACCACCAAGGCCGTTCGTTCGTTCAAAAAACATAGCACCGGAATACAACTTGAACATCAGACCAGCGGAGGTAGTCGCCATACTCAAAGGAATGGGTAGGTCGGTTCGGTGGCCAGACAAGATGATGAGCCCGCCGGATCAAAGAGACAACTCTAAATGGTGCGAATTCCATGGAGACCACGGCCATCGAACTGAGCATTGCGTGGCGCTACGATTAGAAGTGGCCGAACTACTCAAGAAAGGCCACCTTAAGGAATTCCTGACTGATAAAGGTAAGCAAACTTTTATGAATAAAGAGAGGTCGCGCGACATTGTTTCAATTCCACCACCAGAACCTCCCAAACACGAGAGAACTGTGAACGTCATCTCTGGCGGGTCTGAAGTGAATGGAGTAACCTACTCGGAGGCAAAGCGCCACTCGCGGCAGGCCGGTCAGTTCCTACATATAACTACCCAATCAGTTTCAGCAGCGATGAGCATATGGATTTATTCAATCCCCACCACGACGCACTAGTCATCTCACTGACGGTGGCCAATTGTTTAATCAGACGGATCCTAGTGGACAATGGAAGCTCAACCAATGTACTCTTCCTCGGCGCACTAAAAGAGATGCACATCGATGAATGTAACATCGTACGTCGCTCCACAATCCTTGTAGGATTTAGTGGAGAACACAAGAACACTTTGGGAGAGATCACCCTTCCCGTTTACGCGGAAGGTGTCAACTTGAACACTCGTTTCCTCATCTTGGATTGTCCGTCGTCCTACAACATAATCATGGGTCGCCCGTGGATTCATGATATGAGGGCAGTCCCCTCAACATATCATTAAGTCATCCGTTTCCCTACCAAGTGGGGAGTCCACGAGATCCGAGGGCAGCAAAAGATCTCGCGCGACTGCTACCAGAACACTCTAAAAAACAGGCCGTCCGACTTATAGCAATTACAGAGCGAAAGTACCCCCACCAACAAAGACGGACCAGATATGGAAGAACTCGACGAAGTGTCCATACATCAAAATTTCCCAGACCACAAAGTTAGTATTGGATCCCGCCTTCCACAAAATATCCGAGCAAGACTACTCAGCTTCTTGACGGCGTGGCATGACAGCTTCGCATGGTCGCACGCAGACATGATCGAAATTAACCCTGAAGTCCTAGTACATAGGTTGCAAGTCGACCCGGATCATCCACCTGTGAAGCAAAAAAGAAGGAAGTTCGCGCCCGAGCGCAACAAGGTTATAAATGAAGAAATCCAAAAGCTAATTGACATTGGCTCGGTGAGAGAAGTAAATTACCCGGACTGGCTCGCGAACGTAGTAGTAGTGAAGAAAAAGAATGGGAAGTGGCGAGTTTACATCGACTTCACAGACCTCAACAAGGCTTGTCCGAAGGATTCCTTCCCTCTCCCACACATCGACATGATGGTGGACGCTACGGCAGGCCACGAACTATTGAGCTTCATGGATGCATTCTCCGGTTACAATCAAATCCTTATGCATCCGGACGACCAAGAGAAGACTTCTTTCATCACGGAGCGTGGCATTTTCTGCTACAAAGTAATGCCGTTCGACCTCAAGAACGCTGGGGCAACCTACCAAAGATTAGTCAACAAAATGTTCGCAACCATGCTTGGACAGATTATGGAGGTCTATATCGACGACATGCTGGTAAAGTCATTAGTAGCAGACCAACACCTCGACCACCTCCGGCAGTCGTTCGACATCATCGACAAGTATGTGATGAAGCTTAATCCAACCAAATGTTCCTTCGGAGTTTCATCAGGGAAGTTCCTTGGCTATTTAGTAACCAAGAGAGGCGTCGAGGCCAACCCGGATCAACTCCGATCCGTCATGGATCTAAGGTCCCCCAAAAGCATCAAAGACGTACAAAAGCTAACCGGACGACTCGCGGCCCTCAACCGATTCATTTCAAAGTCGTCCGAAAAATGTAAACCTTTCTTCGATGCTCTAAGAAAGAGCAAGTCATTTGATTGGAATCAAACAAGCGAGGACGCCTTCCAAAATATAAAAAGGTATCTAGCAAACCCACCTCTCCTGTCCAAACCTAAGGAAGGAGAGACCCTCCTACTCTACCTCGCTGTATCCGAGACGGCCGTTAGCGCGGTACTGATAAGGGAGGAGGATGGCAAACAACTCCCCGTATACTACATCAGAAAGACCCTACTCGACGCAGAGACAAGGTACACCCAACTTGAGAAATTAGTCCTCGCACTAGTCACAGCCGCAAGGAAATTACGGCCGTACTTCCAATGCCACACTATTAGTGTACTCACTGAATTCCCCTTGAAGAATGTCCTACATAAACCTGAACTATCCGGCCGTCTAGTGAAATGGGCAGTGGAGCTGAGCGAGTACGACGTCAACTACCAACCTCGCACGGCGATCAAGTCGCAAGTACTGGCGGATTTCATAGCAGACTTCACGTCCGGGATTCTACAACGAGCGGAGGAAGAACTTTGCACCATGTCGTGCGACACACCAAGAGAGGAGTGGAGTTTAGCAGTTGACGGATCAAGTAACGCTAGAGGCAGCGGGCTGGGAATAGTACTTACCTCCCCTACGGAGCACATCATCGAGAGGTCCATCAGATGTGGATTCAAGACCACCAACAACGAAGCCGAGTACGAAGCCCTCATAGCCGGGCTCACCTTGGCAAAGGACTTACACGTCGAGCGAATCAAGGTACGCAGTGACTCCCAATTAATTGTGAGACAATTGCGAGGGTCCTATCAAGCTCGGGACTTGAAGATGTCGGCCTACTTGACCTTGGTAAAGGAGTTACAAGCTTCATTCGAGTCATTCGACATCGAGCAAATACCCAGATCCGAAAACGCGCATGCCGACGCACTCGCCAATCTTGGGTCCGCACTAGATACCACGATTGAACGGACCATTCCCATGGTGTTTGTCCAATGGCCAACTGTGTGGAAACCAACAAAGCTCGAAATCAAACCAATTTCGGACGAGCCCACTTGGATTACCCCGATCCAAGACTACTTGAGGGACGACACCCTCCCATCTGACAAGGTAGAAGCATGAAGAATTAAAATCAAGGCCGCCCGATTCTCTATAATAGAAGGTCAACTTTACAAGCGATCCTACTCCGGGCCCTACCTCAAATGTGTCGACCCAGTTGAAGCTCAGCAAGTACTCAAGGACTTACACGAGGGGCAATGTGGGAATCACTCGGCCGGGAGAAGCCTAGCCAATAGAGCAATCACGGCCGGGTATTACTGGCCCACGATGCGGTCTGAGTCGCACGACCTCGTCAAAAGGTGCGACCCCTGTCAGCGCTTCGCGCACGTTTCACATCAACACCCGGAAAGACTCCACCCCATCTCAGCACCATGGCCCTTCATGAAGTGGGGCATGGACATAGTAGGGAAATTGCCCGTCGCTACCGGAGGAAAAGTCTACATGCTAGCCGTAACCGACTACTTCACAAAGTGGGTCGAAGCCGAATCATATGTAAGAATCAAAGACGCCGAGGTAAAAAGCTTCATTTGGAAGAATGTCATATGCCGCTACGGAGTTCCAAAGGAAATAGTCACCGACAATGGCTCACAATTCATTTCATACGATTTCCAAGACTTTTGCGACAAGTGGAGCATCAAACTAAGCTATTCAAGCCCAAGATACCCTCAAGCTAACGGACAAGCAGAATCCACTAACAAGACAATCATGTCCACCCTCAAGAAACGACTCGACCAATGCAAAGGGAAGTGGGCCGACGAGTTACCAGGTGTGCTATGGTCTTACCGTACGACGGTCAGGACATCAACAGGCGAAACACCATTCTCTCTATCTTACGGCTCAGAGGCCGTCATAGCAACAGAGGCTGACTACCCTTTTTATAGGATACGACACGCAACAGGAGAAGCAAACGACAGAGAATTGCTGAGTGAACTCGACACAATCGACGAGCGCCGCGACAAGGCCGCAATCAGGTTGGCCGTATACCAACAACGAGTCGCCCGTCATTATAACAGAAACGTTCGTCTCAAGTCATTCCGTATTGGAGATTGGGTTCTTCGCCGCGTCTTCCAAAACACAAAGGAAAAGGGAGCAGGCAAATTCGGTCCTACGTGGGAAGGACCATATCAAATCACCAATATATTTGGACATGGAGCCTATAAACTACGATGTACAGATGGCATGGAGATCAGCAACAGCTGGAACGCATGCCATCTAAAACCATATCAGTTTTAAATATTATATCTTGATTTGCCACATGGAACTCTCTTCCCCATCGGAGGGCCATTGATAAACCCAACGTCCAACGTTAACCTTTTTATGCAGGTCAGCATTGCAAAGACTATCTTAAACTACATCAAAGTTATAGCGTGCAACTAAGCAGTTACACACTCCAATTGGGGCAATTCAATACCATAAAAAACAAAGTCTATGACAAGAAACGACCATGACCCGCACTCAAGGTCATGGACCGCGACCTACATTCACGGTCTCCATCTCCAAACGATCACATGACCCGCACTCAAGGTCATGGACCGCGACCTACATTCACGGTCTCCATCTCCAAACGATCACATGACCCACACTCAAGGTCATGGACCGCGACCTGCATTCACGGTCTCCATCTCCAAACGGTCACATGACCCGCATTCAAGGTCATGAACCGCGACCTGCATTCACGGTCTCCATCTCCAAACGATCACACGACTCGCACTCAAGGTCATGGACCACGACCTGCATTCACGGTCTCCATCTCCAAACGGTCACACGACCCGCATTCAAGGTCATGGACCGCGACCTACATTCACGGTCTCCATCTCCAAACGGTCACATGACCCCCATTCAAGGTCATGGACTTTCCATCTCCAACGGATCAAACAATCATAAATAGAAATTACCATCATGAAAGGCTTGTGACATCAAGGAAAATTTAACATGCTTCATATATTAAGAAAATTGTTATTCGACAGAGCATACAATAAAATAAAATAAAAATAAAAACGTTCGACAAAACATTTTTACAACCCCTTATGGGGCAAGATCATCGTGCTCTCCAGTCGGCTGGGTAGCCAAGGCCACTACGGTCGAACCTTCTGGAGGAGGAAGGACAGGCTCTTCACCAGGCTTATCATCGGCTTCATCCTCATCATAGCGCGACAGCTCCTCATGGTCGGCGATCCAGCTATCAACCTTCCACTCGGTCGCACGACCGTCCCTGTACTCCCTCATCAAATCCGCACGAGTCTTAATGACTGCATTGAGGACGTTATCCTCTGCCTTGTCGTACAGGGAGTCGTAGTCTGCCTCTTTAGCCTTCAGCTTGGCCTCCAGCAGGTCGATGCTCGACTTCAGCCTGTTTAACTCCAAAGTAGCCTCCACCGCCCGACTTGAGGCCTCAAGAGCAGTCTTCTTGGCCTCACCATCGAAGCCTTCAGCTTGTCATTTTCAGCCTTTAAGCTCTGGTTGCTCACCTTCAGGTCCCTCACCTTCTTAAGGGCGACGCCCAACTCTTCCTTCAGATGAACGTGCGACTGAAGAGCCTACAGAAAATAAAAATACAAGTCAGAACAACTTATAAAACATTTAAAACAAATGTATAGGTCGTACGACCATACCTGGAAGAGATGGCCAAGGCCCCAATCAGCAGCTTGGGAAAGGCCCATCTCCCTGAGGCGACTCTTATCTTCGGGCAGCAGCAGCCGCTCGACCTGTGGAAGGATCGACCCTACATTAGAGTATGCAGAGGCATCCTGTGGGAAGACCAGGTCGACCGAAGCATCGACACCCGATGTGGAATCCTCCCTCCTCCTTTTCTTCCCAGCTGAAGAAACATCTTGGGAGGTCTTGGCTCGACTAGAAGGAGGAGGTGGAGGAGTGGAGGCCGCTTGGTCGCTCGACTCAGCCTTCTTCTTGCCTTTCCTCTTCTCCCTCAGCCTCTTCATTGCGTCATCAGCAGCAGGGGCGGCAATCTCTCCAGCCATAATGTCAACTGCAAACCGTCGCTCGACGTATGAAATAGGAGTCAGAAATCGTGTGCCGTACAGTCGCTCGACACAATGCCTGACTCTGACAAACTCCACTAAATTTTTGAAGGCGGGGTAGGGGGTACCTGGCTCGTTTATTACGCTAAACTTCCAGAGGTGACTCGGCCGCAGATTTTCCTCCGCCAAAATACTCCTCCAACTCCTCTCCTTGACATCGTACGACAGCACTTTCTCTGTACGCGTCACGCACGTCAACCCAACAACAGCTTGATGCGCTCCTGTATTCACTACAAAGACAAATAAAAGGAGTTAGTGAAAACAATAGCAAAGACAGTCGTACGACGCTACTGAAATAAAGACCCACCAGCCTTAGACCAGGTCGCACGAACGACGGTATCCCCGAGAGGCCAATCGACAAGCAGGCCCCTCGCAAAGAAATACCTGTCCTTCCACAATCTGTCATTTGTCGTCAGCTCCGTGATCAGGTATGTTCTGTTGGGCCGGAGGTTCAAATTATAGCGCCCTTTTTCTGTGTCGTGCTCCCGCACGGTATACGAGTAGAACAAGTCGGGTAGCTCGAAGACTATCCCTTCCCTCGTACACAGCAGGTCCAGCGCCAGCAGGATCCTCCAGCTGTTGGGCATCAGCTGCCCTGGGGCAAGCTCGAAGTGATCGAGCACTTTCCTTAGCAGTCCGACTATGGGCAACCTGAATCCTACCCGCTGGAACAGGGAACTCGTACAGACAGGTCCTATCCTGGGATGTCCCAATCTGGTCTCTCCTCCTTATGTGGCGCCCTCAGTGCGACTCCATCAGGAATGCCATAGCTGAATCGGAGGCGCGTGACGTCGTCCTCAGTCAGCACGCTAGCCGGGTTATTCAATAGCAACCCTAGCGGCCTACTAGGTCCCATTGGACACGGGCCAGCTGCGTCGCCCGGCTGCTCGACTAAGGGCACTCCCATAGCCACGTCGTCCGTCACACGCGATGTACCCGCAAGAGAAACGGTCACGGTGTCGTACGACGAGGAAGCTATAGTTACTTCAGCACTCGCTGCCTCTGACTCTCCCCATGAGTCGTACGACAGATCTATTGGATCGTCGTATCCACGCCCAGAGGTACTGGGAGGACTCTCATCTCCTCGACTCGACATCAGACCTACAAGTCGAACGACAGTAGCCAATGGTTAGTATTTATAACCTAGATCAAAGACTTGGCACGACCTAATATCAGCTCCCAAGACTGTTAATAAGGTCGTGCGACCTATACGTCTTGGCTACTGTCGTGCGACCTAGACTCTACAAACAGTTTGTGCATAAACCTAAGTCTAAATTTTCGATCTACAAAACTTTAAAAAAAAATTTTTCTCAAGAACTATTCGAAGAACACAAAGGAACCCAGAAACAGAAATGCAAAAATGAGAAAACAAAATAGCGAAGGAACCAGGAAAACTTACCAAAAGAGCAAAACGACCTCTTCCTCGCCGGAATAAACACGGAGATGGCAAAAGTGAGCAGCAAAGACGCCGGAATGACACGGAAATGGCAAAAAACGGAAAATGGTTTTTGAGAGAGAAAACGAGAAAGAGAGAGAGAGCAAAAAATTGAAAATGAAGAGAAAGGAAAAGGGCGGCAACTAAAAAGAAACACATGCTGACGAGTCAGCTTCTCATTGGACACGTACTCCCATAACCTATCATTTGCCATGCATGCGCACTGCCCATAAAGACCGCATTTATTTCGACACAGATATCAAGGAGTCGATTGGAAACCAACCACTCTTTCCCTAAGTGACATTGTCGTACGACAATGACAGAACTTACGCGTTGTCATCTGCTCACCAACACTGATACACTCTCTCAGAAGGACAGAGTCGTGCGACAATGTCGGCCCAACCTTGAAGTTTACACATACATATCCATGTCTACATGTCGTACGACGCAAACCCCTTGGCTTTTTAGATCCAATGTGTTTGGGGGCAAACTGTAGTAGCCAAAATATGTCTGGCCCAAGGTATGGCCCAAAGACAAAGCCCATAGCCTAAAAGTGGGACTACACTCATGAAGTATGACCATGTCTCGGCATAAAGACCAAGTCGCACGACATAGAGAGCCCTCATATAGATGTCAGTTCGAAAGACTATGTCGCACGACATGAAGCAGTCATACGACGACGTATCAGTATGAAGACTGTGTCGCACGACATGAAGCAGTCATACGACGATGTACCAGTACGAAGACTGTGTCGTACGACATGTACCCTTATGTAGTGCGACCGTGCTACATCACCCAATCATGGTCCAGATTGACGAGAAACCTACATGTCGTACGACATAGCATCTCCGTCGTTCCGAGGGAGACCAGATTGTGATCTACTTTGAAACGGGTCCTACAAAGTCATAATGACACTTGATGGCAGCCCGATCAAAAGAAGCACCCAGATGCTTTCTTGGTGGAAGACAGAGAAGAGAGAATGATGAGATCCCTCAAAAAGAAGAAGCATCAGTCTCCTATAAAGAGGAAGAGAATCCCTCATAAGGAGGGAGGGCCAAAAAAAATCGAGATCAAGAGATTACGAAGAAAAAGCCACACCCTACGGCCATTGTTGAACTTCTCCGATCACCCTCCGACCTTACACCTCCTTTGATAAAAAAAAACCCCAACTGTGAAGATAGCATGAAGTATTCCTTACTCATCTCCATTTACAAACATTTCACTCTTACTAGCACTCGCTAACTTGACCGTCGGAGTGACTTTGGCCGGCACCACCCCGGTGTCCCAGACGTCCTGCGGATCACGTGCGTTCTGTCTTTGCAGGTTGTAGTGCCCCGTGTCCCCGAGCGATTTTTGAGGACTACAAAGGCTGTACTGAAACTCAATCGAGTACCCAAGGCTTCTTGAAATTTCTTCCAGAATCTGGATGTAAACCTCGTGTCCTCGGATCTCAAGGAAAACACATGATCGGTCATTTATTTTCATATATTTACGACCCCTAAACCGTATCTTTTAATTGTATTCTTAAGTATTTTTGGTGTTTTTCATGTGTTTTCCTTGAGTGTGCAGGTTTAGGGACCTAAGTGATGATTTTATATATTTTTGGGGAAAAAGTATAATTTCAGTAACTTTGGGGAAGGGTATCGATGAAAGAATGCTAAAGTTCTGGGGTCAAACCGTAAATTCAGAAAGTTGACCCCAGCAATTAATGAAACGGTGCGTTTTGATGGCAGCTGGGACTTAAGTTGAACGACGCCGTTTTGGACCAAAGCTTTGGTCCAAAACGACGTCGTTTTGGCTAAAGAATAAAACAAAAAAAAATAGAAACCAGACAGCGCCATGCACAGCTCTTCCTCGCGCGATCGCCTCTCCTCGCGATGAAGACGCCCGTGCCAACCAGTGAGCACGGCGAGCACGACTGCGACCAGCCCTAGCTCGCGATGCAGCTCGCGATGAAGAAGAGAACGTCGTCCAGTGAGCTGCGCGATGACTGAGCGCGACCTGTGCTCGCGTGGGAAGCTCGCGGTGCAGAAAGAAGATGGCAGCAGCGAGCGTGGCGAGGAGGCAGCGCGACCAGTCCTTCCTCGGGTGCTGCTCGCGTCCCAGCTCTTCCAGCAGACCAGTGAAGGCCGCGACCAAGCCACCGCGACCACAGGTCGCGGTGTGAAAAAAAACGCAGCCCTAACGGGCTGCTATAAAATGAAAAGTGCAGAAACTTGGCAAGGAGAGAGAGCTCGTGGCAGCAGTCCAGGCAGCCTTCCAGCTGTTCCAAGGGTGACTTCAACCCTCCTTGCTCCTCCCAAACACATCCCAAGCATCACAAATCATCACAACATCTCTAGATCGCAAGTGTTCATCGAAGAAGACGAAGATCGAAAGCGGAGAAGTTCAAGCCGGACCAAAGCGGAACTTCGAGTCTTGAGAGCTTCGATGGGTTGTATTTCATCTCATTTATCTTCCTTGATTGTTCATTTATGATTTTGAGTTGTTAGAACTATTGTTAGGTGATTTTCGGAACCGTGAACGGATTTGGATATTTATTGTTTATGAATATATTTTATGTGATTTATCTCATGATATTATGTGCTTAATAATAATCAATATATTTTCCATTTCCATGATTGGAACCGTGTGACCACCTCACATTATCCTCCATTGAATCCGTCTCATTTTATATTAATTGTTTTAGTTAATTTAATTTAGTTTAATTATCGAAAACCATGATTATGGGCTAAACTTGTGAGTTGGGGTTTTGATGGATCCTATTCTATGATGATTGAATGAATTGATTGTTTAATTTGTTGCGGTTGATTATTGTGTTGTTGAGTGGTTTTATTGTACTTAATGCTTTGAATGTGAAGGCCTACATTTAGATGATAAATTGGTGGTGTGTTATGTACCGAGAGGAGACGCCCACCACGTGCTCGATATAATGTCCACCACAAGTAGAATTGGATAGAGATATACTAATTTGCTTGTGTGATCACATAGGGTGTTTATTGTAACTAATGCATTTCCATGCACTTGGATATACCATCGAGAGATAGGATATTAGTGTGTGCGGAATAGGTCCGATTTACCTCGAGAGGGGACTTTGGATAAATTAGATGAACACGGTCATCATCATGCATAAGTATACTTGCGGGTACAAAAAGTTGCATCAAGTTTTTGGCGCCGTTGTCGGGGATATTTTTAGTTGTGTTGATATTAATACCGATTAAGTTTATAGCTAATTTGGATTTGTATATATTTTATTTTTATTCTTATTAATTTTGATTTTTTTTTTGTTTTCTATGGAGGACATGTATTTTTGGTATGAGGCGCCTGAGCTTACCGAGGAAGTGGCGGCTAGAGACTACGAAGCACCTTTGGGTTGTTTCTTATGTGGGGGGCCACATGTGAGTACTGATTGTCAGGTGGACAATCCGTTTGCTGAAAACCATTCTGAGCAAATGCAGTACGAGGGCTATGTACATTATCAGCAGAACAACCCCTACCTGAGCTCGTACAATCCTGGGTGGAGCAATCATTCCGAATCTCATTGGAGCGACCAGCAGGAATATCAGGAAGTTGATCCAGCATTGGAGGACATGATTTTAAAATTCATGTCTAAGATGGATGAAAGAATGGATTCCCAAGATGAGGCCCTGAGGAAGCTGGAAGCTAAACTTGATCAAGTTGCTCAACATACTCAAGCAGCTACCCAACGCTTGGAGATTCAAATCAGCAAATTAGCTACAGATATCCAATGGCAAGAGCACGAACCATATCCTATGGTGCAATGCAATGAAACAGTCGTAGAAATCGAAGAGCAAATTGAGCACCAGATTTGGGTTGATCAAGTAGAGACGGAAGGGAGCAAAAACTTGTTTTATGGAGATGAGGCATCTACCCTTCCAGAGCCGCTTGAGATTTGTCTAGTCCAGAGTACCACTGCGAAAGAAGAAAGCCACCAAGATACATACGTTTCTGTAGACCTCGGAGAAGGGAAGCCCAAACCGCCTCCGCCTTTTGAGCAGAACCCGCACTTGGGCCGTAAAGAGATACCTTCACATTCAAGGTATGCAGTGCTGGGAGAGTCATCTTCTCTTCCAGTCATTTGGTTAGGATGGTGCGGTAAGCTAATGAGGAGATACCAATTATGGGGGAGGTGGGCGAAAGCTCAAGCGATGAGGTAAAAACTTGCATATATTTTCTTTTATTTTATTTTGATTTTTTAGTTTAAATTTTCTAGTGTTTCGTAATTCTTTCCCATGAACATTTTGAAGTGTTGTGCCTTGTGTTGAAAATTTTGAAGTTCGGGGGAAGTTTGGTTGGATGTACATATTTTTGAAGTGTTTGATTTCTTTGATTTTGTTTTTGTTTGTATTTGTGTGTTTATTTTAGATTTGTTAGTTGTGGATATCTAGGGTTGTTAGTTGTGGATATTAGGACTGTTGTTTTGTGTTAATTTATTTTGTGCATTTTTTGTTTTTGTGTCTTATTTATTTTTGTTTTTAGTTTTTATTTCTAGTGTTTAGTTTTTTTTATTTCTTTATAAGCCCCTTTTCTTCGTACGTAAGGTGTAAAACATTGAGGACAATGTTTATTTTAAGTTTGGGGGTATTGTTTAGTGTTTGTGTGTTTGTGCGTCTGATTGGTGTATATAGGCTGGAAACCTAGACATTCCTCATACGCAATGCGTTTGGAAGACTTAGGTATAACAATGCCACGTACACCAGTTTTCGAGTCTTTTATTGTATTTCGTATTTTGTTGTGTTTGTGTTAGGATAGTGAAACCATATACATGCTTTACAGATAATTGAGTAATAATATATAAATACTTAGGTCATTTGAGCGTACAAAGTTGTTATTTGGAATAATGCCGGTAGTGTCTTTGCATCTAAACATATAGGTCTGACGTCTTTGCATTGTAATATGTGACAACTTTCAATTAATAGCTCTGATTAATAGTGGAGACTACCTTTAGTGAGATTTTGAGATTATTGCGTATTTATTCTGAGGGAATTCTTGTTTCTACTCTTAAACACTTTCTTGAGCTTTATTGTCATTAGATTGATCTCTATAGGTTTGCATTGGATGTTAAGGAACTGCATTATGAAAATCTTGTATATATGTTTTGAATGTTCAGTTGAGTAGATTTTGGAGATATGATCCAGGCATCGTGTGTGAATTCCTAAATAGCTTGATTTCCTATCCGTAATTGTGTGCTCCCTATCCCATTCGCGGTCAAACACTATCATATTAGCCTTTTATTGTATGACCTACATATCCAAAAATCCTAGCCGAAATTGTAAGACGTTACCTTTGACGCTTGGAAACTAGAGACAATTAAAAGAAAAATGTGTAAGTGTTGAGTGAGAAAGAGGAGTGGAGTTAAAAATATGAAAAGGATGTGGAAATGTGCAGAGAAAGAGAATAGCCAATAAACAAAAATATGTATATAAAAAGAGTTGGCTAAAATGAGAAAAAAGGAGTGAAATGCACAAAGTAAAAATTGAAAAAGGGTTGAAAATGAGGTTGAAGGAGAAAGGAAGAGGAAGGGAAGAAAGTTGAGTAAATTTGGTAGTCGTGAGAGAAGTTGCACGAATTGAAAATTTTATGAAGTCTCTCAATAGGTTCCAAGTGAGTTGAGCCCGATTTCCGTTCTTTTTGAGCCAATCACCCCAAGCCCCATTACAACCATTTAAAGACCTGTTGATCTCCTTAGGAAACTTAATTGTAATATTTGACATGTATGTATATTGATTTTTCCGTTCTTAACATTTGATATCTTTCATGAGATCCTTTGCTTAATCTGGGCGTTCTTTCTAATTATTGTTGCATACGACATATTTTGAAATTCTTTGTTCGTTAATTCTAGTCGTATGCAGTTGGAAGTGTGATAGCCTAGGTTCTGAGTGCTATTGAGTGAAAACTTGCGAGCCTAGAGTCAAGGCGAATTATATCAGTGGTTTATTAAAATGGAAGGTGTCACGATTATAAATGCATTGTATGTCAGTGTCCAGTATGATATAGGATGTATTAGACTTATTGACAGCATTTTGAATTTCTAATTTTGTGCTATTCTTATACCTTTGCATTTGTGTATATACTTATTTTGATGTTGAGCTATGTATGTGTTTAGCTTAGGACGTTTGTGGGTATCGTAGCTGGTAAACCCTCACGAGACTATAACTCGTCCACTAGGGCCACCTAGGGGTTTAAAGGCTTGTGGCACGTGCTAAGTGCCATCGTTGCATCCTACGAAAATGGATATAGCTTAGTTCGTTTTTTATTTTATTTTATTTTAGTTTTAGTTATTTTTGTCTTTCTTTTTAATCGTGGTGTGTTTCGATTTGCTTGAGGACAAGCAAAAGATAAGTTTGGGGGTATTTGATCGGTCATTTATTTTCATATATTTACGACCCCTAAACCGTATCTTTTAATTGTATTCTTAAGTATTTTTGGTGCTTTTCATGTGTTTTCCT
This sequence comes from Xanthoceras sorbifolium, assembly GCA_003430845.1. Taxonomy (NCBI): domain Eukaryota; kingdom Viridiplantae; phylum Streptophyta; class Magnoliopsida; order Sapindales; family Sapindaceae; genus Xanthoceras; species Xanthoceras sorbifolium. The sequence continues at coordinate 17,410,785 of CM010608.1, read as the reverse complement.
TGAGTGTGCAGGTTTAGGGACCTAAGTGATGATTTTATATATTTTTGGGGAAAAAGTATAATTTCAGTAACTTTGGGGAAGGGTATCGATGAAAGAATGCTAAAGTTCTGGGGTCAAACCGTAAATTCAGAAAGTTGACCCCAGCAATTAATGAAACGGTGCGTTTTGATGGCAGCTGGGACTTAAGTTGAACGACGCCGTTTTGGACCAAAGCTTTGGTCCAAAACGACGTCGTTTTGGCTAAAGAATAAAACAAAAAAAAATAGAAACCAGACAGCGCCATGCACAGCTCTTCCTCGCGCGATCGCCTCTCCTCGCGATGAAGACGCCCGTGCCAACCAGTGAGCACGGCGAGCACGACTGCGACCAGCCCTAGCTCGCGATGCAGCTCGCGATGAAGAAGAGAACGTCGTCCAGTGAGCTGCGCGATGACTGAGCGCGACCTGTGCTCGCGTGGGAAGCTCGCGGTGCAGAAAGAAGATGGCAGCAGCGAGCGTGGCGAGGAGGCAGCGCGACCAGTCCTTCCTCGGGTGCTGCTCGCGTCCCAGCTCTTCCAGCAGACCAGTGAAGGCCGCGACCAAGCCACCGCGACCACAGGTCGCGGTGTGAAAAAAAACGCAGCCCTAACGGGCTGCTATAAAATGAAAAGTGCAGAAACTTGGCAAGGAGAGAGAGCTCGTGGCAGCAGTCCAGGCAGCCTTCCAGCTGTTCCAAGGGTGACTTCAACCCTCCTTGCTCCTCCCAAACACATCCCAAGCATCACAAATCATCACAACATCTCTAGATCGCAAGTGTTCATCGAAGAAGACGAAGATCGAAAGCGGAGAAGTTCAAGCCGGACCAAAGCGGAACTTCGAGTCTTGAGAGCTTCGATGGGTTGTATTTCATCTCATTTATCTTCCTTGATTGTTCATTTATGATTTTGAGTTGTTAGAACTATTGTTAGGTGATTTTCGGAACCGTGAACGGATTTGGATATTTATTGTTTATGAATATATTTTATGTGATTTATCTCATGATATTATGTGCTTAATAATAATCAATATATTTTCCATTTCCATGATTGGAACCGTGTGACCACCTCACATTATCCTCCATTGAATCCGTCTCATTTTATATTAATTGTTTTAGTTAATTTAATTTAGTTTAATTATCGAAAACCATGATTATGGGCTAAACTTGTGAGTTGGGGTTTTGATGGATCCTATTCTATGATGATTGAATGAATTGATTGTTTAATTTGTTGCGGTTGATTATTGTGTTGTTGAGTGGTTTTATTGTACTTAATGCTTTGAATGTGAAGGCCTACATTTAGATGATAAATTGGTGGTGTGTTATGTACCGAGAGGAGACGCCCACCACGTGCTCGATATAATGTCCACCACAAGTAGAATTGGATAGAGATATACTAATTTGCTTGTGTGATCACATAGGGTGTTTATTGTAACTAATGCATTTCCATGCACTTGGATATACCATCGAGAGATAGGATATTAGTGTGTGCGGAATAGGTCCGATTTACCTCGAGAGGGGACTTTGGATAAATTAGATGAACACGGTCATCATCATGCATAAGTAAACCTCAACAATGTGCTCTCATGAAATTCAATCGGATGGATTAGGTGAATTCAAATACCCTAACTAATCTCTCATATTGGTTGCTTGTTTTATTTTCATGTTTTTATATTTTTATCCTTTTAAACCTTTTGATTATCCAAATAGAAATAGGCTTGGTTAATTTTAGTACTCAACGCCTAAATATCCCTGTGGAGACGATAATTTTACTCATCATTTTATTACTTGTGCCGACCCCGTATACTTGCGGGTACAAAAAGTTGCATCATGTTACATACCCAAACAATATCAAATCATATGCAAAGAAGAGATGAGATATTTCAAGCCCCCCCTAAAAACGCTATTAGAAATCTAAATCTTAGTATCCAACTTTCTCATGATGATGTGAGAAAGTTTTTCCATGCAAAACACAAAAATATAGGGCGAGAGAGGGTCACCCTGTCTAAACCCACAACCAGGATGAAAACTTTCTGTAACTTCTCCATTCACAATGATCTTGTAATTAACTCCAGAGATGCAACTCATAGTGAGCTCTTTGAGTTTACCATATATGCCAACCTCATCAAGGACTTTAGCAATGAAATCCCAATTTATTATATCGTAAGCTTTAGAGATGTCAATTTTCCAAGCAAGAAAACATTTATTACCTTTAGAAATTTTAAATTTATGGAGGACCTCTTGGACAATCACATTATTTTTCTTGGATATTTCTCCCCGGAACAAAAGCAGTCTAATTATGACTCACAAGAACATGCAAGAGCCGTCTTAGTCTAGAAACAATAATTTTACTAACAATTTTATAAGTAGTGTTACATAAGCTTATGGGTCTGAGGTGAGTTATTTCCAAAGGGCTAGACACTTTAGGAATGAGATAAATCAAAAGTCTGATTAGTCTCTGCAGGCATCTTACACTCTCTGAAGTAACTCAAAATAAGTTTAAACAAATCATCTTTGCATAAATCCCAACTTCTTTGAAAAAAAAATAAAGCCGGAAAACCATCCGAACCCGGGGCCTTTAATCTACCAATACCATCTAGATTGGTCTTAATATCCTCAAGCCTTACCATCCTACCAATGTTAGCTTTGTCAAGCTTATTTAAAACAGGGAGCATTCGGGGAGTGTCCTCATACAACACATTGCTACTGCTGCTAGAAAACAGATTTTTAAAATAAAGAATAGTTGTTTCCTTCATCAGATTTTTATTAGTAGTCCAGACACCATTATTCATCTTGATGCCTTCCAATTTATTATATATTCTCCTAACGAGGGTAGAAAGGTGAAAGAACTTCATATTTCTATCTCATTCCTTAAGCCAAATGTTTCTTGACTTTTATAACCAAAAAATTTCTTCTTTTTCAATAATCTTATTGTATTCTTCAACCAAGAGAGCCTCAAGTTGAGTTAAATGATTATTAAACTTAAGGCTCAACTTGCGTTGCACTCCTTGTATCATAGCCAAAATTCTTCTTTTAATGTGAAATAGCTAACCAAAATAGTCCCTATTCCACACTTTTTGCCCCTCAGGCAATTTAACACTAATATTACCCTGATTATTCCACATCCCATTAATGACCTCAGCGTAGTTTTCATCAGGGGTGGACGGTATGAAGGGGTAGGGTCGGCTATTGCCCGGCCAACTTTTCTAAAAAAAATTTGTATGTAATTTACTTATTTACCCATCAAAATTTAATAATATTACAAAAAAAAAACTTATAATCAATTCAAGTAAGGAAATATACTTTTTTTATTCTTCCTTACCAGACCCTATATTCACATCTCTCTCCCTCCTTTCTTTTTTCTCCTTCTCACCAAACTCTTTGCCCCCCATATGCTCTCTTTCTCTAAGTGTCAATGAATTAAAAGAATCAATCTTCCTCTCTTCTTGTATTCAAGTATGTTTTTTGATTTTTAGTTTGTACATTCAAATTAAAAAGTTAGGATTTTGGGTTTATTATTTCTAATTTGAATTTGTGTTTCGTTAATTGTTATATTTAATTTCGAAATTTGTTTGGAATATTCACGTTTGTCTAATTGTTAAATTTGTTTGAAATTTTTTTCCTCCAATTGAAATAACTCTTGATTTGGTTTTTTTTTTCTTGGTGTGATTTTCAGTTTGTAATTATAAGGAGATGTAAGAATTAACTTATTGATATTGAAGTTAGAATATATTATAGACGAGTTTGATTATGTAAAATCTCGCAATACAAAATTTTAAAAAAGGCTTATTTATATATTTTGTATTGCATATTTCTTTTTATTTTTTATTATTAGTCTTATTGAAAGTTAATGTACTTTATATAATATATGCATTTTGAGGGGTAAAGTTCATTATGTCATCACCTAATTTTATCTTTTCTTTTCAATTAATTAAATTTCTTCATATTTGCTCTAAATTTTTTTTTATTTTCGCCTACCTTGACAAAAATTCCTGGGTACGCCCCTGGTTTTCATGTTTCAACTACATAGCCTCGTATCTGAAAGGTTTTAGGTTCTTGTCAAGAATATAGACACTTTTAGGAATAAGCAAAAAGGGGTAGTGATCAGAATTAATTCTGGAGAGGTGGCTTAACAAACCCATCCTCAAACTGTTAAGCCTTAATTCCTTAAAACAAAGACCCCAATTAAGCTTAATTCAAATATCCTTCTCAAAACCCCTTTTATTAACCCAAGTAAACTGCTGATCCATATAACCCATATCAATAATCTCACAGCTTCTAATCCAATATCTAAATCCACTATTAGGAAAACCCTTTCTGCCTTCTATTTTTTCCACATAACTAGTGATCTCATTGAAGTCCCTAAAGATCATCCAATAATCCTCAAAGCAGCTTCTAATAAGAGATAGATACTCCCACAAGTGTTTCCTAGAGTTCACACTAGGGCTGACATACATAGCTGTGAACACTCAAACCCTAAAACCATCATCAACTAGAGCCGTGATGGATTGATTAGAACTAGCAAGAACTTATAATTTGGCTTTACTACTATTCTGGAGTAACCATAGACTCCCAACAAAACCTTTAGCCTCAACAATATAGTGATCAGTAAAATTTAGCTTCTTTATAATATTCCTAACTTTAATGCCACTAACACGGGGTTCTAAAATAACAAAAACATTGAAAATATAAAGAGCTTTCATGTCTCTAACAGTCCTAGCAAATAGTTTTTCACTCGTACCCTTCACGTTCCAAACACAATACAAAAAAAACTTAAAAGAGAACGGACCTGGCAAAACCGTAGCCTTGGGCTGCATCAAAGACATCATTAAGCAATGAGGTCACTTCTTTAAATTTATTGCAAGCAACCTAAACCTTTTGATTTGTTCTACTGCCATCTTCAGGTATTGGATTACTGCCTTGAGGATCTGAACTGCCTGCAATATTACTGTTTGAGGGATTGTTTACGTGTTGCACACCATTGAAAGCCAAAACATCTTGATGAAGTTGTTGAAAAGTTCCTGACTTCTCTATGTCCTGCTCTATCCCCTCATTTTGTAAAGGCTTATTATACAAAAAACTTTGGAATTTATTATAAGATTTGTTGTCATTATACTTGATAACATAATCTTTATAACATTTGCCTTTAGGGACCTTGCTTATGTTAAAGAGATGAGCTTTGCCCCATTTTCTTTCCCTCTAATAGACCCCTTAATACCACTTCTGCCAGCTCCATTAGTAATGTCAGACAGAGCATCTACTTTATTATTCACACCTGATCAATCCGTAGTATCAGTTCCAGGGTTATCAACTAGAGCTTCCTCAAGGATGTTAAATCTAGAATCCTTGTTTTTAACATTCTTGCTACATGTTCTGTCTTCACCAACTTGTTTCCTATTACTATTTCCATTCCTAGATTTACTTATAGGCCTTTTTTAGCCACATTTCCATTACTTCCAGTAGCTTTTTCAGTTAGTATTTTCATTACCAATATTTCTTCCAGTAGAATCTGTAACACCCCCTTACCCAATCCACTCGGATCGAATTAGAGAGCGCTACTATATACTAAAATCTAACTTTTACTTTTATATATAACTATAATTTAAAAGTATATTAAAAACAATTGAAAGTAGTCCAAATAAATTTTCGAAAATCTTGTCAAAGTTTCCTCTGTTTTTCTGAATTTTCAAGACCTGTTTACAATTAAAATTCATAAAAATCAACTTTTAAATCTCAAATCCACTTTTGCGCACCTTCCCAAATGTAGTGCGACTTACCCAATTAATTTATCACAATATAATTTATAAATATTCAAATAATATAAACAGATAATAAAATATTTACACAGTGGAAGTTCTTTTAAATATGTACAAACAGTTTCTGTATATGCATGCCGTATCAAAATATATATACTTATTACAAAAGGACTACCAAATATTTAGGAATGATGTGACTCTGGATGTGCTCTTGCAGTATCTACTCTTCTTTGTCTTTGTCTCCCTTGGAACCTCTATTACCTACGTGTGAGAAAACTCAACACGCTAAGCATATTACTTAGTGGGTGTACACAAAATTGTATATCTAAATATACTATATCAAATACTTTTATCAATTTATCGAACATATAAATAACATATATCAATACAGCATATATGAGGCTCATGTCAAATCAAATAATATACTCAACAAATACAGTAAAAATCAATCAACAGACAAAATCTTCATAATTTCTTAAATGCTTTCATATAACAAATTAGTTTTCAGACTGGGCTCCTGACATACATAACATAAGTTATAAGACTGGATTACGGGTTTTTCGGCATCGGACACATAAACGGGGCCACCCGCCGAACATTAGATCAGAATGGAACATCAACGGAATCACCCGCTGTAAATGTCCCATGATAGAATTCAGAACCATAGGATCGGCACATGAGGCTTGTGGGTGGCACAAACAAAATATATCGGCACAGTACTGTTTAGACAGAAACCCAATTGACATGTCAACCTTCTATATCCATATATATGTTCATACACATCAGAGCTATTTCAGAAAACGTTTTCGCAAATCCAATGTCAACATATTTCATTTCTTTTAGAATCATCAAATTCAACTTTTAAACTATTCAATTTCGATTCATATCGATATATCTATATTTTTAAAATTCAAATTTCATCAAATATCATATAACGGAAATATACGAATATATTTCTAAATCAATAATCACATCAAATCAATCCAAAAATATATTAAAACGTATCAATCTAAAAATGTATTCAAACGTATTTCATAATTCCATATCGAATCAAAATGCCCCAAAATCATTTTCAACAATATATTTCCATAACAATATTAGCATCAAAACATATGAAAATCAATTCCGAATATTACACAATCAAAATTTCGGATATAAACTATATTTCAAGAATTCGCAATTAACATCAATCCGAAATCGGTTTCAAACTATCAATTCTACTCAATAGAATTCAAATAATTCAAAAACTATAAAATTCGATAATTTCGAAAATTTCTGGAAAACTAGAAATTTGAAAACGAATGTACACCGAACCTGAACACTTCCTCCTACTGTTTTCCTTCTTCTCCCCCTCTTTCCTTCTTCTTCTTCTTCTTTCCTTTGTCTCTCCCGTTTGCTCTGGTTTTTGTTTTGCTTTGTTTGAGAGCTTCTGCTCTCTCTTTCTTTTATTGAAGAGCACCGCTTCATCACTTGGTGCTCAATTTTTTTTAAAAATTTTTGAGCTATCGTAACCGTGTATCGCGAGCGGTGGTCGCGTCGCTCACCGGTGGAAATTTGCCACCTTTAGCCGCTCGCGCTTGTCGCGAGCCTGGTCGCGGTGCTCACTGGACCAATTTTGCCACTTTCACTGCAAGTAGCTACCGCGATCTCTGGTCGCGAGGATGGTCGCGATGCTTACTGTCCAAGTTTCCTCCGTTCTCTTCCCGCATTGTTTTCGACCGTTTAAATTGGTTCATTTGAAAACCTAAAAATATACACATTTAATTACATTTTTCACCCCTCAAATCATAATTATCACATTCACATACTCCATATTAATTAAACTACACTTTTCATATTTATTCGAAATTAGGGATGTTACAGAATCAGTTTTATCAAAAGGTCTAAAAGTTCTGTTGCTACTCCTATAATTGCCTCGCATATTCCTAATTCCATTACCCTGATTACCATTTCTGTTCCTGCCATAAGTAACTACCAATCATGGTCAATAAGGGTTTTTTTTGTCTTCAGTCTTCTCATCACCAGTATCAGTCATTATAGCTTCATCCTGGCAAGTTGAAACACCATCTTTACAACTCTCTTTACTATGTCCATAACGTTCACATTTGAAACAAACAACACCCAAGTTTTCATATTCCACCATGATCTGTCTATTTTCCACATTCAATATTCCCACAAGAGGCTTCAAGATGTCTATTTCCACATACACTTTCACAAAGCGACCGCGAGCTTGACTTTCAGTAATCGGGTCCACTTTGCACATGCTGCCCAGCATCCCACCAATTCTCCACAGCAGGTCCGCATTCATCCATTCCATGGGGATTATTGACATTCGAACCCAGATTGGCATGCTTTGTATCTCCTCCTCACCATGTGCGAAGTTAGGTCTCCATTTTTGCACTACCAGGTATTGGTTTGCAATAATCCTCGGCCCCTCAGTAAGTACCATCTCCAAATCTTCCCTCATCTGAAACTTAGCTATGAAGTATCCATAGTCTGGGTTTGTAAACTGCCACTATCCTAGAAGAGTCCACTTTTGTTTCAGCTTGGACAACATGAAGTTCAGTGAGTGGGGACGACCCATAATTTTTAGAATGACAGCATTAGCCCAAGGTCGATTGAGTTGGGTGTTCAGGTCAAGTGACATCTTCATTTCCAACTCATTAGGGCCTTCTGTAATCGTAATGTCTTCTCCGCCAATCTTCAATCTATCTTTCGGTCCCTCGAACCCCTCATATGTGCTAGGGTTAGTCATGCTTAAAACTTGGATTGAAAGCTATTTTCCATTGGCTTTCTTAAACCAGCCGCTTCTTTATCGTTGTCGCCTTTTGCTCATTTAGAGCTGTTTAAACTATCTGGTGATTTTTTCTCCAGCATATCTGACACCATCGGCTGAGCTACAGTTGTAAAAACGAACGTATCCTCTATAAAGAACCCTCAGCTCTAGCAAGTACAGAAAGAAAAGGCGGCGCGTGAGATAGTACTCTTACTTGGTCTACTCACGCGGAGGCACATTTGTTTTTCGCCTTTTCAACAGATAATAGCATTTACTGAAAATGATTCTAAAATGTCAATATAACTTTAATCTCATAAAAAGAAAAAGGTTAATATAACCACATTTACATCAATTAATATATGTGAGAATTGTTAGATGCAATTTTTTGTATTAATATCTATTATAAAAATGTATAGGTGTTAACATAGAATAGATAGATTGCGGTAGTCAATATATATTTTAGATACTTAACAAAGCTTGGTGTCTTAAAATAATAAATACTTTTTTTTTAATAAAATAAGATTTAAAGTAGTAATGCAAAAGATAGAAGTATTTGTTAAATGTGATTCATTAACTTAAAGTCCATTTCAAAGACAAGAGTGGGTCTTCATAAAATAATGTATCGGTGTTAACATAGAATAGAACAAAGCTTGGTGTCTTAGAATAATAGGTACTTTTTTTTAATAAAATAAGATTTAAAGTAGTAATGCAAAAGATAGAAGTATTTTAGTATGTGTGGTAGTGGTTACAAAAGTTATCATGAAGTAGCTGCACCTGCATTTTACCTACGCTTTCCCTCGTAACCATTTTCTCTCAATTGGCGCTTATTTCTTTCTTCAAATTCTCAACCACTTTACATTTACACACTTCACGTAACAAATATGAAAAAAGATACAACATTTTCAAATATTATTGAAGCACTTCAAGTGTTTGCTTGTAGAAAGCAGAAATGTCTGGTGTTATAAACCAGTAAATTGTCTGAAATCTAATTTAACACATTAGATTAACCGTAAAGATAAAGGAAAAAACTTAATATTTGTAAATTTAATAGTTCTGGAAATAAGAGTGTTAACACTTAATTTTGGTAACTAATTATAGATTTACATATCACGGTTTTAACTTTTAATACATGAATACTAAGTAATGAAATAATCATTTTGAAATATATATATATATATATATATATATATATGTTAAGAACATATCAAACTAAAACATAAATAATAATAATAATAAATAAAAATAATGTGATATACATCAATCTCATTCTAATTGTATTAATATTTTTCTTTTCACATACTATTTACAGTGCCGATTCGAACTTCCTCCATGAATAGGCTAATCACATTGGGCTGTAATTGCATTAATGTTATAAAAAGTAAAGAATTTTAAGTTAAAACCAAATCCAAATGGCGACAAATCAAACTGCAAAATTAGGTGAGAGAACCACCGTTAGATAGCTACTCTTCTTGCACATGCGCAGCACAAAATTTGGTTTTTATGACTGGTAGTTACTTGATTTTTATACATTGTATGGCAACATTTTCAGCCATATATATATATATATATATATATATATATAGATTCTCATTCTTTGACTCCATCAAATCATCTTCTGTTTAACAAGAAGTTGCACACGTAGACAACTTGGCGCTTTCCAACTACTATGGGGTCGGCAGAGTACCAGCCGCTGCTACTCGGGCTCGACTCGCATGCCAGGATACCCGACTTGTCGTCCGACGTTATAGAGGAGTTTCTGGAGCACAGGCCAGTGGCGCTGCGGTGGTGGCCGCGTCTTGTAGCGTGGGAGTCTCGGCTGCTCTGGATCCTCTCTGGGGCGTCCATTGTCGTCTCAGAATGCAACTACATGTTGAGTTTTGTGACGTTGATGTTCACGGGACATTTGGGTGCTTTAGAGCTCGCTGGTGCCTCCATTGCTAGTGTTGGAATTCAAGGTCTCGCTTATGGAATCATGGTACGTTTTGATTTAATTTTTCTCGTGATTGTCAAAAGTTGATAGTTTTCTAGTGTCTGAAGTGAACAAAACAGAGAAAAAAACAAAACTTTTTCACCAAAAACAGCTTCTTGATAAGCATTATTGAAGAAAAATGCTTCTCACAATACAATGACATTCACAAATCATAAACCGGCCATCAAAGACATGCGTCTGCATTATCATATACTCTTTTTAATTTCCGAGTGTCTGAAGTGAACAAGACAAATAAAAACCAAAACTTTTTCACCTAAAACAGCTTCTTAAGAAGCACTTATTGCAGAAAATGCTTCTTACAATACAATGTCATTCACAAATCATAAACCGGCCGTCAAAGACATGCGTCTGCTTTATCATATATTCTTTTTAGTTCATTTCTGGTAGGAATGTCTGTTCATGCAGCTCTAGTTCGTTTGTGTAGCTGAAATTAAACTGTCATGCATGTTTCTAAATGTGCTTTCGTGGTGTGTTTGATGAAAAATATATATAAAAAACACGTATTAAGAGTAAAAAAAAAAAAAAGCAGCGTCTCGAGAAGCAATGTTCAGGAGTTTCCAATAAAAACTTCCATTGGTACTTAACATAATTCCTCTGTTAAAAAATAAATAAAATACAGTTGGGCATGGCCAGTGCAGTTCAAACAGTCTGTGGACAAGCTTATGGAGCCAAGAAATATCCAGAGATGGGCATCATTTGTCAAAGAGCAATAATTCTTCACTTGGGAGCAGCAGTCCTCCTCACATTTCTCTACTGGTTCTCTGGTTCTATACTTGTAGCAATAGGCCAGACTGATAGCATAGCAGAGCAAGGCCAGGTTTTCGCCCGCGGTTTGATCCTTCAAGTCTATGCCTTCGCACTGAGCTGCCCCATGCAGCGGTTCCTTCAAGCACAGAACATTGTGAACCCTCTGGCTTATATGTCTATTGGGGTTTTCCTCCTTCACATTCTCTTGACTTGGTTGGTTGTTTATGTCCTGGACTATGGACTTCTGGGTGCGGCTTTGACTCTGAGTTTCTCTTGGTGGCTTCTTGTACTATTAAATGGACTCTACATTGTTCTAAGCCCTTCTTGCAGCCAAACTTGGACTGGTCTGTCTACCAGAGCATTTAGAGGGATCTGGCCTTATTTCAAGCTCACTGTTGCCTCTGCTATTATGCTCTGGTTTGTGCACAGTCTCCTTTTCTGTTCATTGTGTCTCTTCCTGGTTTGGATTTTGTATAAATTTTTTTTCTGGATGGTTATGAAGATGGTATTTTGTTGAATCAGTTTGGAGATTTGGTACAGCCAAGGATTGGTGCTTATATCTGGGCTTCTCTCTAATCCTACAGTCTCGTTGGACTCCATTTCCGTCTGGTATTTAATCTTCCACATTACTCACATGCCTTAATATGCTTTCACAAGTGTTATTTTTTCTATTATTATTGAAAACACTTTTTGACTGAAACTTACAAAAGAAACTAAAAGGATTTTTTGAAAAAAAATAATATATTTTATTACTTTTTGCAGTCAAAGGTATTTTAATTATTTTTTATCTCAACAGTACTTTTTGTCCGTTTTCTCACACACAAGTCTCTTAGATACATAATTATGAATCATAATTTTGTATTGTTACATCATTTATCTATCATTTCACACAAAATTACTTACAAAATTTCCTACCTGAGAATTTTTGTATATGTATTAATATTTTATTAACTTTAACAAACACTTTTGGCAATACCAAAAGCACTGCTAGTTTGTGCTATTCATATAATAAGATTGCAACATGGCAACGTTTTAATTATTTTTTATCTCAATAGTACTTTTTCTCTGTTTTCTCACACACAAGTCTCTTGATATGATTTTCAGCATGAATTACCTGAACTGGGACATCAATTTTATGTTGGGCCTATCTGCAGCAGCCAGGTTAGTGATAATAGTTCTCCAGAAAAATTTGATCCTCAAGCTTATTTTCTCAGATAATCCAGAAGGCAAAGAGTTTCTTTGAAACATTTCTCTTTTAAACTGGGTGCAGTGTTCGAGTGAGTAATGAACTTGGAGCAGGTCATCCAAGGGTTGCAAAATTTTCAGTGATAGTGGTGAATGCAACGAGCATTCTCATTAGTATAGTTTTCAGCGCAATCGTCTTGATATTCAAGGTTGAATTAAGCAAACTCTTCACATCTGATTCTGAGGTTATTGCAGCAGTTTCCAACTTGACACCACTTCTTGCCATCTCTGTTTTCTTGAATGGAATCCAACCTATTCTTTCAGGTAAGATAAACATGAATGATAATAGACATCTCTATACATGTTATTACAGTGTCCCTCAGAAGGGTGGTACATCGACGTTGGTTTTAAATAACTTCAGGTGTGGCTATTGGGAGTGGATGGCAAGCAGTAGTTGCTTATGTTAACTTAGCTGCTTACTACATTATTGGTCTCCCCATTGGATGTGTGCTTGGGTTCAAAACGTCCTTAGGAGTAGCAGTAAGTTTCAAAGATCTTTCTCTCTTTTTGATAAATTAAGCTTAAACTTGGGTCCTTATTGGTATTGTTATTCAGGGTATTTGGTGGGGCATGATCATCGGAGTTCTTTTACAAACTGTAACTCTAATCATTCTCACTGCCAGAACAAACTGGAACGTCGAGGTAACGTGAATGTTTTTCCATAAATGATGTAATCTGACAGGAGTGTATTGAGCTTCAGAGTAGTTCATCATTTGGTGCGTGCTTTTTTATAGGTCCAAAGAGCTGTTGAACGTTTAAAGAAAAATGCAGCCCAGGAAACGTTGGACTTGGTGGCAAGCGCATGAGGCCACCCTTTTCTGTACATTTTTTTCCTCAGATACTGACTTGGTTGTTTGTGAGCACTCTCCTATGGTCAAGTCAAGAACGGGAGGAAGGCTCATCCCTTTTAATTTTTATAGGAAAATAAAAGGTGAATTGTTATTAAATACCCTGATGTTTAACTATATTGTAACGAAATTGTGAGTTTAGTCTTAATTATTCGTTAATAGCATACCGTTAGTTGACCCAGTCAAATGGTTTGACCATGACTTATGTGTAAAATGATATAATTATCTCTGATTAAAAAATTAAATTAAATAAAATATTTATTTTTTAAAAAAATGAATCTCCACCGCCTATAACAATTAAAAATCCATTGCCAAATCAAAAGAGAAAATGAATAAAAAAAAAGTAAATGGGTATATATAACAAGACAAAAGGTTTGAGCATCAAAAGATCACAGCATAATTTAAATCAAGGACAAATTATGGCGAACCTACTTAAGGTTTGCTATTTTACAGTCAGAAATAACTTTATGAAAAATTAATAGCGAACCTCACTGTCGTTATGGTTGACTGTTAAAGATAACCGTTAATCATTTTAAAAGTTGAAAAAGACCAAAATACCCATAATTAAAAAATGATATATTATAGTGAATCTATCTAAAGTTTACCATTTTACAGCCGAAAATAACTTTATAGAAAATTGACAGCAAACTCCTCTACCTTTACCGTTGATCGTTTTCAAAATTTAAAATGACCAAACTACCCTTAATTAAAAAAAATTAAAAGTTTAAAAAACAAAGGATGAATTATACTAAAGTTTCTCTTAATTTTTTTAAGAAATTAAAAACAACAAAAAAAATTTAATGGATATTCATTGTTCATCAATCTTGATGGACGATGGAGATTATATTAAAAAAAATAATAATTATTAAAATAAAATTTTTTTTGGTTGGATGGAGATGAAGATCCAATCAATCGTCCATCAAGATTGATGGATGGTGGAAATTGGATCCCCATCAAAAATAAAAAAATAAAAATTTTAAAAAGTAAAATCTCTATCGCTGGAGATTGGATTTTTTGACTAATTCAATTTTTTTTTTTTTTATCTTGATGGAGATCCAATTTTCAGATTGGATCTCCATCATCCATTAATTTTTATGGACGGTCGAGATCCAATCTCTCTATCTCCATCCAACCAAATTTTATTTTTTATTTTTTATTTTAATAATTTTTTTAAATATTTTTTTAATATAATCTCCATCATCTATCAAGATTGATGAACGATGGAGATCCGTTAAATTTTTTATTGTTTTTAATTTCTTAAAAAAATTAAGAGAAACTTTAGTGCAATTTACCCTTTATTTTTTAAACTTTTAATTTTTTTAATTACGGGTATTTTGGTTTTTTTAAAATTTTAAAATGGTCAACGGTAATGGTAGGGGAGTTTGCTGTCAATTTTCTATAAAGTTATTTCCGACTTTAAAATGATAAACTTTAGGTAGGTTCACTGTAAGATGTTATTTTTTAATTATAGGTGTTTTGGTCTTTCTAAATTTTTAAAATGGTCAATAATTATCTTTAACGGTCAATCGTAACGGTACAGGGGTTCGCTGTCAATTTTTTTTATAAAGTTATTTATAACTGTAAAATAACAAATCTCAAGTAGGTTCGCCATAATTTATCCTTAAATCAAATATCAAGCTCACAAAACAAAAAACCCAGGTCAAAAAGTTACTCAAAAACTTATGTTTTTGATCAAACAAGACAATGATTCACCAACAAAATGGAAATGAAAAGCAGAAAATAGCAGAGACAGTGCTGAGGCTCACCTGCGGAGAAAACAAGAAGACCCAGATCAGCAAAAACTGCTATTTTATCATGTAACCATTGAAATACATGCCATGAAAACCACCACGATTCACCGAATAAACTGCAAAGAGAAATGAAAAAAAGAAAAAAGAAACAAAAAAGAAACTCACTTGGTGGTGGCAGGACGAAGAGGGGAGGCCATTGAAACCCATGAAGAAGATCTGAGATTTTTTCGAGATTGAGAAGGGATTTTGTAGTTTGATGATGATGATGATGATCTTTTCCTTTCCTAGAAATATATGTTATAAAAAGGAAATGAAGATTTTATGGTCTCCTCTCCTCCCCTGCAAAATCGCAAACGCTGTTGTGGGATGAACCTCACTGCATTTTTTTCATTTGGTATTCCTACCGTTGGTGACTTCATCTTTAGGGAATTTTTTTCAAACCTTTACCTCTTGATGATGAATAGGGGGGTTATAATTTCTCCTGGTATCTTTCTTTGAAGGTGAATTTTGTTTGACAAGTTTGTCTAAGTAGCTTTTTTTTGCTTTAAAAAATCAAGTGTCAACAAACTTATACCTCAAAGCAGAAGAATCCTGAATTCATAAATCAACTGTAGAGTATGGCATTGCTAGGTTGGTTTGATCAAATCCTTCCTTTGATGATTAGAATTAGAAATGGCTTCTTCTGCATCACATCATTACATCAATGTATCATCATCATTTTTGTCATCTTTGTCTTTTTGACAGATTTCCGACAAATTCATTAATTCTCCTAGTTCATCCTCAGTTTTGGCCTAATGACAAAACAACATTATTTATTGTGCTTTATGGTTCCATTTCCATATACCAAATAACGCCACAATCGCAAATACAATCGAACCCAAATCTCACTTTTGTGAACGTGGATGTATCTCGTTATAGGAATAGATATTCGGATCGTTCATTTAGTAATTAATCTCGATAGGTCCTAATAATTATTAATGTTATAATTATATTCTCTTAAAATATATATATATATATTAAAAAATAAAAACTAATTTGAATATTTTCCATTTTTATATAATAAAATAACAATAAATAAGTGAGAGAAAATGAATAGGCTGATGTAATTGTAAAGTCGAATTTATTTGTACAAGTAAAGTTGTGGAAAGAAAAAGAGAGGTGGGTATATATACATCTGGTCTCACGTGCCTGCGCCTGCCAACAAAGTAGATATTTTATCTTCTATTTCAGCTTGCAGTCAAAACTTTGAATATTATCATCTGCAAATAGCAAAAACTAAGCGGCCAGAGAGAGACATAGAGAGGTGCTTCATGCATATAAGTATACGTGCTCGTGGATTACTAGGATCACGAAACCATGAGCACAGAGTCAAAGTGCCGTTGTTGCATGGACTCGATTTGTCCGATGCAATCAGAGAGTTTTTGGAAAACAGGTCGGTGGAGGTGGAGCTACGTACGATGGTGACCGAGTCTTGTTGGGTGGGAATCCGGGTTGATATGGATCTTTTCTGGGGCGTACATTGTTGTCTCGGAATTCAATTACATGTTGAGTTTTGTGACGTTGGTGTTCACGGGTCTCTTGGGTGTTTAATCACCCTTGTTTTAAACCAAAAATGCATTGCTTCTGGTTTGATTGTCTATTTTGCCTTTCTCTTATCCCTTTACTCTAAAATTTATATCAAAATCATCAAAAATAGTTTTTGTGTGTCATAATCTCTCATTATCATATGTATCATGAGTAACTAATCATATATAATTTATTATTTTTTCATCATCATCAAATGAAAGAAAATAGTTTTTGATTTGTCATAATCTCTCATCATCATATGTATCATGAGTAAATAATCATATGTAATTTTATATTATATTGGTATGATTATGATGTGAATAGAAGATGCACACAGAAGCTTGATCTCCATCTAATGGTAGTCCCATTTGAAGAAGTTCGTGGCTATGTTCTTGATCCTATCAACCCTGGAATTTTTTACGAGTATATGTTGTTTATCATGTTCAAAATTCGTTACTGCTAATAATATCTCAGAATGGAGCATCCCACTTACTTAGCTCGAACGTGTCCAACCATATCATCGCTTCCTCTTCCATCATAACCAAGCAAGCAGTAGATCCGCATCTTTCTTTCGGAGTGTCTCACTGCATACTGCCCCAGGTGGAACAGTTAGGAACACAACAGTCAAGTGTTTCTGAACTTGCTAATTTGCTACCACCATTTCCTGGGAGAGAGTACTCTTCTTACCATGGTTATGCTTATTCGAGTTATATATTATTATTATTTATGTAAGGTTAGTTTAGTCTTTTCATTAGGAAGTATATATATATTTTTTCTGTTGTAACCTATTTCTTTTTTTTAAACGTTAATAAAAACCCTAGTCATTCTCTCTCAATTGTTCATCTTAATTTCTTTAAGTTGTAACATAGTATTAGAACACTTGGAAGTTAGTTTGATTTCATCCATAACTTTCGCGAATTTTTTTTTGAGCTTTTTCGCATTGCATAGTACTGATATTCTTTCCGCTTATCTTCGATTTTGATATTTTCTGGATTTTAGTGTGAACTACAGTTTCTAGGGTTGACAGATTTTACAATTGGAGGTTTTGTTATATTCTGTATATTTGGAATTTTCGTTAGATTGTTGTGATTTTGCAATTAATAGATGGTAAGAAAGATGATTCGCTTCAGTCTATTAGTGTAAAGTTGGATGAAAGAAATTATTTGTATTGGAGTTATGTTATGAAGAATTTTGTGATAGGGAAAAAGAAGTGGAGTTATATTTATAGCACATCTGTTAAACCTATCAATGATAAGACAAAGAATTATGCACAGCTTGAAAAAAATTGGTAGGTTGATAATTCGAAAATTATCACCTGGATAAATAATTCTGTTGAGTACTCAATAGATACACAATTGACAAAGTATAACAATACTAAGGAGGTTTGAGAATATTTGTCCAGACTGTATATGCAGTCTAACTTTGTAAAGAAATACCAGTCAAAACTCTTCAACAAAATGATATAAGTAATCAAGAGTTCTATTTTGCAATGTCAGATTTTGGGATCGATTGGCTTTTACAGAATCTACAGAACTGCGAGCTTGTGCACATTATATTGCCAATAGAGAGGAGCAACACTTGGTTCAGTTTTGATGGCACTTCGTGATGATTTTAAGGGCTTTCGTTGTTCAATTTTGCATCGTAGTTCGCTTCCTTCTGTTGATTCGGTAGTGAGTGAGCTCTTAACTGATGAGATATGCCTCAAGTCTCAGGAAAAATAATTCTCTCGATACCAAAACAGTCAGTTTTAGCAGTTCCCTCTAGACCTCATGTTTCCTATGAAAACAAACTATACTCAAGGATCGGGTTTGATGAGTGCAGTTTTTGCAGGCAAAAGGGTCATTGGAAGTCTTAATGTACTAAATTGACTAATAGAGCACTGCAACCACAACAACAAAAACATCAGTTCAAGCCTCCACAAAACAACCTTCTATTTGGGGTTTCCATTGATTCCTCATCTCTCACAGCACAACATGGGCTGCAAAATCTAAAAAACATTGGCAGTGAAAATGATTCGTTGTTTCTTCCATTTGCTGCTTCGAATTTTACGAATGCTGTGGGTATTGATTATTTTCCACTTAACTCAGAGATGACAACTTCAAGTTGTGTAGACGAATCAAGTTTCCTGCAGTCTTCTGAGAATGTGGATCAAGTGAATACATCAAACAGAACCTTTGTGAAGGTAAATGTAAAATTCTTTCTCTTTTTCAAGTATGTCACAGGTTGTATGGGGATTGTCTTGTTTTGTTTTCTTACCACAACATATTCTTCTACTTTCAGAAACTTATTTTCAATAAAACCTGAATGGATTATGCTTTTGATCTCCTGGTATCTCTGGCCTTCCTGTTATTTTCTAGAAAATCATGATTAATCTTGCGACAGCCAATTGAATTAATTATAGGCTGTGGGTGTTTTGAAACTGGTCAAGTGATGTTTCAAATGTTAATATGGTCTCTTGTTTATAATAGGAAAATTTTCCTGGAGGATGCCACCTTTAATTTAATTCTGTGCAAACTTAAATTATTGTCCTCTGAGACTTTACTATTCTATACTACATTTATTTTTGGCATATTTTGAATTTTTACATAAATTACATCCAAATATATGATTTTGTTCAACTTTTATTTGCATTCCATTTATGATTTTTGTGAATCATAACTGAAGTTCTTATGGCCATTCATCTTTTCTTGTTAATCCAAATATTGAAAACTTGACAGGTTCACAAGTCACTGGACATTTCCAAGTTCAGCAGCTATGATGAGCTGCGCAGTGAGCTCGCTTGCATGTTTGGCCTTGAAGGCCAACTAGAGGACCCTCAGAGATCAGGCTGGCAGCTTGTATTTGTAGACCGGGAGAATGATGTTCTTCTCCTCGGTGATGACCCTTGGCAGTGAGTAACAGATCTACTTCTAGTTTAGTTTTAAGTTTTGGGCATGATTCTTATTTGTTGCTAAGATTGGTTGCCTTTAACAATTGTAGGCTCCTAAGGATCATAGGATAGATAGGTTGCATTGATACTGTACTTCACCTCAATCAATTTAGTTGTTCTACGTAAATATTACTTATGTATTATGGTAAGTCGTACTGGTAAAAAGACAAGATTGAAAAGAGACTAGCTTTATGCAAATATGAAGATTGATGGCCTTGCTTTGCCTTGAGTTCAGTTATTGCCAGTGACAATTGACCAACGGCTGTTGTTGGTCACAGACAATCGTTGACAATGATCATTGATGAGTGCTAATCTTTGTTGCTTATGTACGGTTGCTGATAATAGTTGCTTGTCATTAATTAATAAATCATTAATCATTTTCCTATGGGCAACCTAACATTGAAAAGCTATGTGAAAACATACCAGTTTCTCTACTGTTCCATTTAACATTTTCATCGACAGGTAAATTTTTCCGTGAAATAATGGAGCTTGAGAACTATTAGGAAAGAGCAAGATCATACTCATCATCAACCATCAACTTGATCAAAGGAGAGTGCATCATTAATACAAGAGTCAGCCATCACTTGATTGGGGACATTGGGAGGTTGTTAGTTTAGTTGACATTGGCAGGAAAATTAGTTACAAACTGATGATGTGGCATCAGCTTGATAGAATCTGTTACAAGCATGAATGCATGTTGATTCATGCTTGATTGGTAACTTATACATTGTATAAATACTGAGCTTAGATGATAGCTTTATTCTATGTTATTACATTGTATTTTCTCTTAAATCTATTGAAAGAGTTTTCTCTTCTTTCTCTTCAGTTTTCTATATTTTTGTTCTTCGATTCTTGTTCATTGAACTCAAGAATCTATCATGGTAGCAACAAGATCAGATCTTGTTATGTTGGATACTTTCTTTTGTCAATCAAGAGTTGCTACCTGAGCTGGTTGGATTCAACACAGCCTATGAAGTATGGAGCAATATAAACTTCTCATTCAAAGCAAACATCATGCAATTGAAGTTACAACTTGAAACTCTCAAGAAATTAGGTTCTTCTATGTCTGAGTACCTTATGAAAAAAAAAGTTTAGTTGATGCACTTGCTTTTTCTGGCTATCTTATGAGTGAAGGTGATAAGATCATGCATATTCTTGCTGGATTGGGACCTGGGTATGATTCATTTGTGATCCCTGTTACCTTTATATCTAATACACTATAAAAGAAGTGACCTGTAATGACATATTTTTTAGTGACATTTTAAATGTAGGTATTATTTTGTGACGAATTTAATTATTTGTCATTATGTTTTTGAACTAAAATTTCCCTTCCAAATTGTCTATTAAAAAAAATTAAATAAGTTGTGATAATTAATAAAATTAGTCATAAAATTAACTTGTAAAAAAAAAATAAAAAACTATTTTGTGACTCATACAAATATAACAGTATTAAAATTAATTGCCCTGACTTTTTTATTCTGTCACAAATTACTTGCATTTTATTTATTTATTTTATTTTTATCATGATTCCTAAACTCTATTAACTAATTAGAAGCATTCGCATATGTGAAGGTAGTGATATTAACATATTAATCTTTGGATAGACTTGTTTATTGAACGACAGGAAAAGAAAAAAAAAGGAAATAATATTTTATAAATTAATTGATAATAAAGTGATCAATTAATACAAATTAGATGATAAATTTTGTGACATATTTTATAATTTTATAATTTGTCATGAAAAATTAAAAAAATAGATAATTTATGACAATCAATATCATTAGTCAGAAAATTAAATTATAAAAAAAAATACATTTAATTAATTTGTGACAAAAAACAAAACTCCTAAAACAAAATAGAGTTATTTGCTTCGGATTCATTTAACATCCAAGAAAATTTTATACAGCAATCTCTCTTCATATAAGGTACGAACTCATTTATTCTTTTTTAGATTTACAAGAATTAGGATTGGGTTATCATACTAATTTAATATCGCCAATATTTTTTTTTTGGTCTCAAACCTACCCGCCAAAGCAATTCCTTGTTTCACCACAACTCAGTTACCATGTTTTCTCTATTATCACATTATTGATTTATCACTTTTCTAAAAAAGTACAAGAAAGTAAAGGAAAGTAAGTAGAAATTAACCAATTGCAGAGGAATATAGGTATGTAAACTTTTTCTATTTCTTTTTTTTTATTAAGACCTTCTATGATTTTTTTTTTTCTTCTCACTTATTCATATGGTAGTCTGTGGTAGATAGTCTTTGCAGTCTGGTGTAAGCTGTGCACACCAACTGTTTGATTAAATGTCTTAGTAGAGTTTTCTTCTTCATATCATTGACTTATTACCTTTTTTTTATTTTTTGGATTAGGTTCTTTTTCTTTTGTCATTGTGTCTTTTGTTATTAATTTATGTGTGAATTCGTTGATATTTATTTATGCATTTACTTGGTTTTGTGCTGTTTATTTGTTGTAATACTCATTTCAACAACTGTGGGTTTTTTTTTTTTTTGGGTAAATTACTAAGTTTGTATCACTTTCCATACTGCAGCTCAACAACTGTGGTTTTTTTTTTTTTTGGACAAAGTACTAGTTTGTACTAAGTTATTTTGACATTTTTGATTTATCATTTTCCCGATAAAATACAAGTAAGTGAAGGAAAATAAGTAGAAATTAACCAAAGCAGTTGCAGAGAAATATAGGTATGTAAACTTTCTCTATTTTTTTTTTTTATTAAGACCTTCTATAATTTTTTTCTTCTCTCTTCTTCATATTGTAGTATGTTGTATATAGTATTTGCAGTCTAGTGTAAGCTGATTGCACACCAACTATTTGATTAAATGCCTTGGTAGAGTTTTCTTCTTCATATCATTGACTTATAATTTTTTTTTTCTTTTTTGGATTAGGTTCTTTTTCTTTTGTCACTGTGTCATTTGTTGTTTTTTTATGTGTGAGTTTGTTGATATTTGTTTATGGATTTGTTTGGTTTTGTGCTTTTTATTTGTTGTAATACTCATGACTTTGTACTCGATTTTCCATACTGCAACTCAACAACTGTGGTTTTTTTTTTTGGGCAAAGTACTAAGTTTGTATCTCTGTTTTGTTTTTTTATTTTATTATTATTATTGTTTTGTTATAGCAAATTTCATTGAAGAGAGAGCAGCAAATATGGCGAGCCAAAATGTGGTGATAATCGATGCAATCACCATGGCGATAACGGTGGCGGTGTCGAACTCCTCAGCCATCTTCATCACCACAACCGCCACGAAGAAGCTGCCTGTGCTGCTTGGTGGTGGGTTCGTTTCACTCTCTATAAAGAACCTGTTGAAGAACCTAGAAATCAAGGAAGGAAGAGAGCTAGAGTCAATGCCGGCATCCTCACTAAATTTACATATAGTAACACTAATTGTATACAATTAACTGTCACTAAAATTGTATACAGTGATACAAATTGTATATGATTAACTATCACTAAGTTTGTATACAGTGACATAATTTTCAGATGATTAAGTGTCGCTAATTTTCTATCTAGTGACAAATTTTTTCAATGATTTATAGTCACTATATTGGTAAATAGTGACATAATATTTAAATAATAAATCGTCACTAAATATATGTATAGTGATAAATTTTTAAATAGTTAACTGTCACTAAATTTGTGCATAGTGACACAAATTTTATTTTGTCACTGATTAAGGTTCCCTAATAATGCGTCACTAAAAGTCACAATTTGTGACACATATAAAATTCGGTCACTAATCATAGTGACGGGATGACTTTAACCGTCACTAATACTTTTAGTGACGAGACCAAATGTGACAATTTTATAGTGACACTTGTTATGTCACAATATTGATATCGTGACAAATGTTTCTTTTCTAGTGGCAAATATTTATTGTCACTACATATCATTTTTTTTGTACCTATACATTGACTGATATTACTGGACTCTTACTCACATATGAAGTTAGGATTGATTAACATGCACAAGTTGAATCCCTAAATGTTAATATAGCTGTGAATAAGAAATTTGGTGGTGGTAATCAAGGAGGAAAATGTCAGTTCCAAGGACAGTTTCCTAACAATAATGGCAAAGGATCACCTAGACAGAACACATATACTAATAATGGTTGTAACGCCCCTAATTTTCTATAATGATGAACAGTATTATTATTAATTATTAGTAAACATGCAACAGTCAAGTATGCGATTTGAATTGATGGAAAGTATATATATATTCGGTATATGGTTGAAAACAAATAGTGATTTTTAACCGAGTTAAATCTCATTAGCGATATTATTTTCATGGTACATTTGGATGATAATGAGTCCAATTGAATATTGGTGAAGTCAATTTGGTAATTGGATAGGTATGGAATATTTTTGGAATAATTATCGAGATGAGATGTGATTAATTGTAAATTGGATTGCCATTTTGTGATTTGTAGAAGCTCAAGGAAGCAAATTGCAATTGTGAGATATTTATATATAGTATAATGTTAGTGGATGGTGGTGGAGAACAATATTATTGCATGACAAACCTTGGAAGCACAAAAAGCAAAAAAAAAAAAACAATTGAGAATGAATTGAAGAAATAAGAGAGAGAGGCGGAGTAAACAAGAAGCCAAAAAAATAAAATAATAATAATATAAGTGTAGTGGAATTGAAATAAAATAGAAATAGAAGAGAAGCCAAAATAGAAACAGAATATAGAGCAAAGCGGGAGAGTTTTTAGAGAGAAAAAGAGAGAGATTCTAGTGAGAGAAAGAGCTAGAAGAAGAAGAAGAAGAAGAAGGAGGAATGTGAAGTTGGTCAAGAAGAGTTTTGTGTAAAGAATAGCATTTCAGGTTTGGTGATATCGTTTTCGTATTTTTCATATTTTTCAGAATATTTCGGAATCGTTATATTATATTATTTTTAGTTTATTTGAGCTATATTGATCATGATATGTTGTTTGAAATTGATTTTGGGATGATTTGGTATATATTGTTTATAATAAATATTACGGAGAATATTATTAAAAGCGATTTTGTATATATTGTTTTGCGATTTGTTTCGAAAAGTGATTTGGAGCATTTGGATTTACTATGGATTTACGATATATAATTGCATGTGATTTTAAATATGATTTGAAGCGATTTATGGATTCAGAAATATTTTCGGAAACGATTTTGTAATTTGCTTATATATGTATATTGATGCGATTCGAATTCCGGAAATGTGTATACTGATTTGGATATGATTTCAGAATTTAAATTGACGATTTTCTTCGGAATGAATTATATAATTTTCGAAAAGTGATTTGGCTCTGATATATGTAAACATAGATATGGATATAGGATATTGACATGTCAATTGGGTTATCTGAGTAGTACTATACCTATATGTTATGTTTGAGATACCACCCTTTGCGGGTTGGGAAATCTGATCTGGGATACGCAGTGGGTTCTCCGTTGGTATCTATCTCTGTTCTGTATAGCCCGTAATCCAGTCCGAAAAGTATGTTTTGTAACATCCCGGATTTCGGGTCATGAATTTTTGATATATGTGAAATTTGTGAAAATAAAATTTTACTATTTGAGGGGGTGTAAATGTAATTAAAAGTGAAAAACTGGACCAGTGAGTATCGCGAGCTGGTCACCGCGACCACAGGTCGCGATAGCTCGCTCGCGGTGAAAATGGAAAAACCTGGCAGTGAGCATCGCGACCAGCCACCGCGACCACAGGTCGCGATGGACTGCTCGCGATGAAATTGTCAAAAACAGGCAGAGAGCAACGCGACCATTCGCGCGACCAGGGCGCGCTCGCGACGAAGGCGGTGCGCGCACTCCAGTGAGTGTCGCGACCTGGTGCCGCGACCACAGGTCGCGACGGCGGTCGCGGTAGCGAAAAAAATATAAAAAAAAGAAGTGGCTTCTCGAGGAAGCCAGAAATTATCACAGAACAGAGAGAGAGAGAAAAGAGCGAGAAAAAAAGAAAGAAGAAGAAGAAGAAGAAGAAGAAAGAAAGAGAAGGGAAAGGAAAGGAAAACAAAATCGTCGAACCGAGATTCTCGAACGAAAAGACGGTACCGAGGTTGGTGTACGTTGTTTTTCGAAATCGTTACGAAAAGCATTTCGTTATCGTTTACGTTTTTGTTTTCGTTATGTTTCTCGTTTTCGTTTAGATTTCGATTTCGTTAATTGTTTCCGATTTCGAGTTCGTTAATTGTTTTCGATTTTGATTTAGTTTGATTCAGCAGATTGCAGAGAAACAGAAGCAGGATGCTAGAATTCAGATGATATGTGAACAGATCCCAGAAGGGAAGCATCCAGACTTCTCAATCAGAATTGACGGTATTGTGTGTTTCAGAGACAGGATTTGCATTCCAGAAGATGAAGAATTGAGAAAAATGATCCTGACAGAGGCACACAGTAGTTCGTATGCAATGCACCCAGGTAGCACGAAAATGTACAGAGATTTGAAAACTCAGTACTGGTAGTCCGGAATGAAAAAGGATGTGATAGAATTTGTGAACAGATGTTTGACCTGTCAACAGGTGAAAGCTGAACACCAGGTTCCATCAGGATTGTTACAACCAATAGCAATACCTGAATGGAAATGGGATCGCATCACCATGGACTTTGTCACTGGATTGCCACTCACCCGGAGTAAGCACGATGCAGTATGGGTTATAGTGGACCGGTTGACGAAGTCAGCACACTTTCTACCTGTCAGAACTGACTACTCCCTGGATCGACTGGCAGAATTGTACATCAGAGAGATAGTCAGATTACATGGAATACCTGTATCCATTATATCAGATAGAGATCCGAGGTTTACATCCAGATTCTGGAAGAAGTTTCAAGAAGCCTTGGGTACTCGACTGAGTTTCAGTACAGCCTTCCATCCGCAGACAGACGGCCAATCAGAAAGGGTAATTCAGGTGCTTGAAGATATGCTCAGAAGTTGTGTAATTGACTTTGAAGGAAGTTGGGCGGATCATCTCCCATTGATTGAATTCGCCTACAACAACAGTTTCCAGTCGAGCATAGCGATGGCACCGTATGAGGCACTGTATGGAAGGAAATGCAGGACTCCAGTATGCTGGACAGAGTTAGGAGAGGACAGGTTAGTAGGCCCAGATTTGATTCGACAGACTGAGGAGAAGGTGAAGATTATCAGAGACAGATTGAAAGTTGCTTCTGACCGACAGAAATCCTATGCAGACCTGAAAAGAAAAGAGATAGAATATGAAGTCGGTGAGAAAGTGTTTCTGAAAGTATCTCCGTGGAAGAAAGTGCTTCGATTTGGTAGAAAAGGTAAGTTGAGTCCTAGGTTTATTGGGCCATACGAAATCATTGAACGTGTGGGACCAGTAGCCTATAGACTAGCTTTACCTCCAGAATTGGAAAAGATTCATAATGTGTTCCATGTGTCGATGCTGAGGAGATACAGATCTGATCCTTCCCACAGAATTCCAGCCGAAAGCATTGAAATCCGACCAGACCTGACCTATGAAGAGGAACCAGTGCAGATTCTTGATCGGGAGATCAAAGAACTTAGAAATAAAAGAGTGCCACTGGTAAAAGTGCTCTGGAGGAACCATAAAGTGGAAGAGGCTACCTGGGAGAGTGAAGAAACAATGCGACAGCAATATCCCCAACTGTTTAACTGAGGTAAATTTCGAGAACGAAATTTTTTAAGTGGGGGAGAATTGTAACATCCCGGATTTCGGGTCATGAATTTTTGATATATGTGAAATTTGTGAAAATAAAATTTTACTATATGAGGGGGTGTAAATGTAATTAAAAGTGAAAAACTGGACCAGTGAGTATCGCGACCTGGTCACCGCGACCACAGGTCGCGATAGCTCGCTCGCGGTGAAAATGGAAAAACCTGGCAGTGAGCATCGCGACCAGCCACCGCGACCACAGGTCGCGATGGACTGCTCGCGATGAAATTGTCAAAAACAGGCAGAGAGCAACGCGACCATTCGCGCGACCAGGGCGCGCTCGCGACGAAGGCGGTGCGCGCACTCCAGTGAGTGTCGCGACCTGGTGCCGCGACCACAGGTCGCGACGGCGGTCGCGGTAGCGAAAAAAATATAAAAAAAAGAAGTGGCTTCTCGAGGAAGCCAGAAATTATCACAGAACAGAGAGAGAGAGAAAAGAGCGAGAAAAAAAGAAAGAAGAAGAAGAAGAAGAAGAAGAAAGAAAGAGAAGGGAAAGGAAAGGAAAACAAAATCGTCGAACCGAGATTCTCGAACGAAAAGACGGTACCGAGGTTGGTGTACGTTGTTTTTCGAAATCGTTACGAAAAGCATTTCGTTATCGTTTACGTTTTTGTTTTCGTTATGTTTCTCGTTTTCGTTTAGATTTCGATTTCGTTAATTGTTTCCGATTTCGAGTTCGTTAATTGTTTTCGATTTTGATTTTGTTAAATGTTTTCGATTTCGATTTTCGATGTGTAAAAATTGATATTGATATACTTATGGTTGATTATGGAAAGATTTTATACGAGATCGCATTTGTTTGTGTTACGAATATTTCCGATTTCGTTTTAAACAGTTGATTTAGACTTGTATGTGAATATTGTTCATATTTCTTGAAGTTTATTATGTGATTTATATGACTATTGAATGATTATCGATTATTGAGTAATTATTGCGAAATTGATTGTGAATTTGGTTTATCGAAACGGCCCTAGGATACGTAGACATAGAAATGGATATAGGAGGTTGGTATACCAGCTGGGTTTTATTGAGCAGTACTGCGCCGATATTGATTGATTGATATTGATGATATTGATGTACCTCCTCTTGGATTCGTCCAGAGGCTGGGAGATACGTACCTCCTCGGGATTCGTCCCGGGGGTTGGGAGTTAATGTACCTTCCCAAGGATTCGTTCCTGGGATAGGGAGCTATGTACCTCTCTAGGTTCCATACCCACGGTCCTAGAGTTGGGAGACACGTACCTCCTCAGAATTCGTTCTGGGGGTTGGGAGCTTGACCCATATTCCAGTCCGTATATGTTTAGTATTCTAGCGGGCCAGAATTGATTTGGAATTGAAAAGTGTATTGAATGTTTTTATTGATCGAAAATTTATATATTGACCTCATTACTGAAGTTCAAGTGCTTGAAATTATTATATACTTTGATTCTGCAATTTAAATGTTTTGAACATGATTTGAATTGATATATATCTATATTTTGTGAATTGTTATTATTAAAAGTTATATATGTTTCTATATTGAGATTTTAGTACACCCACTAAGCTTTATGCTTAGCGCGTTAGTTTGTTTCTAACGCGTAGGTACCAGGAATCCGGACGAAGGTAAAGACTGAAGAACTGGAAGAATTGCAGACCGAGTCACAGGATTGTACAGTTGGGTAGCTATACTTTTGTTATGTGTATATATATTCTGAAAGCATGCATATACAGGAAATTTGTAAATACGTTTTGTAAAATGTTTTGTAATTAACTATTTTATGATTACTGTCTTTTATTATTTAAATGTACATAGTAAAGTCTGATTTGTTATTATTTTATAAACTATTTGTGAAAGTCGCACTAAACGGCAGAGTGCGCAATTGTTTGAAATTGTTATTGAAGTGTTATTGAAATTGGTATTGAATTGATTGTGTAAAAACAGGTTTTTTTGGAAAGTCCGAAAAATAAACGGTACTCTGCCGGATTTTCGTAAAAAGTTTATTTAATTATTTGTTTTGGGCTCACAATGATTTTAAAATGTATGATTTTTGAAACGTATAAAACTAGTTTTGAAAAAGTTTGAAAGTCCGAGTAGCGCTTCCCGAGTCGGTTCGGCCGGATCGGGTCGGGGGGTGCTACATGTTTAGTATATCAGGAGCCTAAAATGGAAATAGAAATGAAATATAATTTGTTATATGATTTGATTTGGTATTAATAAGTTTAATACGATATTTTATTCCGATTTCGGAAGATGTTATTGATAATTACTTTGATATGATATTTGTTATCGTTTTTCCAAGGGATATATATATATATATATATATATATATATATATATATATATATATATATTTGAAATATTTGATTTAATTGTGCCTCATATGTTGGTTTTATATGTTATTTGCGTTATTGAGATATTATATTATGTTTATACAATTGGATACTAAGCGTTATACTTAGCGTATTGAGTTTCTCACACGCAGGTAAGAGAGTTCAGGAAGAAGATAAGGCTGGAAAGAGTCGAGTCTGCAGTAATTGAGTCCTGAGTCACATCGCTCCCATATTTTTGGTAGCCCACTATATCTTTGATGTTTTATATGTATTATATCGGCATGCATGTACAAGAATGTTTTTGTAAATATTTGAAACGGTACTTAGTTTTTACGTATGTTTGTAAATATTTGTAATATTTGGGCCCATGAAATTTAATACTTTTGAAGTTGAATATTTATAAGTATTTTGATATAATTTGTTTTGGTAAGTCGCACTGGATATGGAAGGGTGCGCAATTTGATTTGAGATTATAGAAGTGTGGATTTTATGAATTGTGAAAACAGGTTTTGGAAACTCAGAAAAACAGAGGGAAACTCTGGCGAAATTTTCAGAAACTATTTTGGACTATTGATTTCGATTTATGTTTAAGTATATGATTTTAAGTTTTCGATAGTATAATTTTAATGCTAACTGTATAAGAAGGTACTTCAGCTAGTGTTTTCAATTTTCCATATCCGTATATGTCTGTATCCGGTAGCGCTCCCCGATTCGGTCTAAGCGGATTCGGGTCGAGGGGTGTTACAATGGTGGAAGGAAAGGTCGTGGTAGAGGAAGAAACAACAATTTCAACAATAGAATGCCTTACCAAATCTATCACAAGATTGGTCATGGAGCTCTAAGGTGTTAATATAGGTTTGATCAGTCTATCCAAGAACAAAATCCAGCTGTTCTCTCACCACAGAATTCTCCAGGACAGTCTCCACATAGTGCACACATGTCAGCCATGATGGCTTCACTCGAGATTGTTGCAGATCCTCTTTGGTACCCAGATAGTGGTGCAACAGATTATTGCACTCCAAATAGCAACAATCTGCTCAACAAGGTTGAATATCAAGGCAAGGAACAAATTTTATGGGAAATGGTACAAGTCTTAAGATACAATCTATTGGTCATAATGCCTTTGTTTGTGATAAAAATAAATTGTTGCTTAGAAATATCTTGCACATACCTCACATTACCAAAAATCTGATGAGTGTGTCTAAGTTTGTGAGAGACAATTATGTTTTTATTGAATTTCACCATTTATTTTGTCTTGTGAAGGATCCAATTTCAAAGAGGGTTCTTCTTTGAGGTGTGCTTAGGAATGGTATTTATGCTTTTGACCATCATCTTCATACATCCAAGGAAAATATTCCTGCATTTCACTCATCTGATCAGCATAATACTTTTACTTCATTTGTTGCAAATTCTACTGTTTTGAATTTCAATTCTGGTGTAACTCATTCTTCTTTGGCTTCTGATTGTAATATCACTGCCTCTCCTTCTGTTAATATTACTTGTAGGGCAGTTGATAGTCTTTTCATTTGGCATAAAAAGCTTGGCCATCCAGTCTTTTTTTTTGTAAAACAAATATTAAATAAATGCCAATTTCCTTTTCAAGATCATCCCAATATTTTCTATGATGCATGTCAACTCTCTAAGTCTCAAAAACTTCAATTTTCTGCCTTAAACACAGTGTACAAATATCCTCTTGAGCTGGTTACAGCTGATGTTTGGGGTCTTTCCCCTATTGCATCCACTTTGAGTCATAGGTTCTATGTTAGCTTTGTTGATTCTTGCACACGTTACACTTGGATTTATCCTCTCAAATTCAAGAGTGAGATGTATAACACTTTTATTCATTTCAAGACTCATATAGAACTTCAATTCTCTTACAAAATTAGAGCTCTTCAAATAGATTGTGGTGGTGAATTTTCTGTGATTGCATCTTTTCTTGCTTCTTGTGAATTTCTTTTAGGCATAGCTGCTCTTATGTGTATGAACAAAATGGTTTGGTGGAGAGAAAACACAGGCACATTGTTAAGACTTGTCTCAGCTTTTTATCTCATGGTTCACTTCCTTTAAAATTTTGGCATAAGGCTTTCATTACTGTTATCTTCTTAATTAATAGGATGCCTACTTCTGTTCTCAAAGGAAGTTGCCTCTATACTTGCTTGTTGAATTTGTATCCTAATTGTTCTTTTCTCAAGGTTTTTGGTTGCTTGGTTTATCCATACCTTAGACCTTATAATGAGTACAAGCTCATGTATAGAAGTGCCCCCTACACATTCCCTAGATATAGCAGTTAGCATAACAGGTATAAGTGCTTAAGATCTGATGGCAGGGTGTTTGTTACTCGTCATGCTGTGTTTGATGAATCTAGGTTCCCTTTTGCTTCTCCTACAACTACATCTTTATAGCCTGCTTCATTTCTGCTTCCTACAGTCACTTCGTGTAATATCCTTAATTTCGAATAAATATGAAAAGTATAGTGAAATTAATATTGAGAATGTGAATATGATATTTATGATTTGAGAGGTGGACCAATTTAAACGGTCGAATAATGCACGAAGAAAATGGTGAAAAACTGGACAGTGAGCATCGCGACCAGCCTCGTGACCAGGGATCGCGGTAGCTGCTGGGGATGAAAATGGAGAAATTGGGCTAGTGAGCATCGCGATGAGAGACCGCGACCAGCGCTCGCGCTGAAGGTATCAAATTTCCACCAATGAGTATTGCGACCGAGCGATGCGACAACCGCTCGCGATGGGTCAAAAAGTTTAAAAAAAATTAGCACCAAGTGGCATGAAGCGGTGCCACTTAAAAGCAATAGAGTGAGCATAAACTTACAATCAGAAACAAATAGAACAGAGCAGTTAACGAGAGAGAGAAAGAAGAGAGAAAAGAGGAGAGAGAAGGAAGAGAAAGAAAGGAAAGAAGAAGAAGAAGAAGGAAAGAGGAAGAGAAGAAGAAAAAGAGTAGGAGGAAGTGTTCAGGTTCGGTGTACACATGTTTTTCAAATTTTTCCGTTTTCCAGAATATTTTGAATTGATTGAATTTGATTAATTTTGAGTTAGTTGAATTATATTTGTAACATCCCCCCGATCCGAACCCGCTCGGACCGAATCGGGAAGCACTACCGTATACGGAAAATAAATTTCAGAACAAGAACTTTAAGTAATGATCCAAATAAATATTTAAAATTATGGTCCAAAAAGATTTTCTGAAATTTTCGCCAGAGTTTCCTCTATTTTTTCGACTTTCCAAACACCTGTTTTCAACAATTTTGTAAACACAATTCATACAAAATATTTATAAACATACATAAAACTAAATATCCATTACATATATTTACAAAAAAAAACATTTATATCCATGCATGCTTATATAATACATATAAAACATCAAATACGTAGTGAGCTACCAAAAATGCAGGAGTGATGTGACTCTGAACACTATCCCTGCAGATTCTACTCTTTTTGATCCTTGTTCCCTTCAACAATTCTTTTACCTGCATATGAGAAACTCAACACGCTAAGCATAACTCTTAGTGGGTGTACCCAAAAGTCAAATGTGCAAATAGTACAATAACTTTTTAAATATGCAAAATAACATTTAATATCAACATATAGGGCCTATGTAAATCGAATATATCAAATAACATTTCGAATATACAAATCCATCGGAAAACTGAAACAAATATCATATCAAAGCAAATATCAATAAATCCATCGGAAATCAGAATAAATGTCTTATGAAAATATAATATACAAAATCAAATCATTTCTCATCTCAAATCATATACAGATCATATCACATTTCTAATTCCATTTCGGGCTTCTGATATACTAAACATATTTTTCGGACTGGATTACGGGCTATACAAAACAGAGTTGGATACCAACGGAGGACCCGCTGCGTATCCCATATACATATCAGAATTGGACACCAATGGAGGACCCGCTGCATATCCCATATACATATCAGAATCGGCGTAGTACTACTCAGAAAATCCAATTGACATGTCAATCTCTCAGAAAATGATCGCGGGACCCACATCTAAAGTAGGCTCTGGTCAATTTCTGACATTCACCCGAATGACTCTTCCCACAATGGTCACAAGATGCTAAGGCTGGTCACTTAGCTGTACTACCAAAAGCACTACCTACATATGTTGTGGACTGACCTGGTCTAGCTGATGCTAGAGGTCTCTGGGATTGCCTCGGACCACTATTATGAGGTCCCCTATACCTTTCGCTGGGCGGCTAAGACGAACTGGACTGTCCCTGACCTCTCCACTGCTGACTCTAGCTCTTACTGGCCTGTTCATCTGTTTGTACCCTTTCAACACTAAGGGCTGCAGATACAAGCCTAGTAAAATAAACTATCTCTAATGCAGCAACCTGAAGACGGATATAATTATTCAGACCGTCCTCAAATCTCCTACACCTGCTTTCCTCTGTCAACTCTGTCACTGGTGTACTTACTCAATCAGGTTAAACTCCCGTTCGTACTCAGTAACGGACATCTGTCTCTGTTTCAGATTCACAAAATCTCTCTTCATGTTCTCTATGTAAATGCGACCCACATACTTTTTTCGGAACTCTTTTTGGAAAAACTCCCAAGTTCGTTCCGCTGGCCTCACTGTCCGAATGATGGCATTCCACCAATGGTAAGCATCCTCCTACAATAAGGAAACGGCACACTCCAGACTCTCCTCTGGGGTACAATGTATCTGCTGTAAAATTCTCTTTGTCCGTTCAAACCAGTATTCAGCAGCTGTTGCATCATCATCACTCTTACGCCGAAAATCTGTAGGTCGATATTTAGCCAACCTCTCAACTGCTGATCTCTGGGGAGGGGCTCTGGTTACTGTTCGCAGAATCTCAGTCATCTGTCGCACATTAACTGGCTGATCCTGGATCTCCGGTCCAGCCATTCTCGGACTCACTGATTCTCCCGCTGCTTCCCCAACCACACTGGCAGGGCTCCCAGGTCTATCTCTATCTCTTCCACTTTCTTTTTTCCTATATAGAGCAGAAGAGGAATTCTGCAGATTAGAGTCGCATTCTCCTATTTTTTTTTTTTTTGTCTTTTATATAATGCATGCATGTACAAAACATTTCGCTCTGGTCTAGGAACGCCTAAACCATTGGCTCTGATACCAAAAACTGTAACACCCCCTCGATCCGAACCTGCTCAGACCGAATCAAGCGCTATCGTATACGAAAAATAAATTTCAGAACAGGAACTTTAAGTAATGATCCAAATAAATATTTAAAATTATGGTCCAAAAAGATTTTCTGAAATTTTGGCTAGAGTTTCCTCTATTTTTTCGACTTTCCAAAAACCTGTTTTCAACAATTTCGTAAACACAATTCATACAAAATATTTATAAACATACATAAAACTAAATATCCATTACATATATTTACAAAAAAAAAATATTTATATCCATGCATGCCGATATAATACATATAAAATATCAAATACGTAGTGGGCTACCAAAAATGCAGGAGTGATGTGACTCTGAACACTATCCCTGCAGATTCTACTCTTTCTAATCCTTGTCCCCTTCAACAATTCTTTTATCTGCGTGTGAGAAACTCAATACGCTAAGCATAACGCTTAGTGGGTGTACCCAAAAGTCAAATGTGCAAATAATACAATAACTTTTTAAATATAGCAAAATAACATTTAATATTAACATATAGGGTCCATGTAAATCGAATATATCAAATAACATTTCGAATATACAAATCCATCGAAAAACTGAAACAAATATCATATCGAAGCAAATATCAATAAATCCATCAGGAAATCAGAATAAATATCTTATGAAAATATAATAATACCAAATCAAATCATTTTTCATCTTCAAATCATATACAGATCATATCACATTTCTAATTCCATTTCAGGCTTCTGATATACTAAACATATTTTTCGAACTGGATTACGGGCTATACAGAACAGAGTTAGATACCAACGGAGGACCCGCTGCGTATCCCATATACATATCAGAATTGGACACCAACGGAGGACCCGCTGCGTATCCCATATATATATATATCAGAATTGGACACCAACGGACGACCCGCTGCGTATCTCATATACATATCAGAATCGGCGTAGTACTACTCAGAAAACCCAATTGACATGTCAATCTTCTATATCCATATCTATGTTTACATATATCAGAGCCAAATCACTTTTCGAAAATCATATAATTCATTCCGAACAGAATCGTCAATTTAAATTCTGAAATCATATCCAAATCAGTATACACATTTTCAGAATTCGAATCGCATCAATATACCTATACAAGAAAATTTATAAAATCGTTTTCCGAAAATATTTCTAAATCCAGAAATCGCTTCAAATCACATTTAAAATCACGTGCAATTATATATCATAAATCCATAGTAAATCCAAATGCCCCGAATCACTTTTCGAAACAAATCGCAAAACAATATATATATGAAATCGCTTTTAATAATATTTTCCGTAATATTACTATAATAAAAACATATCGAAAATCAATTCATAATATTTTTCGTAAACAATATTATGGATCCAGAATATATTCCAAATATACGTAATCCAAGACATCCCAAAATCAATTTCAAACAATATATTATAATTAATATAGCTCAAATAAACTAAAAACAATATAATATAATGATTCCGAAATATTCTGAAAAATACGAAAACGGTATCACCAAACCTGAAATGTTATTCTTTATACAAAACTCTTCTTGACCAACTTCACCTTCGTTCTCCTTCTTCTTCTTCTAGCACTTTCTCTCACTAGAATCTCTCTCTTTCTCTCTCTATTTCTCACGTCAACCTTCTCACATTCTCACACTAAATTCACCTAGTCAAACCATTTTGCATGTAAAATGATGAGTGTTTGCTAGATGTAATGCTTTGGTATTAATTGCTTTTTAGGTGTCATTCCAACCTTATTTATTTAATCTTTTCTTTTCTTTCACGCCTATCTCATGCCAACCTTCTGGTTTGCATTTTTGTTTTGCTATCATGTGTTTTTTGTTTGACTTGTCATGGTTAGTGGTTGCTCCACCACTAATATATATATATATATATATATATATATATATATATATATATATATATATATATAAATATAATATAATATATAAATATCTTCTTAATTTCAAATTGCTCCCTTAACATACTAAAATCCTAAAATGGAAACCAATTTACAATTAATCACCTTCCATCTCGATAATATTCTAAAAATATTCCACACTTATTCAATTACCAAATTGACTTCACCAATATTCAATTGGATCCATTATCATCCAAATGCACCATGAAAATAATATCTCTAATGGGATTTAACTCGGTTAAAATCACTATTTATTTTTCAACCATATACCAAATATATATACTTTCCATCAATTTAAATCACATACTTGACTGTTGCATGCTTAATAATAATTAATAATAATATTTTTCATAATTATGAAAAATTAGGGGCGTTACAATATTGATTATAGATTATAGTTCAGGTTCGATGTACATTCGTTTTCGAATTTTCAATTTTCCAGAAATTTTCGGAATTATCGAATTTTATATGATTTGAATTATTTGAATTCTATTGAGTAGAATTAATAGATTGAAACCGATTTCGGATTGATTTGAATTGCGAATTCTTGAAATATCATTTATATTTGAAATTTTGATTGTGAATAATCGTCGGAATTGATTTTAATACATTTTGATGCTAAGATTGTTATGGAAATATATTGTTAAAAGTGATTTTAATTATATAATATTTGTGAAATATATCGGAAAATAATTTTGGGGCATTTTGATTCGATATGGAATTATGAAATACGTTTGAATATATTTTTGGATTGGTTTGATGTGATTATGGATTTAGAAATATATTCGTAATTTCCATTATCTGATATTTAATAAAATTTGAATTTAAAAAATATAGATATATCGATATGAATCAAAATTGAATACATTAAAAGTTGAATTCGATGATTCTGAAAGAAATGAAATATGTTGACATTGGATTTGAGAAAACGTTTTGTAAAATGGCTCTGATGTATATGAACATAGATATGGATATAGGAGGTTGACATGTCAATTGGATTTCTGTCTGAACAGTACTGTGC
Organism: Xanthoceras sorbifolium; assembly: GCA_003430845.1. Lineage (NCBI taxonomy): Eukaryota > Viridiplantae > Streptophyta > Magnoliopsida > Sapindales > Sapindaceae > Xanthoceras > Xanthoceras sorbifolium. The sequence goes on along the minus strand of CM010608.1, from coordinate 17,373,004 downwards.
CGATATACTTACCCTTTGAATAGTACAGGTCCCAAAGTGCCGGTCCTACGGTTATGAATTCTGTCATGGGACATTTACAGTAGGTGATTCCGTTGGTGTTCCATTCTGATCTGATGTTCGGCGGGTGGCCCCGTTTGTGTGTCCGATGCCGAACAACTCGTAATCCAGTCTGATAACTTATGTTATGTATGTGAGGAACCTAGTTTGAAAACTGATTTGTTATATGAAAGCATTTGAGAAATTATGAAGATTTTGTCTGTTGATTGATTTTGAATGTGTATTTGTGAATATATGATTTGATTTGACATGAGCCCCATATATGATTTAATTATATGTTATTTATATTTTGATCAAAACTAGTTAAACTTATTTGTTATAGTTATTTGAAAGATACGATTTTGAGTACATCCACTAAGCAATATACTTAGCGTGTTGAGTTTTCTCATACGTAGGTAATAGGGGTTCCAAGGGAGGAAAAGACAAAGTAGAGTAGAGACTACAAAAAGATAAGCCAGAATCACATCGGTCCTACATATATTTTGGTAGTCTTTTTATAATAAGTATATATGTTTTGATACAATATGTATATACAGAAAATGTTTGTATATATTTGAAGAACTTCCGCTATGTAAATATTTTATTATATGTTTATGTTATTTGAATCTTTATAAATTATATTGTGATAAAGTGGTTGGTAAATCGCACTAAATTTGGAAGGGTGCGAAAAATTGATTTGAGAATTTAGAAGTTAATTTTTATGAATTTTAACTGTAAATAGATTTTGGAAAGTTAAAAAAATAGAGAAAACTTTGACAAGATTTTCGGAAATTTATTTGGACTATTTTCAAATGTTTTTAATATAGTTTTAATATTATGGTTATATAAAAGAAAAGTTAGAATCTAGTATATAGTAGCGCTCCCTGATTCTGTCCGAATGGATTTGGGTCAGGAGGTGTTACACTTCCTTTAAGAGTTTTATTCCAATTCAATTTCGAACTGTTCCTTCTGTTGTTACTGTCCCTCCTGCATCTGTGCTGGATTCTTCATCTGGTAGTCTTGGTAATGTTCAGCAAAGTCCTTCCCAGCAGTTTTAGCATTCCATGCCTTCTTTACATCAATTATAATTACCTGATTTATCTCAGTCACTCTCCCAATAGCCTTCACAATTGCTGCAGGATTCTTCCTTGGCAGGTACTCCAGTGACTTCAATACAACCAGTTCAGCAACCTATAAATCAGCATGCTATGGTAACTAGATCTAAAGCTGGGATCTTCAAGCCTACAGCTTAGGTTGCTCCTTGTGAGGATGATGAACCTACTTCTGTCCAGTAAGCCCTTAGTCACCCTGATTGGTATGCTGCAATGCAAGCTGGATTTCAGGCCTTGTAAGGGAATAATACTTGGTCCTTGGTGTCACCTCCTTTTGGTAGGAAGATCATAGGCTGCAAGTGGGTGTTTAAAGTGAAGAAAAATCCTAATGGGTCATTGTTGAAGCACAAAGCTAGGCCTATAGCTAAGGGCTTTCATCAAATCAAGGGGTTTGATTTTAATGAGACTTTCAGCCCTGTTGTCAAGCCAACTACTGTTCGTGTAATCATCTCCATTGCTTGTCACTAGAGGGTGGAAATTGAGGCAGCTTCATGTTAACAATGCATTCCTTAATTGAGTCATTGAGGAGGATGTTTATATGACATAACCTCATCGTTTTGTTAACATTAACTCACAGCTAGTTTGCAAGCTCCATAAGGCTCTCTATGGCTTGAAACAAGCAAGTAGAGCCTGGTTTGATCATTTTAAAGCAATCTTGGTTCAGCTTGGTTTTGTACCCTCTAAGGTTGATAGTTTTATGTTTGTGAGGTTCAAGGGGTCTTAAGTTATTTTCATCCTTGTGTATGTAGATGAGATTATCATCACAGGTACTACACCAAATGAGATTGCTCTAAAAGATCTTGGTGACTTGAGCTACTTTTTAGGAATTAAAGTGCAACACACTGCCACAGATCTTCATTTATGTCAGCAGAAATATATTAGATATCTTCTCACTTGAGTTGAGATGCTTACAACCAAGCCATTCTCCTCTCCTATGGCTTCCAGCACTGATAGTTCTCTCTTAGTTCACAAAGGTAGTCCTTTTAGTGATCCATCTGAATATAGGACTGTTGTGGGAGCTTTTCACTATCACACGCCCTGACGTTGCATATGCTGTCAATAAGGTATGTCAGTTTATGTAGTCTCCTTTGGATGAACATTTAAAACCTGTGAAACGGCTGCTCAGATATTTGAAGGGTTCCATGCATTTTGGCTTGAATTTTACACGTTGACCTGCTTTAGTTTCTTCTTCAGTGGCGCTTAAGTTGGTGGTATTTTCAAATGCTGATTGGGCATCAAATCTTAATGACCGAAAGTCTACATTAGGTTTTTGTGTGTTTCTTGGCCTCAACCTTGTTACCTAGAGTGCTAAGAAATAGCACACTATTTCCAGATCCTCCACTGAAGCAGAATACAGAAGTTTGGCTTCCCTTGCAGCTGAGCTCACTTGGTTCTTCTCTTTATTGCTTGAACTGCATATTCCACAGCCACATATCCCTATCATTTGGTGTGACAATTAGAGTACAATTGCAATGTCCAACAACTTTGTTCTTCATGCTAGAACTAAATACATTGAGTTGGATCTTAATTTCGTGCGAGACAAGGCTATTGCCAAGCAGCTGATTGTCAACCATGTTCCCTCCATTGATCAGATTGCTAATTTGTTTACTAAAGCTCTCTCTATCTCTCGCTTCCTTTTTCTTCGTGACAAACTCACCTTGACTCCTTTCCCGCTGAGTTTGAGGGGGAATATGAGGAAAGATCTGAATGATCAAGATGATCATTCTCATCATCAACCATCAGCTTTATCAAAGGAGAGTGCATCATTGATACAAGAGTCAGCCATCACTTGATTGGGGACTCTTGGGAGGTTGTTAGTTTTCAGTTGACATTGCGGGAAAATTAGTTACAAGTTGATGATGTGGCATCAGCTTGATAGAATCTGTTACAAGCATAAATGAATGTATGATTCATGCTTGATTGGTAACTTATACATTGTATAAATACTGAACTTAGATGATATCTTTATTCTATGTAATTACATTGTATTTTCTCTTAAATCTATTGAAAGAGTTATCTCTTCTTTCTCTTCAGTTTTCAGTTTTCTATATTTTTGTTCTTCGATTCTTGTTCATTGAACTCAAGAATCTATCAAGAACCACTTAAAATTAATTAAGTTATTAGAAATCATCATTGCCAGCATCTCATCTATAATCAATATTGCCAGTTTTGGTTCCTAACCTTCATCAAGCTGCATTTTGAGCCATGAAAGTGGGCAATTAATTTAGAAAAGATTAAATAAAGAACATTTACTCAGTATGGGGGTCCTATCTTAACCTTCAAAGAGTCAAAAGTCTTTGTCATAGAACAATGAGATATCTGTTTCTTCCAATTCCTGGTACAGAAAGAGTAGAATGCATTTTTCGCAAAGCTTTTGATCAGGTTTCCTTGGTGGGATCGTTAGTGTGTATTGTAGATTGCTGTAAAAGCATGCTTAGTAAATACATATCTACGTGAATGATGTGTAATCTTTTTTCATTTCCTGTGTTTTTTGTTTTCATATGAACTTTGTACATTTTTTCTTCTGTCTATTCTCCAGGGAGTTTGTAAACAATGTTTGGTACATTAAGTTATTATCTCCCCTGGAAGTGCAACAAATGGGCAAAGAAGGCCTCATGAGTTCAGTGTCTTCTGTCCCAGGCCAAAGGGTCTCCTATAACAATTGTGATGACTACGTGAGCAGACAGGAATTAAGAAGTTCAAGCAATGGGGTTGCATCCATGGGGTCTCTTGATTACTGAAGCAGCAAATTCTCTTTTCGACAATGGGAGAATTAAAAGAAATGAACATCGGCTTCTGATAAATATCTATAACTGTTATACCTAAATGTTTGTTATTGTTGTTGTTGTTGTAGTTGTCATGGTGAAATGGGTGAGAGATGTAGTTACTGATAAAGCTTGTATGTCAGAATATCACTGTAAATTATTGTAGTAGGAGACTCAGTTGATGCTACTCAGAACTTTCGGATCCTTTAAAAGAAACTGACATCTTAGTAGCAGTTTGTTTGCTATCTTTGAATTGTAATTTATGAGATGACGACATTAATCTCACTGCCAACCTTTTTACAAATCAAAATTGCATATTACTATTTGTTAAAATTTTTTGTTTTTGGTAAATAACTAGAAAAAGTAGTGTGTTCTATAATTATGTCAAATGTACCCTTTGTCCGAATTTTCAGCATAAGCACAAATAAATAGAATACCAATAGTAAAATCATATTTCTTAAAAATTCATGTAATTAGTATTTTTGTAAGCTGTTAAACAAAGCTTTTACCTTCACAAGATTAATAATTCTGGGATGAGTAAATATTGTTATTAGCAATTTTAATCACATCAGATTTATCAATATTTTTTAGCATTTCTCTACATGTCACAATTGTCTCATTTTTGCATCTTACATAATTGGAAACTATAATTTCGCTTATTATATATTTATTTTGAATGAGAAATAGTTTAGTATCAATACCTAATTTAGATATATAGGAATCAGATCGTTTAAAGTCTTGTTTCGCAGCACTTTTAACTTCTTAGAAGTTCTTTTTACAAAAAAATTATATATTTCTGTTTGTCTGAAAAAGTTTTTAAAACTTAAAACCTCTTCTTTTAGAAAATTCAAACACTTTTTTAAAAAAAAAAAATTTGGACTCAAAAAGTTAAAAGTAAATTTCGAAAAGTTCTGCCAAACAAACCCTAAACTTATTGAATTTTGTTAAAATTAAGTGAATATAACTTTAATCTCATAAAAGAAAGGTTAATATAACCACATTAATATATGTGAGAATTGTTAGATACAATTTTTTTTCATTAATATTTATTATGAAAATGGAAGGCGTTAACATAGAATAGATAGATTTGGATAGTCACTTTATGCAAGCATTGCCCCATTGCCCCATATATACATATATATTAGATAGTTAACAAATTTGGTCAAAAAATAGAAATATTTGTTAAATAAATGTAATTCATTAACTTAAAGTCTATTTTAAAAGACAAGAGTGGGCCTTAGAATAGATTAGAAAAGTCAAAAAATAATGTAGCTAGCTACCTACAATACAAGGAAGATCAAAGAGAAGAGGAAGACCGTTCGTTGATAAGTTGATTTACTTTACAAAAGCCACCATGATTTATGAAGTAGCTGCACGTGCATTTTACCGACGCCTCCACTCATAACCATTTTCTCTCAATTGGCGTTTAGTTCTTTCTTCAAATTCTCAACCTCTCTACACACTTCACGTAACAAATATGAAAAAAGATGCAACATTTTCAAATATTACTGAAGACAAGTGTTTGCTTGTAGAAAGGCAGAAATGTCTGGTGTTATAAACCAGTAAATTGTCTGAAATCTAATTTAACACATTAGATTAATCGTGAAGAGAAGGAAAAAACTTAATATTTATAAATTTAATAATTCTGAAAATAAGAGTGTTAACAACTTTTTTTTTTTTAGTTTAATTTACGATGTGCTCCCTATGCACATTGGTATAGGATTAATTCCCGCTCGGTCCGAGAGGTCAGTAAAGGCCTGGCCATAGATGCACTCCATTAATATAGAGATTGCATCCGCTGCGAGTCGAACTCGGGTATTACCAAAACAATCCGCTCCCTACATGGTGTGTAGTGACCAACAATGTTATACCTGATGGTTAGTGTTAATGACTTTTAATTTACAAGAGAGTAATTATAGATTTACATATGACGGTTTTAATACGTGAATACCATAAAAAGAAGATAAAAATATAATTATAGATAAATAGGAAAAAACTTAATATTTGTAAATTTAATAATTCTAAAAGTATGTAAATTTAATAATTCTGAAAGTAAGTTTAACGAGTTTTAATCTAGATAAATAAGATATAAGATTATTTATAGATTTACATATCAAGGTTCTAATACGTGAATACTAAGTAATGAATAATCATATTTTTAAAATAAAAATAGATGATAAAAATATGTTAAGAACATATCAAACTAAAATATAAATAATAATAATAATTAAAAATATTGTAATATTCATTTATCTCATTTTAATTAATATTTTTGTTTTCACGTACAATTCACGGTAGTAACGGCTCGAATCTACAACATTATTAAGCTGAGTGAGCTAATCACCTTGGGCGGTAATTGCATTAATATTAAAAAAGTAAAGAATATTAAGTTAAAACCAAATCCAAAAAGTGACAAATTAAACTACAAAATTAGGTGAGAGAACAATGGTTAGATAGCTACTCTTCTTGCACCTGCGCAGCACAAAATTTGGTTTGGTTGTTAACTTAAACAACTGATGACGGGTAGTTACTTGAATTTTTATACATTGTCTTATTCAACATTTTCAGTCATATATACATTGATTCTCATTCTTTGACTCCACCAAATCATCTTCTGTTTTAACTAGACAGTGGCACACATAGAGAGAACTTGGCGCCTTCCAACAACGATGGGGTCAGCAGAGTACCAGCCGCTGCTCCTCGGGCTCGACTCGCATGCCAGGATACCAGACTTGTCGTCCGACGTGATAGAGGAGTTTCTGGAGCACAGGCCTGTGGCGCTGCGGTGGTGGCCGCGTCTTGTAGGGTGGGAGTCTCGGCTGCTCTGGATCCTCTCTGGGGCGTCCATTGTCGTCTCAGAATGCAACTACATGTTGAGTTTTGTGACGTTGATGTTCACGGGGCATTTGGGTGCTTTAGAGCTCGCTGGCGCCTCCATTGCTAGTGTTGGAATTCAAGGTCTCGCTTATGGAATCATGGTACGTTTTGATTTAATTTTTCTCGTGATTGTCAAAAGTTGATAGTTTTCTAGTGTCTGAAGTGAACAAAACAGAGAAAAAAACAAAACTTTTTCACCAAAAACAGCTTCTTGATAAGCATTATTGAAGAAAAATGCTTCTTACAATACAATGACATTCACAAATCATAAACCGGCCATCAAAGACATGCGTCTGCATTATCATATACTCTTTTTAATTTATTTCTGGTAGGAATGTCTGTTCATGCAGCTCTAGTTCGTTTGTGTAGATGAAATTAAACAGTCAATGCATGCTTTCTAAATGTGCTTTCGTGGTGTGTTTGATGAAAAAAATATATAAAAAAACACATATTAAGAGTCAAAAAAAGCAGCGTCTCGAGAAGTAATGTTCAGGAGTTTCCAATAAAAACTTCCATTGGTACTTAAAATAATTCCTTTGTTTAAAAAAAAAAAAAATACAGTTGGGCATGGCCAGTGCAGTGCAAACAGTGTGTGGACAAGCTTATGGAGCCAAGAAATATTCAGAGATGGGCATCATTTGTCAAAGAGCAATAATTCTTCACTTGGGGGCAGCAGTCCTCCTCACATTCCTCTACTGGTTCTCTGGTCCTGTACTTGTAGCAATTGGTCAGACTGATAGCATAGCAGAGCAAGGCCAGGTTTTCGCCCATGGTATGATCCCTCAACTCTATGCCTTTGCATTGAGCTGCCCCATGCAGCGGTACCTTCAAGCACAGAACATTGTGAACCCTCTGGCTTATATGTCTATTGGGGTTTTCCTGCTTCACATTCTCTTGACTTGGGTGGTTGTTTATGTCCTGAACTATGGACTTCTGGGTGCGGCTCTGACTCTGAGTTTCTCTTGGTGGCTTCTTGTACTATTAAATGGACTCTACATTGTTCTAAGTCCTTCTTGCAGCCAAACTTGGACTGGTCTGTCTATCAGAGCATTTAAAGGGATTTGGCCTTATTTCAAGCTCACTGTTGCCTCTGCTATTATGCTCTGGTTTGTGCAGAGTCTCCTTCTCTGTTCATTGTGTCCCTTCCTGGTTTGGATTTTTTTATAATTTTTTTTTTCTGGATTTGTTAATGGTGATGAAGATGGTATTTTGTTGAATCAGTTTGGAGATTTGGTACAACCAAGGATTGGTGCTTATATCTGGGCTTCTCTCTAATCCTACAATCTCGTTGGACTCCATTTCCATCTGGTATTTAATCTTCCCCTGCTTCCACATTACTCACATGCCTTAATATGCTTTCACAAGTGTTATTTTTTCTATTATTATTGAAAACACTTTTTGACTGAAACTTACAAAAGAAACTAAAAGGATTTTTTGAAAATAAAAATATATTTTATTCTAGTTTAATCATTTTTTTATCTTAGAAGTCTTTTTTTATCTATCTTTTTTATTTTTTCACACACAAGCCTCTTAGATACATAATCATAATTTTGTATCCTTACAAATCATTTATCTATCATCTCACACAAAATTACATACAGAATTTCCTACATGAGAATTTTGGTATATGTATTAATATTTTATTAACTTTGTACACTTTTGGCAATACCAAAAGCACTGCTGGTTTGTGCTAGTCATGTGATGTGAAGATAATAAGATTGCAAAATTGCAACGTTTTTCACTTACATTAAGCTCTAATTTGATATGATTTTCAGCATGAATTACCTGAACTGGGACATGCAATTTATGTTGGGCCTATCAGCAGCAGCCAGGTTAGTGATAATAATGCTCCAGAAAAATTTGATCCTCAAGCTTATTTTCTCAGGTAATCGAGAAGGCAAAGAGTTTTTTTTATTCATTTCTCTTTTAAACTGGGTGCAGTGTTCGAGTGAGTAATGAACTTGGAGCAGGTCATCCAAGGGTTGCAAAATTTTCAGTGATAGTGGTGAATGCAACGAGCATTCTCATTAGTATAGTTTTCAGCGCAATCGTCTTGATATTCAAGGTTGAATTAAGCAAACTCTTCACATCTGATTCTGAGGTTATTGCAGCAGTTTCCAACTTGACTCCACTTCTTGCCATCTCTGTTTTCTTGAATGGAATCCAACCTATTCTTTCAGGTAAGATAAACATGAATGATAGTAGACACCTCTATACATGTTATTATAGTGTCCCTCAAAAGGGTGGTACATTGATGTTGGTTTTAAATAATTTCAGGTGTGGCTATTGGGAGTGGATGGCAAGCGGTAGTTGCTTATGTTAACTTAGCTACTTACTATATTATTGGTCTCCCCATTGGATGTGTGCTTGGTTTCAAAACGTCCTTAGGAGTAGCAGTAAGTTTCAAAAATCTTTCTCTCTTTGTCGCTTGCAAGTTATTCACCATTGTTGATGATAAATTAAGCTTAAGCATGGGTCCTAATCGATATTGTTGATCAGGGTATTTGGTGGGGCATGATCATTGGAGTTCTTTTACAAACTGCAACTCTAATCATCCTCACTGCCAGAACAAACTGGAGCGCCGAGGTAACGTGAACGTTTATTTGCATAAATCATGTAATTTGACAGGAGTGTATTGAGCTTCAGAGTAGTTCATCAACATTTGGTACATGCTTTTTTATAGGTCGAAAGAGCTGCTGACCGCTTAAAGAAAAATGCAGCCGAGGAAACGTTGGACTTGGTGGCAAGCGCATGAGGCCACCCTTCTCTCTTCTTCATTGTCTCTTTGCTTTTGTTTTGTTTTGTTTTTTTTTTTATCAGCTAAAGCAGTCTACAGCTTCAATTTCTTGTATATACGAGTCGTCATGGATTGATTTATATGTAGCCAACACTTGAGAACTCAAGAAGAAAAAGATCAATGGTGTCACTTTTGGCCAATGAAACAAAATTCTGTTGTTGATGACCATTTTTCCTACTCTTTGCCAGTGTAATCATTTAATTAAGACACATTTGTTGGTAACATTGATCTGATTTTCAAGGCATTATATACTTTTTTTTTTCCCTCAGATATAGCAGTAAAACTAATTTGACAGTAAGGTGATGCTTCATTAACATTCCAATATCGGACCAACTTTACATGGAATAATCAGGAGCGATGTAATTTTCATTACAAAAACCATCAAAGCACAATGGAGAGAATTAATTTGCATGAAGAGATGAATAATCTTATTACTGTAATTTTTAGGAATAGGTGATACAACTTGTCAACACCAAGTTTTCACCTAGTGCCAATCAAATTTATAATTTGGTAGGCTAGAAACGCTCTCCTTTTATTCGAATATGTACATGTATAAAGGACTCTTCTCCTTAGATCAATCTTCCTTGGATCCCGTACACAATGTAAAACCGATCAGGGTTGTTTGTGAGCACTCTCCGAAAATGAAAGAGAGAGATTTACACTACTTTGGATAATCCTTTCACTGACTCGTTAATGTTCCATCATGATGTTATGTTTTCAGGTGACGTACTGCTGCTGGTAGGTGAGGTTACCATGATCTTTTCCTTTCCTAGAAATATATGTTTTAAAAAGGAAATGAGGATTTTATGGTCCCCTCCCCTGCAAAATCGCAAACGCTGTTATGGGATGGACCTCACTGGATTTTTCATTTGGTATTCCTACCATTTCATTAGGGAATTTTCTTCTCAAACCTTTACCTCTTGATGATGAATACTTTCTCCTGCTATCTTTCTTTGAAGATGAATTTTGTCTAAGTAGCTTTTTTTGCTTTAAAAAAGTGTCAACAAACTTATACCTCAACAAACTTTTTTGCTTTTTTTGCTTTTTTACTCAAGTTGTCTCATCAATTATGAAAATGAATGAATGAATGCATATGAACCATCTGATTGGCAATAGCATGGCAGGGAAGCTGTCTGGCAATCCCATTGATGAAAATGTAAAATTCTCAGAATGAGCTAACAATGTCATTGTCATGCTATTATTATTCTGATTTCTCATGTTTCTAGTCCCTGTAATTGCTTGCAGTGGTATCAAATTGCACTAAATAACATGCATTTGTCAGCATATATATATTTCTCTCCTCCTAATGAACATTTTTTGTGGATCAAATTCTTTGACCTTCAGAAGTTAAGATATGGTTCATAATCCTTTGTGTCTGACACAATTTTTTACATAATTAATTAACTATATCATTAGAATTAAAAATGGCTTCTTCTGCATCACATCATTACATCAACATATCATCATCATTTTTGTCATCTTTGTCATTACCAGATTTCTGACAAATTCATTAGTTTCTCACTTTCTCCTAGTTCATCGTCAGTTTTGGCCTATGACAGAACAACATTATTTATTGAGCTGTCCATGCTCGTATTGAAGATTATTAAATTTGCTTTGATACCTCTACTTCGAATTTTCTCATTAATAGTGGGCTACACTATCACAACAGAGAAAATGTGAGTACCTACATAATACATACCTGAGGCTGAGATCATCTCCTCAAAGATCCATTATTTAGAAAATATGCGAGCACATTTGGTAATTATTTCTGTTAATATATTTTTATTTATAAACTTTCATTTGAAATTAGAACACTTGAATATTTGTTTTTTTTAGAGGTACGAGTAATGATAAGAATGATATTTATAACTTAGTGACTTGGAAAAGTGTGAAATTCCTTCTACTGCCAAGTCAGTGGGACTTTGGTATGCACTGAATTTTTGTTAAATGTTCTCAAACTGATTACAGCTTTGGAGTATACTTTTATATATATATATATATAATATTTTATATAATGAAATAACAATAAATAAGAGAGAGAAAGTGATGTAAAGTCGAATTTATAAGTACAAGTAAAGTTGTGGAAAGAATAAGGGAGATAGGTATATATACCTCTGGTCTCACGAGTCACGTGCCTGCGCCTGCCAACAAAGTAGATATTTTATCTTCTATTTCAGCTTGCAGTCAAAACTTTGAAATATTGTTGATCATCTACAAATAGCAAAAACTAAGCCGCCAGAGAGAGAGAGAGAGAGAGAGGCGCTTCATGCATACAAATATACGTGCTGGTGCTCACGAAACCATGAGCACAGAGTCAGAGTACAAAGTGCCGTTGTTGCATGGACTCGATTCGTCCGATGCAATCGAAGAGTTTTTGGACAACAGGCCGGTGGAGGTGGAGCTACGTACGATGGTGGCCGAGTGTTGTTGGGTGAGAATCCAGGTTGCTTTGGATCCTTTCTGGGGCGTACATTGTTGTCTTGGAATTCAATTACATGTTGAGTTTTGTGACGTTGGCGTTCACGGGGCTCTTGGGTGTTTAATCACCCATGTTTTAAACCAAAAATGCATTGTTTCTGGTTTGATTATCTATTTTGCCTTTCTCTTATCCCTTTAGTACTCTAAAATTTATATCAAAATCATCAAAAATAGTTTTTGTGTGTCATAATCTCTCATCATCATATGTATCATTAGTAACAAATCATATATAATCTTATACTATATTGGTATGATTATGATGTGAATAGAAGATGCACACAGAAGCTTGATCTCCATCTAATGGTAGTCCCATTTGAAGAAATTCGTGGCTATGTTCTTGATCCTATCAACCCTGGAATTTTTTAAGAGTATATGTTGTCATGTTCAAAATTCGTTACTGCTAATAATATCTTTAGCAAACAAAACAACAAGGTATGGCCAGTGCAGTGCAAATTAACCGTTTGTGGTCAAGCTTATGGAGCCAAAAAATATGCAGCCATGGGCATCGTTTGTCAGAGAGCTATAATTCTTCACTTGGGAGCTGCACTTCTTCTCACATTCCTCTACTGGTAGTACTGGGGCACTGTCCTTAAAGCAATTGGTCAGTCAGATAGCATAGCTGAACAAGGTCAAGTCTTCGCTCGCGGTTTGATCCCTCAAATCTATGCCTTTGCACTGAGCTGCATGCCCCATGCAGCGGTTCCTTCAAGCAAAGAACATCGTGAACCCTCTGGCATACATGTCTGTTGGTTGGGGTTTCATGGTGCACCTTCATTTGACTTGGATTATGGGCTTGTTGGTGCAGCTCTGACTTTTGAGTTTTTTATGGTGTTGAGTCCTCCTTGCAAAGAAACTTGGACTGGTTTATCAATCAGTGCCTTTATAGGCATTTGGACTTATTTCAAGCTCACTGTTGCCTCCGCTGTTATGCTTTTGGTTTGTGCATTTTACTAAAAATTAATTAAATTCTTTTCCTTATTGAAATTCCTGATTAGTAAACACAGTCTCAATCTGTGAAATTTGGACTGCGTGATATGTTTTATATGAATTACCTGACACGGGAACTTTGTTTTATGTTGAGCATATCGGCAGCAGCCAGGCCCAGGTTAGTGAAAATGCTTCAAATAATGTCAGATGCATTTCAATATCTATCATATGATCCTGTCCTGTTTGTTGTCTCGTGCTTTCTCTTAGATCACCAAGGAAGACGTGGAAATGTGATGTTAAAATGTTTTTCAAAAACTGAATTAGTAGTGAGCAATGAAGTTGGAGCAGGTCATCCAAGGGTGGAAAAGTTATCAGTATTAGTAGTGAATGCAAACAGCATCCTCATCAGTATAGTTTTCACTGCAATTGTTTTGACATTCAAGGTTGGATTATTTAAACTCTTCACCATTCACCACTAATGCTGAGGTTCTAGAGGCTGTTTCCAACTTGGCACCACTTCTTGCCATCTTGGTTTTCTTCAATGGAATCCAACCAATAGTTTCAGGTAAGATAAGATAAATATGACCCCAAACTTGAAAAGAAAACCAATGGAAAACCAGTCCAGTTTTTTCTAGTCTTTTGCTTAATCTTCGAATGGTAATATGTGGCGATTGGCAGAGGATGGCAAGCTGTAGTTGCTTATGTTAGCTGCTTACTATCGTATTGGTCTCCCTATTGGATGTGTGATTGCCTTCAAAACTTCTTTAGGAGTAGCTCTCTCTCTCTCTCTCTCTCTCTCTCTCTCTCTCTCTCTCTCTCTCTCTGTGTCACTGCAAATTATTCACCAATGATGATTAAAACAGGTTCCTTTTTCTTTTTCCAGGGTATTTGGCAGGGGATGATTATCAGATTATGGGTGTTTTCTTGCAAACATTAACTCTAATTGTTCTCGCAACCAGAACAAACATGGCAAGCTGAAGTGAACTATTAGTTTTCAATAAATTATTATGTAGCCAGAACAGACAGAAAATTATCATCATTGTTTGGTAATGCTTTTGTGTACATAGGTTGAAACAGCAACTCAACGGTTGAAAAATTCTTCAAACGAGGAAACCTTAGACTTGGTGGTCGGCGTATGAGAGACTCTATTACACTGATTTAAACTTAAAACACGTCTTCTCCATCGACTTTGGTACATGAACTATCTCCTCTTACTCAGCCAAAGCAATAAATGAAGTTGATGGAAAACTTGAGAATTACTAGATTCGACCATAATAGGATCCCACAAAAATTGATTCATTTTACATGAATATGGGAGTGATATAAATTCATTACAAGGGCCAGTAAGGCACCATAGAAATATCATTTGCATGGAGACTTTTGACTCATCTCATTTAGCTAATTTTAAGATGGAAGTAATAAAACTATACCAGAGAATGCAAAAATCCTGAATTCATAAATCAACCATTTGTAGATTATGTAAGCCTTCTTGTTTTTGTTGATGATCACCCTTTGTAAATATCAATTGATCTTGCTTTTCATAATAGGTAATGGCATCTTCTGCAGCAACTTCATTTTCATCGCCATAGTCCTCGTCATCGTCGACATCCTCCTCCTCCTCATCCTCATCCTCATCACCATCCTCGTCAACAAACTTTGATAATCCATTAATCCTTGGCTCAACTCTATGATGATCACTATTTCCTAAAAGTTCATTGGCTTCACTCTGTTCATCTACAGTTTTGGCCAAAGACAAAAGTATATTCTTTGCTTTCTGGTCAGGTGAAATGCCACAAGATTCCATTTCCTTATACCAAACAACTGCACTCCCAAAATCCCTGTTCTTCCCATGTGCATCCATGATCGTAGTGAAGATTGTTTGATTCGCTTTGATACCACTAAGTCGCATATTTTCATATATTTCCATCATTTTTTCAAGATTATTTACCTTAGCATACCCTTTTATCAATGTCCCATAGGTGACAACATTGGGTTTAAATCCATCTTGTTTCAGTCTTCTGAAGAATTTTTCAGCACCCTCCATGTCAGAAGCATTTACATAAGCCGACAGCATTGTTGTGTAGGAGCAAATATCTGGGGCACATCTGCAAAAGAAAAGGCAGTGATAAGATCAGCACATCTTGCATTTAAGGTTGAGAAATTAGAACAATGCGCCTTTAACATATCAAAATACAAATCCTATTTTTTGAAAAGAGCTTCCAGCAACATTGCATGATTATATTAGGATACTTTACCTGTCCCTTCTCATGCACTTGAATACAGTCCGAGCTTGCTCCACCATTCCCGAGATTGCAAACGCATTGAGCAAAATGTTATACGCTTTGTGGGTTGGCCTGAAAAGGAGACATAATAAAAGGGTATTTGAGCTTCCAAATGCAACAAAAGAAGAAAAACTTGACAGACAGAATATGTGGCTGTTGACAGTCATTATTATGAAGTTTATATTCGCAATACTAGATTGGGCTAGACTGAAGTTTATAGCACAATAGCAATAAGATGTGTTCAATAGACCTCATGGCAGTATGGCACATATCCAGCAGCTACTCAATATGTCCCAAATCATAAGCACTTTGAGGCATCTAAGAAGCAAAATATTAATGCCCGCCAACTTTCAGAAATTTAAACTTCACTAGTTTTCTTTTTATTTTTCAAAAAAGCTTTGGAGAGATCAGGAGGAGATTCTTCCAAAACCCCACGCCCTCTTCCCTCTCACTTTTTTACTTTTCCATAGAACCCAGCAAGGGATGCCAGCATTCTAATTCAGGTGACAAAATTTCTGCATAAAATTCCAACTTGAGGAATAGTATTTTGTTTTTTTTAACTTCTATTAGGGTGCGCGTATGCACACTTTCATTTAAAAGAAGCACCTCTGTTCAGGTTAGTTATATTTCAAGTACAGTAGGCTTCTTCAAAACATTGGCCCACCCTATCCTCACAGTACATACATACATACCTGACACCAGCATCCAACATCTCCTCAAAAACAGCTAAGGCTTCTTCTTCCCTCCTAGCTTTCCCATAAGCATTAATGAGTAAGGCATAGCTTACCACATCAGGTCGAAGACCAGCTCTTTGCATCTACAAGTAGGCATTTAGTTCAAAATTTGATGCATATGCTAACAGAATGCTAAACCAAAAAGAAAAAAGTAAACATAATAAACTAGAATCCAATACTCAGAAAAATTTTTAAAAAAATTGATCTTCACTCTAAATCTCATAATTTTGATGTATTAACTATTTACACTCAACAATTTTCAAAGAACCAAAATGATCTGATACGCTCGGTAAAAACTCTCGTTGCTTATTTCTAAATGTTACTATCTATAGCCGAACTGGCAAACAGGCAAGTCGTTCAGGATCAGGTAAGGTTGTTTCTGGTAAGGGTAATTGGAAAGTCCCCAGTGACTCATGGTTCAGAACAAAATTACCAATAGAAATAACAAAAGATAAGACATTCTTAGTTGGAAATAATGACACTTCTAGTTATAGTAAAGTTGATCATTTAGTTGGCATCAGGTCTAGTTAGTGACACTAGTTGCATGTTCAAACTGAGATATGGAAAAAGATCAAATAAAATTTGAAATTTAACCTGGTCATAGATCCTTGAAGCCTCCTTGTAATTAGTTTCAAAGGACATAAGACTATTGTAAGTGACTGTAGATTGCTGAATTCCTCGCTCAGCCATCAGTGAAAATAATTTACGAGCCTTCTCATAGCTCCCAGCCTTCTTATACATATAGATCATCATATGGAACATTTTCTGGTCTGGCTTCAAAGGTGATTTTTCCTTGTCCAAAAGGGTATTAAAAACTTCTCCAGCTTCCTTAAACTTGTTTCCCTGCAGTGGCCCATTATTCCACAGTTGACACTTAGCTTGACAGCAGGAATTACAAGATTTGTAGTACAAATAAAGAATAATGGAAGCAGTCTTGCTTTATGGTATTAGTTAATCCCAATTACAAAAGGAAATATTATGGACAAGGAGCAGGTGGCAGGGAAGGAATTCCATTCTGATCATTGTCCAGATATTAGATGTAAATGTAGTTGATGACTTGATGCCATAAATTATTTGATAACAATAACCTAAATTTCTTCTTTTACACAATCTAAGGATCTTATTTTTTTAACTTTTCTTTTCTTCAGCATTAGATAGCATACTCATTGAATGATATTTCAAAAAACAATTGTCGACAAACACGTTGATAGAGCTGATTACCTCAACAAATAATTTAAGGATAATTTGATATGTTAAAGCAGAAGGTTGAGGGCCTGAAGACTGCATTCGTCGAAAAATTCCTTCAGCATTATTATATCGGCCTGCTCTTCCATAGGCTTCCATAAGAGCAGTATAGGATACAACACTTGGCACATAACCATTCTTATTCATAAAACTTAAAACCTTCTCTGCCCTGTTGAAATCCCCCTGCTTTCCATATGCCGTAATTAGCATCAAGAAATCCATTTCATTGAAGTCCCACCAGCTCTGAATCCGCAGCCACTCAAGTATCTAGAAAGAAAGGAGATTAGCATGTTATAAGCTTAGCAACTGCAAAATATCTCCCCCTTTATTGACAAGGAAAAATTAATCTAACAGTTACCTGTTATATGTAATATTCCCCAAAATTCAACATATAAAGATAGACAACTTTCCAAACCTTGATTTTCCATCAAGCAATAAGAAAACCTCGACACAGAATAATGCATGTTTTAACTTATTCAGCTTTCTGGGACTAGATAATGGGACGGTAACATAGAATAAATAATGCAAATCTTTGAGATGCATATACTAGAGACCGTTCCACACTAATTACACAAACTGTATCAATGCGCACACACCCAAACACCCATTAAAAATACAACTATAGTTAATGCTGTCATGAAGAAGTGAAATGACTCTATAAAGGGTACTCAAACAAAAAAAGTTAACAACTATCTGGTTCAGGTACACAAGTTTGATTCTTCAATTGGATTGAAGTTCTAAACATTGTCAAACCAAGTACATGAATGAGAAAACATACATCACTAACGAGGTTCCATTTCTTTAGCTGCTTAAATCTAACCAAGGTTCCAAGAACCAGGTCTCTAGGAAGAGGGCGACCTCCGGTCCTTTCTGTTCTGAGAACTGCGACAGCAGAACCCGCCTGCTCAATCTGTGTCATCAGTCTCCTCCAGTTCTTCTGATCAGCTTCATCAAATTCATCCTTGAAGACCTCCACTTTCTTCCTCTTCTGCATAAACTTTCTTGGCGCCAACATACCCATACAAACCACCCCCAATCTGCCCCGGAATTTAACATTGGTATCGACAGGACTGACAAGCAGCTTCGATTGGCTGACAACATAACAATGTGCCCGGAAAAAAACGTCATCGTTTGCAGGATAACAACAAATACAGTAGAGAGATTATTTAAGAAAACGAAAACAGATGCTCATAGATGCCATCAAGAAATGGGAATTGAGCGAAAAAATGATGCTAGATTTTGCTTTCAATAATTGAAGTGGGTTTAGATAGGGTTTATCAAAGTAAAAGAAGAGGAAGCAAACAAAATAAATAAATATATAAAAAAGAAATGAAGAACAGACCTCAAGTCAAAGGAAGGAGCAGGAATGAATGGTTTGAGGAACAGAGTCTGAGGCATTGAAGAATGGAGACCGTCTTTAAGCCCTTATTTGGAATTCAAAGCTTATATTGACAAACCCAGCTTTCAAGCTTCGTTTACGGACCAGTTTTATAGATATTTTTTTCGGGTCTTATATTATCTTATCCATATGATTCGGCCGGTAAATGAACCGCGAGAGTCGAGAGACCTCTGCAGTCTGCTCTGGTCTTTCGTTTGTAGATGCTATTATTTTAATATTTTAAAAACTACTAATTTGTAAAATTAGTAGACTGGCGTTAGATTATTGAGTCTTTATAAATCTTTCCACTAAATTATTTTTATAATATCATCAAAAAAAATTATCTGTATAAATTTATTAATTAATTAATATAATTCTTAAAGGATTCTGCTATTATTTACACTAGATATTAGCTCAATTTTTTATTTTCAAAATCTTTATATTCTTTGAATTCCTAAAGTAATAAAATGTGATATATTAAAATTTACAAATAAATTTTAGGGTTAATTGCACTAACATCCCTTTATATATTATTTTTTACACTCACTGGTAACTTTTACCTTTATTGCACAAACATTCCCTGAATTTCATTGACTGACGGAAAAAATTAACGTCTTGGTACTGTAGCAAGGGCAAATTCGTCTTTTTTCCCTTAAATTAATTAAAATAATTAAAAAATTATTTTAATTAAAATCAATTTAACTAGTCATCATCTTCTTCAATTAAATTCCTAATAACAACCAAATCCAATTTTTTTCAATTATTCATCATCTTCTTCAATAAAAATTGAAGAACAAAAAAAAAAAAAAATCTTCTTTTTTTTCTTCTCCTCCTCCTCCTTCTCCTCTAAAAATTCTAATTTTATTTTCTTCTCCAAACAAATCAATTCCATATTCTTCTCCAAACCTCCTTCTTCTTCTTTTTCTTCTTTTTCTTCTACTTCCTTTTCTCCTCCTCCTCCTTCTCCTCTAAAAATTTGAATTTTATTTTTTCTTCTCCAAATCTTCTTTTTCTTCAATAAACCCTAAAATCCAAATCCAAAAATTTAAATTTTATTTTTTTCTTATCAAAATAAATTTTCTTTAATAATTTCTTATTTTTCTTCTTCTTACCCAAAAATACAAACCCAAAAGTTAAAAATTCGATTTTTTTTTTTTCTTCTCCAAACAAATCCTCTTAAACAAACCCAAAAATATAAACCCAAGAATCCAAAATTTTGAATTAGATGTTTGGATTAAAAAAATAATTCAAAGAAGATGTTTGGATTAAAAAAAAAAGGTTTGCTTGAAGAAGAAAATGTGTGGTTGGAGAAAAATGAAGAAGAAGAAAATTTTGGGCATTTGAAAAAAAAATATGGATTTAAATTTGTTTGGTTAAAGAATGGATTTGTATTGTGGTTGAAGAAAAAAAATTAGATTTGGTTGTTATTAGGAATTTAATTGAAGAACATAAATTTAATTAAAGAAAATGATGAATAGTTAAATTGATTTTAATTAAAATAATTTTTTAATGATTTTTTAATTGTTTTAATTAATTTGAGGGGAAAAAGATGAATTTGCCCTTACTACAGTACCAAGCCGTTAACTTCTCCATCAGTCAACGGTTTGGTCAACAAAATTCAGGGGATGTTTGTGCAATAAAGGCAAAGGTTGTCAGTGAATGCAAAAAATGATATATAAAGAGGATGTTATATATCATTAACCCTAAATTATATATATATATATATATATATATATATATATGTGTGTGTGTGTGTGTGTGTGTGTGTGTGTGTGTGTGAATTATCAGAGGTGGAATCCCATATATTTTTATCCACATTCTACGCTTAATTTTATAGATACAATAAGACAATTAACTTTATAGATACGAACGATATTTTAAAATTTCACAAAACTGAAAATAAAATCATCCCTATATATTATGTTTAGCAACTATTAAATCCAAAACCAACAATTTAGATTAACATGAGGATGAAAATAGTTTGGATGTTTCATGTTTGTACTATATAATGACTATTTATATACGATGAATACAATCAAATGCATTGGTTCTCTGTCACCCTATTTGTTTCTTTTATGCGCTGAGGGTCTTTCTGCCCTTTTATTAAATGCTGAATGTGTTGGAGACATTTGAGGGGTTAGAGTAGCTAGAGGTGCTCCCGCCATTAGTCATTTATTTTTTACGAATGACAGCCTCATTTTTTCCAAAGCTTCGAGGGCTGATTGTATTTGTCTTAAAGGGATTTTGGAAAAGTATAAAGTAGTTTCGGATCAATCTATAAATCTTGATAAATCTGCTCTCTCTTTTAGTCCCAACACTTCCCCTGAAACTAGACTTGTGGTAAATAAACATCCTTAAGATGGATGAGGTTTCGTGTCACGCTCAATATTTAGGGATGCCCTGTAACATCCCTAATTTCGAATAAATATAAAGAGTATTGTTTAACTATTATTGAATATGTGAATATGATATTTATAATTTGAAGGGGTGAAAAATGTAATTAAATGTGATATTTTTAAGGTTTCCAAGTGGACCAATTGGAACGGTCGAAAACAATGCGTTTCAAAACAGTACACAAAGAAAAGGGTGAAAAGCTGAACAGTGTGCATCGCAACCAGCGCTCGCAATAGCTGCTCGCGCTGAAGGTGGCAAATTCCACCAGTGAGTATCGCGATTAGAGACTGCGACCAGAGCTCGCGGTAGATGCTTACGATGAAAGTAGCAAAACTGGACCAGTGAGTATCGCGACCTAGCTGCGCGACCACCGGTCGCGATGACTCAAAAATTATAAAAAAAAAATATAGTGGTGAAGCGGTGCCACTTCAAATACAAAACAGAACAGATTAGAGCAAAGCTCTCAAACAGAAACAGACCAGAGAACGGGAGAGAAGAGAGAAAAGAGGAGAGAGAAAGAAGAAGAAGAAAATAGAAGGAGAAGAAGGAAAGGAGGAAGGAAAGGGTATCCAGGTTCGGTGTACACTCGTTTTTGAATTTTTCGTTTTCCAAAATATTTTGGATTGATTGAATTTGATTAATTTTTAGTTGTTTGAATTATATTGATTATAGTTTATTGTTTGAAATTGATTTTGTACTGATTTGAATTACAATATAGTTTATATTTGAAATATGGATTGTGAATAATATTATGAATTGATTTTAATACGTTTTGATGCTAATATTGTTATGGAAATATATTGTTGAAAGTGATTTTAATTATATAATATTTGTTAAATGTATCGGAAAATGATTTTGGGGCATTTTGATTCGATATGGAATTATGAAATACGTTTGAATATATTTTTGGATTGATTTGATGTAATTATTGATTTAGAAATAAATTTGTATATTTCCGTTATATGATATTTGATTAAATTTGAATTTCAAAAATATAGATATATCAATATGAATTGAGATTGAATAATTTGAAAGTTGAATTCAATGATTCTGAAATAAATTAAATATGTTGATATTGGATTTGAAAAAACGTTTTGCGAAATGGCTCTGATGTGTATAAACACAGATATGGATATAGGAGGTTGACATGTCAATTGGATTTCTGTCTGAATAGTACTATGCCGATATATTCTGATGCGCCACCCTTTGGATAATACAGGCCTTAAGTGCCGGTTCTAGGGTTCTGAATTCTGTTATGGGACATTTACAGTGGGTGATTCCGTTGGTGTTCCATTCTGATCTGATGTTCGGCGAATAGCCCGTTTGTGTGTCCGATGCCAAACAACCCGTAATCCAGTTCGATAACTTGTGTTATGTATGTCAGGAGCCTAGTACGAAAACTGATTTGTTATATGAAAGCATTTGAGAAATTATGAAGATTTTGTCTGTTGATTGATTTTGAATACTGTATTTGTTGAGTATATGATTTGATTTGACATGAGCCCCATATATGATTTATATATGTAACATCCCGGATTTTGAATAATTAATTTTATATATGTGAAAATAAATTTTGTGATTGGAGGGGTGTCAATGTAATTAAAAGTATGTTTATTTTTATGATTTCCAGGTGGATCAAATTGAACGGTCGAAAATGATGCATAAAAATTGAAAACTAAGGCAGTGAGTATCGCGACCTGGTCATCGCGACCACAGCTCGCGACAGGTCGCTCGCGATGAAAAATGGTGATTCTTGGCAGTGAGCATCGCGATTAGTCACCGCGACCACAGATCGCGATGAACTGCTCGCGATAAAAAGATGAAATTCGGGCAGTGAGCATGGCGACCATCATCGCGACCAAGATACCGCGACATGTGCTCGCGATGAAGGCGGTGAAGTTGGTCCAATGAGTACCGCGACCACAGGTAGCGACGACCAAAAAATATAAAAAAAAAAAAGAGAAGCTTGTCGAGGAAGCTACAGAAAAAGAAAGAGAAAAGAGAGACCGAGAGAGAGAGGGAGAAAAAGAAAAGAAAAGAAAAGAAGAAGAAGAAGAGGAAGAAGAGAAAGAAAAGAAGAAGAAGAAGAAGAAGAAGAAAAGAAGAAGAAGAGAAGAGAAGAAAAAGGTGGAAGAGAAAGAAAAGGGAAAGGAAAAGAAAACGTAGAACCACAGTCGTCGAGAGAAAAACGGTATCCAGGTTGGTGTACACACGTTTCTGAATTTATTTTTGATAAATGTTTTGATTTAGTTCGTTTCGAAATATAGTTATGAATTATATATATATATATATTCGTATGGATTGGTTTATATATATTTGCATTTTTGTATATTGTTGGATTATTTATGCATTATTTTACTCTTGTGAACAGTCGAAGAAAAACGTGTGTTTTCAAATTCTGATTTCTAATTATTGTATGATTTTCCTATTTCTGAATTGTGATTTCAACTGATATTCGTTGATTTCTGAAACCATAGAACTGATTTGTTATGATATTTTGAACGGCCCTGATATATGTATAGGGATATTTGGATATAGGAGATTGACATGTCAATTGGGTGAATTTATGGCAGTACTGCACCGTCTCTGATTATTGATTACGGATACCATTTCCTAGTGAAATGGGAAACCGACTGTTTACCACGGATACCATTTCCTCGTGAAATGGGAAACCGACTGAATACTGGATACCATTTCCTCGTGAAATGGGAAACCGACTGTTTATATAGGGATACCATTTCATATGAGATGGGAAACCCGACTGTAAAACCCATAATCCAGTCCTGTACACCCTGTTATGTGTATCACGGGCCAAGTTGAGAATTTATGATTAGAAAATGTTGTGGAAAACAAAGAAATGATATGAAACTGAATTTCCAGAAAGTTTTGAATTACGGTCTGTTTACTTAGTTTTAGTAATTGTAAACTACTTGTTTAAGTTTTATTATTTATATACACTTTTGAATTTCTGAATTCACATATACTGTTTTATACTATATTACCATTTATTTTAAGTGTACACCCACTAGGCAGTTTTGCTTAGCGCGTTAGTTTTGTTTCTAACGCGTAGGTAATAAAGAAACCGAGGACGGAAAAGACTGAAGAGGCACCAGCTGCAGAGAAGGGCTCAGAGTAACAACATCTTTTGGGGTAGTTAATTATATAAGTACTTGTGGATAATGTAATTAAATCTGCATGCATATACAGAGGATTTTTGTAATTATGTGCTGTAATTATTTTAAGTTATACTTTCTGTTTTGCATTTTTCAAAGAAATTGTAGTTACTGAATTGTTTTATAAACTGTTTGAAAGTCGCACTAAACGGCAGAGTGCGCAATTGAGTGAAAATGGAATTTAGAAGTGTTGTGGATTTTGTGTAAATTGAATTTGATTTGAAACAGGTTTTGGAAAATCCGAAAAACAAAGGAAACTCTGCCGAAATTTTTGTAAAAAGTGTATTTCGATGGGCTCACTCGAAACTGTTTTTAAATTATAAACTATATGGTTATTTATGAAGTGAATTGAGAAAGTTTTAAAAACCCGGTAGCACTTCCTGGGTCGATCCAGACGGGTCGGGTCAGGGGGTGTTACAATATATATGTTATTGATATTTTTCATAAATAAATAACAATATTTGCTATAGTATATTTGGATATACAATTTTGTGTACACCCACTAAACAAACTGCTTAGCGTGCTGAGTTTTATTACACGTAGGTAATAGAGGTTCCAAGGGAAACAAAGACTAAAGAAGAGTAAAGACTGCAGGAATAGAGTCCGGAGTCACATCGCTCCTATCTATATATATATATATATATATATATATATATATATATATATATATATTTGGTAGTCCTTTTGTAATAATTATATATGTTTTAATACAATATGCATATACAGAAAATGTTTGTACATATTTGAAGAACTTCCGTTGTGTAAATATTTTTATTATATGTTTATGTTATTTGAATATTTATAAATTATAGTGTGATAAATTGATTTGGCAAGTCGCACTATATTTGGAAGGGTGCGCAAAAATGATTTGAGAATTTAGATTTGTTGATTTTTATGAATTTTAATTGTAAACAGGTTTTGGAAAGTCAGAAATATAGAGAAAACTCTAACAAGATTTTCGAAAATTCATTTAGACCATTTTCAAATGCTTTTAATATAGTTTTAAATTATGGGTATAGAACAGTAAAAGTTAAATTTCGGTATATAGTAGCGCTCCCTAATTCGGTTCGAGTGGATTGGGTCAGGGGGTGTTACATGCCCTCTGCTATTAGCAAGAAAATGAGACATATTTTTGGGAATATCAAAGATAGAATCTGGAAAAAATTGCAGAGTTGGAAGAGTAGACTTTTCTCTTGTGAGGGCAGGGAAATTTTGGTGAAAGCGGTAGCCCAAGCTATCCCCACCTATGCCATGAGTTGCTTCAAACTCCCTAGTTCTCTCGGTGGTGAAATTCAGAGTCTATGTTCTGACTTTTGGTGGGGTATTGATGCCAACAAAAAGAAGGCACATTGGCTTGCTTGGAGTAAAATGTGACCACCAAAGGAGTTGGGGGGTATGAGTTTTAGAGATTTGGAGAAATTCAACTAAACCATGTTAGCTAAACAAGGATGGAAAATCCTGGTTAATCCTTGTTCTTTGTTATCCCGTGTTCTCAAAGCTCGATATTTTCCGAATTCTTCTTTCCTTAAAGCTAAATTGGGTTGGAGGCCTTCCTTTATTTGGAAGAGCCTTCTTTGGGGCCGAGAAGTTATGGGTTAGAGGATTAGATGGAAGGTTGGCAATGGTGAAAATATTTCCATTTATGATGATTGTTGGCTACCCAAGCCTTATTTCTCCAAGATCTTATCTCCTAAATACCTCCCTAAGGGGGTTTCAGTTTATGGGCTCATTTCTAATGGTTGGTGGAGCGAAGATATTATGCGAAGGTATTTTATAGCTAAAGAGGCTAAGCTTATTCTGAGTATTCCCCTTCCTGTCCATCCTTTGTGTGACTCTCCTTTGTGGATTTATGATAAAAAAAAGGGGAGTTCTCCGTTAAAAGTGCGTATATATTGGCTTTGAAGTCCAGGGACGTTTCTTTACCTTCCAGTTCTTGCAGCCCTCTGCCTTGGTGGAAGAAATTGTGGAATTTGCAAATTCCCTCGAAAATTAAAATCTTCTACTAGAAGGCTTGTCGTGGTATTCTCCCTGTTAATGCTTTAATCTTCAAGAGAAGAATTATCAACTCTCTTTTCTGCCAGCTTTGTGGAAACTGTCCTGAGACCCCTGATCATGCTTTGTGAGGCTGTGAGGTGCTGGTTCAGGGCTGGAAATTTTGTCCTTTTTTTGCTATGTTGGAGAATTTTTCTGCTTTCGATTTTTTTGACAGGTGCAGCTGGGTTTTTGCTACTTTTAATCATAGATGGGTTGTACTTTTTGTGATTGCTTCTTGATTTGCTTAAAGTGCTAGGAATGTGTTGATTCACGGTGGCAACTTTGGTGATCATAATTTCTGGGATCGTGCTGTTGTATTCCTAGGCAAATTTGAAGCTACTGTTAAGGTCTCCAGGTTGCCTGTTGCTCCCCCCCAATTCATTCTCATCTTGGTGTCCTCCTGCAGCTGGGTTCAAGGTGAATGTGGATGCCTCTCTTGTTCTGGTTAGGGGCTGTTTTAGTGTGGGAGCAGTGGCTAGAGATTCAAGTAGAGCTCTGATTTGGGCTACTGCTAAATGCTTCCAGGGATCTGTTGGAGTTGAGGTTGTTGAGGCAATTGCAATTCTGAAAGGCCTGCAGTTGATTATTAGAGAGCAGGTGTCCCCTGTAGTGATGTGTTCTGATGCCCTTGCTGTAATCAACCTGTGTAAAGGAGTCTCTTTTTCCAGGTTTGAAGTGGATACTATCATCCATGGTATTTAGAAGCTGTGTAGTAGTTACAGGTATGCTTCTTTAAGGTTCTCTCCCAGATGCTGCAACTCAATTGCTCTTGGTGTGGCCAAAAGGGCCCTGGGTTATGGTTCTTCTTTTTTTTGGAATTCTGGTTTTCCAGCTTGGCTTTGTAATTTTGTTTCTGCGGATTCTGCTGTTGTTGGTTCTGTTGGCTAATGCATAGTTCTTTCTTTCAAAAAAAAAAATGCGTTGATTCTCCATTCCAGCTACTATCAACAGAATTCAGTCTTTCCATACACGCAAATACTATTTCTTCTAACATTGTATTATAAAATGAATAATGAAGTACCTTTCATAATTAAAAAAAATAATAATTAAATGAATAGTACAAAATGATTACATCAAAAAGAAAAGAAAAAAATATATATATCTGCAATCATATTTTAGCAACAAATTGCTCTCTTAGACAACAAAATTTACATAGCAGAGCTATGATTGCAGATAAAACCAATGCATTGCTTATGACAACCTGTCTAAGCTCTCTATAATATTCATTCTACAATCAAACGAGTAACTAAAATTTACCTCTCCTCACTGTTTCTTTTTCTTCTTCTTTTTTACCTGGACCCAGTTCAGTAACTTCTCTTCATCCAAATCATGTGGACCTTCTTCATTAAAAAAATAACGAATTGGAAAAATATCCGAAATAACAAATGGAATAAATGTTCGAAACCATCCCCAAGCATATCTTCCAATGTTGTGAGTATATAGTTGAATATTACACAGGCGTCAATTGGACTGCAAAAAGCAATAGGCAGAAGTACGAATGAATGCATAACTTTAATGGAAAAGGAAGAAGAAAGATAATCAAATATCCAAAGAAGAGTAAAGAAAGTTAAACCTTTAATAGATGAGAGCCAGTCAAAAAGAGCTGAAGCTTTCAACAGGATCAGATTCTTCAAGCATAGAGGCTGCCTGGAAGTAGTCTGCGGCATCAGCTAATCGTCCAGCATCCCTATGAACTAAACCCATGTAATAAAAAGCCATGCGATTGGTAGGTTCAATTGTTAATGCGTCTGAGAGTAAACTTCTTGCTACAGGCAGTGCTTTTGGGCCCATCTTGAAGAGAAGAGCTCCAGCTCGAATTTTGCAATGCACATAATATGGTTCCAGTAAAAGAGCATTAAAATAACACGACAAAGCATCATGGGTTAGTCCACGTCCTTCACACATAACACCTGGTAGAATTACACAAGAAAATGGCAAAAAAATTTCTATCAAAATTATCACGGGGCATCTATGCCAAGTATTACTGATATCAGTGGGTATTAGCTAACTGAGCTAACGTATCTTGTTGTACAAAAGGTCTTTTGTTCAAGTTCCTCTCACATCAAGGTGGGGAGGGGTTTGGTTTACATTTATTGTAATAAAGATTTTTTTAGAAAAGAAATATTACTGATATCACAACTTGCTATAAGAAACTGCAAATAGAACAATATTCATGCCTGATAATATCTATTAACTACAAGTGATTATTTAGAATATTCCACTGTGTTCCTCTAATTCTCTGTTATTGTGCAATTTAGTTAGAGTCAATTGTGTAGCCTTTGGTTTTGTTGAGTTGCTTTGTGGTCCTCTGGTTCGCTAAATACTTCCATTACCTTTATTTTTTTGGTAATAACATTTTTGTTTCATTGTGGTAAGACGTATTTGCTTGAAGGTACCGTGCATAGTGAAACAAATTGCCCAACCGAAGAAAACACCACCTCAAATAAATTAGGTGAAGGTGGAAAGTACCTTGATGAAATAAGACTACGGGTCTATAATATTAAATATAACTTTTGACCCCTAAATCCAGAAGGGGGCATGAAAATTTCATTTAGGATGGAAGATTGTAAATAACAATGAATCTAATCTTATATGCTATGCTTATCAGCCAGGATAAAAGTATTTTCATTTCCAAAGTTATATGTAAAGGATAATGGAGATGATATGCTTGGAGGTATAAAAATACATGGATGTTGAGTATAAAAATATTTTTTAAAATTCAAAAATATGAGCTGAAAACAATAATATGCTTAGATGAAAAAAGTAATTTCAGGTATGACAACCCACATGACTACTGTAGAGCAGCTCTACAGTTTCCCCAGAAAATTAAGCCTTCTCAAAGAAACCTTTCTTGAGGGAGCTGGCATTGATTCAAAGTGCTTAAAAGCTCCCGTTTTCTTTTTACTCCATATTTTGGAGCTTTAAAAATTTGGGTAACAATGTATTGTAGAGAGGAGGGGTGAGATTCATGTACTATGTAGTAACATAGATACATGTCAACAGAAAGCAGGACTACTAACTATAATAATAAGAGCAACACCTTCCAAATAAAACAACTTAATGAGAGAGAGACTTCAGGTGACTACTTCACAAGAAGATGCACCTTAAACAGTTCTTTGCCTTTTTGCCCCTCATATGGTCAGCTTGAGAAGTTTTCCCATCAATGACATGACGGTGAGGCCTACGAAAAAATGACATAGGCTGGCAACGTCATATTTTGCAAGTGTCTGTGCACACATGTCTATATGCTCACGAGAGAAAAGCAGGTAATGTGGCTAAATGCCTTAAAAACAAAGCATAAGCTTTGAGTTAAGCGATAACACAGTATCAAAGCAGATTTACCAAGAGGTCTTAGTTTTGAGTCACCTTACATTTACATTTGTATTTAGGCTTGGTTCACATGCAAACCCGTTGATTTTGCACGTGGAGGAGTGTATTTGACCTTAATACTACTACTTAGCCCTCCACCCGTAAACTAAGTTTTTAGATTGAGTGATAATTTAACAGGTTAGACCATTTACTGCTATATGTTCAATCAAGTTCAAGGTAAGCATTATCATACTAAACAAGGGAATGATTCAAAGTTCAAACAAAGTCATTCAATGTCAGACATCAATGTTTGCAAGCAGAATGCTGTCAAAAGTAGAGCCTTTTCTAATAATGAGATATCCATGTAAAGAATACTGTTTCTGGAAACTTTCATGTGACGTCACTTTCCAAGAACATAAAAATTGAACATAAGAAGTTTATATGCTAAAAAAAGTTTTGAGTTCTTGCCTTCTGTGTGCAGCATTTCTGAAGAAAGCTGTTTCAGCTCTCTGGCTTTTTCCAAACATATCTCGACATCCTTCCAATGTGAAAGCCTAGAGTACAAAGTTGCAAGACCATGCCAAACTTCAAACTCATTGACTTTATCATCCTCAACCTATCATAAATTACAAAAGACTAATGATAAATATAGAAACAATTCTTCATCAAACAGATGCCTCAATGGGGTTTTTTTTTTTTTTTTTTTTTCTAATCAAAATTTCTCCACTATTATCACCTGCACACACACACAGACACAATAGTGATCTAGTTGAGACATCTTGATTTTATTAAGCCACAGAAATTAGTCTTTTAGTAATTTTTAACATAAAAAATAAAGTTTGAAAGTACTAATTTAAACAACTCAGCCATTTTCTCCAAAAACACACATAATCTCAATCACTTGCACGTGATCATGTAAAAGCAAATTTATTCTTGACATGAAAGGTAAATCACATCAAACAGCTGGATTCCAGAACTAAATAAAGCAAAAATCATAAAATCACAACTATGGAAGTCTCCCATCATAACTCTCAAAACTTCTCAAATTCCGATCATAATTGTGTTATATCAATTTAAAGCAATAAAAGATAATATAAAAGATAATAGTATTCCTAAAACATTACAAGACCATATATGCCTAACAGAATTAACAATTTAACATTATTGCATCTGCTTGTAATTTTAATAACAACAATGCAAAATGATGATGATGATGATGATGATTAAAAACCGTTTTCCTTTTAACATAAAGAAAAGCATGTAAAGATGATGCAGAATCTAACCTCTGAAACACTTTTGAAAGGACCAAATGATTTCCTTTGAGCCTGAATAATTGCAAGGAGAGAACGGTAAGTATCAATAGCATCCATGGGTTTTGACTGAGAAATCTTCAGCTTTGCTTTCAGCCTAAGAAGAGGTCCTTGCTCCCATTTTGTGATCTCATCTAGAGCAGCATCAGTGACCAACTCAGCCTCTGTGAATCGCTGTTGAGCAGACAAAACAAGCGTAAGCAATCTCCAGCCTTTCAATAAGGAGCCACCTGTTAAATCAATGAACTGCTTTGCACAACGTAAAGCGGCATTTAAATTCCGTTGCTCTGCATATTGAACTCCCAAGTCAAAAAGAAGATCCGGGTTGTTATGCTCAAATGAAATTGCTCCATTCAAGGATTTTAATGCTTCAGACTGAAGATAAGACCTTTCAGAATCA
The DNA here is from genome assembly GCA_003430845.1 of Xanthoceras sorbifolium. Lineage (NCBI taxonomy): Eukaryota > Viridiplantae > Streptophyta > Magnoliopsida > Sapindales > Sapindaceae > Xanthoceras > Xanthoceras sorbifolium. Next base: position 17,341,753 of record CM010608.1, on the reverse strand, counting down.
GACTTAGAAACTTTAACTTGCTTTCCCAAACAAAGACCCAACATGCGAAGAGCTACACCCTTTAAATGCTCATCCTTCCCCTTAGCATTAATGATAGCCCTCTGCGCATATTCCACTCCCTCAGAAGCAATATGCAGATCCTCACTGCAGATCTTGGCAGCTAGCAGCAGTGCCTTGAGGTCATCAGGTTGTTCATGTTTGTGTAATGACTTCCTCAGCAGATTCAAGGCAGCTTTGTTTTGTCCTGCTCCACCGTAACAAAGAGCTAGAGTATTCCAACGGTCAACACGAGGAAATACTCCAGGCATCATCTCTTCAAGTTGCTTTGCTAAAACAGAAGTTTGACTGCACAAAGAGAGTGCAAATGAAAGGTGCTCCATTACTGAAGGGTCCCATTTTATCTTACCAAGGTGATGCTTCCTCATAAGAATCATCAACAGTAAAATTGCCTCTTCCAGATTGTTTTTAGGTACATATGAACCATCAACCTGAGAAGCTAAACTGGGCGGACCAGCCTCCACTCCACTGTGCAACAGAAACACTGCAAATCCTTTTTGAATCCGTGCACAGCAGTCATTATCAAGATTCCATTGACTAAGAAGAGCACGTCTATAAGCAGAACTTGCTTCTTGATTGCAACCAGCCTGTTTCCAGAGTTCTGGAAGGAGCTCTACAGCTTGGCTAACTGTCTCTTGCAGTCTATTGTCCACCTGCACATCTGGTATGCCCTGATGGAATATGCTCTCCACAGCATCAAGCACGCTTTTACATTCACTAGCAGCCTCTACAAAGTCCCAAAGAAACAAAGTCAAAAGACAATGGATATCAAAAAGGTAGGTTAACCTGTCAACAGTCATTTGGTCATTCATTGAAAAACCTCCATACCAGTTAATCTCCCAAGCTTTTGCAAAGACTTGGCCTTTAAGTATATTGCCTCAAGCACCAGGCTAGCGGCATGCTGTGAGACTTGAGCTGGTATATCACTTTTAGTGCGACCCTTTTTGGAAGATGGTTTTTCAGAAAGGGACGGTTGCAGCCGATGTATGGCAGCTTGGAGATCAATGCCATCAAATACACGAAGAGCACCTTCAAGATTGCCTCTTTGGTATTCTAACCTCCCAAGAAGGGCTCTCGCTTCCTGTAAATTTCAGCAAATAATCACAAAAGCATCATATCAGCCAGAAACCTTTGCTATTAAATATGTAAAAGAACCAACTTTATGTCAATCAGGCCAAAGCAAGAAATCTATACCAGAAAGACTGAGTTATATGCTTTAAGTTGTAATTAGCAGACATGAGAAGGTATCTCAGCTAAAGCTGATAAGACTCAAGCACGACGCCGGAATTTCGAAAGTGGATAATTTGATGGTAAATTGAATCTCGTTTAAGACAGGGTAAGCAAAATTCAGTTTCACATCTTAAGTGTTCTCTGTTTACTTTACACTGAAAATTGTCGAAGAAAAGTACTTAGAAGTTCGCAACTTGAACAAAAGATGAACAAAATTATGTAGTTTTTTTGTGGATAAAAATGAACACCCGAATATGAAGTGAAATCAGGGAGAACTTCCTTCCTTGCTGGGGTGGATGTTGGTTTAAAGATTTTTCTTTTCAGTGGCAAATGCATTATGCTTCATCCACTACAACCAAAGTTAATGCATTCCTAACCAATCAAAGTCCATTGAACTTATAGATTGAAACCGAACATAATAAAGGTATTGATGAAATAAGAAAATAGATATCTAGCTAAATAAAAAACCCACAATAGATGACAGATAACGTTAGGTAAATAGAGAATTGCAATATTTACAATATGATTTAGCAAACAGAACCCTAAAATTACTTGACCATTTAAGTTTAATGAATTCTGAAATTTGGAATCACTTTTCCAAAAACTCAACTCATGTAGGAAGAATAAGTGAACAGATTCCATTTTTAGCTCCAACCAAAAGAAAAGGTCACTCACAATTGAATTCTAAATCACCCTCTTACGATCACCCATTTTAATCTTTTTCTCACACATTCAACAGAATCCAATAGCAATTCAATTCGAATTCAATAATTTAAGTAAGATATCACAAACAAGGTGATTGATTCATAAATCAATTGGACTCAATTTACTTGTTTACTATCGCAACAGATAAGTAATAAAAGCAATGCATGACAAACATACATCATTGAATCTAACCGACATTATCATTACAGCACAGACACCAGAATCATCAACCAAACAAGAAAATCCAACCCAAGTTCAACCGTCTCATGTTATAAAAGTCAATGCTCATTGCCACTAAACAGTGCTCCGAATTGGTTTGATTAGCCAATCTAAGCATTTTTTATAAAATGTATGGTAAAAATGACTGCACTGACAAAAAAAAAACCAACAAGAACAACAAAGAAACCGACCTCGTAATTGAGCGACAAGCCCTCGCGCAGAGAAGATTCTGCCTCGTCAATGTTTCCTTGGTCGAGTTTGGCTTCGACTTCAGATGTTTTCATACAAACGCCATTCGCGCAAACTTCTCTAACTAACTCGACGTCTCCTTCGTTCTCACCAGACTCCGACATCTCCGCTCTCGTCGCCTTCCTTCTTCATAAAATCAGATTTTCTGTCTACCATCAAATGCGATCGTCATTGTTTAAAAAAATAAACAAAACAACATGTCCATCAATTTTCGATTCGTCAAATCAACCAATCTCTCTCACGTTCACGTATCGGCCGTTTGAATTTGACAGCGACAACGACAAGGACAACGAGAGCGGTACAGATCTGAAAAACTTGTTTGTATTAGAAGCATTTAATGGTTTTTTTATGTAGAATTCAAGCCGATAAATTCAACCATTTAATTCCCCAGTATTATAATTGTCTGTTGGTTTTTGTTGTTGTTTGTTTTTAGATTTTTGTATAATCTGAATTAATTTGGGTTTCACGTAGTATTCGGATCTGTCTGTGGTCCAAGGTGACACCGCTTAATTTTTTAATTTGAATTAATTAATTGCAATTAATTACGTTATAAAAAGAAAATTAATAATTTGGAAGACTATTATTAGTACAATATATTCACATATAATTTAAAATAATATTATTCATAATATTTATCCATAATATCATTTTGAATTCAAAAAATAAATCAATCAACTGTCTCCCGATCATTTCTCAAAAGCATCCTATTATTATTTCGAGTAATCTTATATGTTGTAATCTAATATTATAATTATTTTACCGAAACTCTATCAATGTCCTAAAAAAAAAATAACAAATTACACTAACATCCTTTATATATCGTTTTTTACACTTATTGATAATTTTTATCTTTATTGTACAAACATCCCCTGAATTTCATTGACCAAACCGTTAACGGAGAAGTTAACTGCTTGGTACTGTAATAAGGGTAAATTTATCTTTTTTTCCTTAAACTAATTAAAACAATTAAAAATCATTAAAAAATTATTTTAATTAAAATCAATTTAACTATTCATCATCTTCTTCAATTAAATTTCTAATAACAACCAAATTTAGATTTTTTTTTTCCTTTCCAAATCACAAACCTAGATCATTATTATTATCATCATTATCATCTTTTAAAATTTTCTTCAACCAAATAAATTCGAATTTTTAGAGGAGAAGGAGGAGGAGAAGAAAAAGAAGAAAGAAGAAGAAGAATTTTTTGTTTTTTGTTGTTCTTCAATTTTTATTGAAGAAGATGATGAATAATTGAAAAAAATCTAAATTTGGTTGTTATTAGGAATTTAATTGAAGAAAATGATGAATAGTTAAATTGATTTTAATTAAAATAATTTTTTAATTGTTTAATTAATTTAAGAAAAGAAGACGAATTTGCCCTTACTACAGTACTAAACCGTTAATTTCTCTGTCATTCAACGGTTTGGTCAATGAAATTTAGGGGATGTTTGTGCAATAAAAGCAAAAATTGCCAGCGAGTGCAAAAAATGATATATAAAAAGAATGTTAATAAAAGAATGTTAGTGTAATTTGCCCAAAAAAAAATAGGTTTTTTTTTAAACCTTAATAAAGTGATCAATGAGACCATGATAACATATCCCGGTTATAAGACTAACATATATTCCGGTTCGACCATGACATTTTATATTTTACTTCAAAAGACATGTAACTATTCAAAATATGAGATTAATCTAGTACATTTATACTATTCACGCTGTAAGTTTGATTCATATCCTCTCTTTAAATTAATTTTAATAATATTAAATAGTTTATGTTTAAAAATTAGTTGATTTCAAAGTTTCAATAATAAATTCCCTTTTGGAAGAAATCCATTTAGTTTTTGCTTAATTTGTTATTGAAATACTTATCATCCCCTTGTCATTTCAACCAACATCCACTCTTATCAAGCCGGCAGACTAGAACTCATTGTGGATCATTTTCTTTATATAACACTATAGATTTATTTAATTTTTTTATTAAAGTAGCTCGACGCAGACAAGCTTCAGGCTCTCGCATGAGAACAATAATATGCAATTTTTCTGTCTTTTTAAGTGATTTTTTTACGTTTCCAGAAGAGAAAGTTACTACTAAAAACCGTGTACATAATTTTTGTAAGGTTCAGTTATAGTTATATTTGGGATCACGGTTTTCTAACATACGAGAAACACGTTAACGTTAGAGAAACTTTGATTCGAACATAAACATGTTTAGGATCCTGAACCTGATAAACACTGTGTAAACATACTGTAAAAGCAAATAAGGTCTCACTTGTTACAGTCGATGTCCTTCGAGATGGGAACGCCGACCTGGACGGAGCAGAGCGCGGGCAGCTGGCGGGCTTTTGTCGGGATTGATGCTCAGGTAGTGAGCCGCCGCTTTCTTGATACATTCAAGGTGTCAGGAGTGGTCGGAGTTATGTCATTTAGGTTTCTAATCCCGGCGCAGCAAACCGGTGATGGGTTGCTGCTTCCACCTGTCAGAAACTCCAAGCAGGGAACCAGCACCGAGTCCACTTGCCCGCAAGATATCACCGCCCCGGCTAGCTCCACTGTCAACAGGACCGTGGCTAGCACCATCACCGCCGTCGCTGCCAGAATCGCTTGAGCTTTCATGTTTGAAAATATAACCTAGCTGGAGAACCCTTTCTTTTTTTTAGATTGATTGTATGTGTTGACATCAGCTTTTGGTTGTGGATTCCTGTTGAGGAGATTTAGTGGGTATTTAAACGGGTTGGAGATAAGCTACCCTTACAAAATGTTTTGGCTTCTTGTTCTTTCATGTATAGTTGTATCGGAGTCATTTTTTTCCAGGAAAGGTAGATAGCTTTTCAACAATATTGCTTTTGGCTACTGTGGCGTTGCAACATTTTTTCTGGAAAAGAGTGAAGAAGGTGATTGACTTCCAGCACAACTGTCAAGCTCTGTTGATAAAAAATGTGACAATCAATTTGTAACGGAAATTCTACAAACGAATAATCACACATTCCACACGAGCCACATCGCACACATCGTCATAAAAACTTAAATAAATGAAACAGTAGTAGTACATGTGACTGAGAGATGGGCAACATATCCAAACAATATGCATGTTTCTTCCTTTTATCATTATGTGAAATTCGAACCCCAGCTTATACATTTTATGATTTTAAAGATAAATATGAAATTTAAACCCTTATCAAGGATTATGGTGTGAAAGTGAAACCTGTATAAACTAAATTGATGAAATCCCAAACTATATTCGCTATTTTCATGAGTGAGCCGAAATTTAACTTGTTATCTTTTATATTGTTATTTTTGTAATTAATAATTTGATTTAATTAGAGAATAATGATCATAATAAATTGGGAAATAAGAAAATTAAGAAAAAAAAAATTAAAATATAGAATACTCAAATACAAACGAGCATGTTATAATGCAACTATAACTCATGTCTAAAATTAAATTAAATTATAAATATATGTATATCAAAACTATCTTAGGAAGAACTTTAACAATAAAAATGCCCAACATAAGTAAATACTAACTTATTCGAGTCATACCTTTACCAATAAATAAACAAAATATAAGAAGATTACCACCTCGTAGTGGAAGTTATTTTCTGAACCGTGCTTGTAAGACCTCTAATCTATAGCTATCAAAACAAACTTTCGATAAGAAGAAAAATATTAAATAAATCTTGCTCCAGCTTTGCCATATTATGTGGCAAACCTCAAGGGAGAATTTTGGGTTTTGTTTTGTACTACAATTTGGATAAGAAAAAATTAACATATTTTTGCTTAATGGATGATAGCAGGTTTTAATGGATAGGAGATAAACGCAAACCTGAATTATTATTTTTGTAGTTTTATTAACCCAACTCATTAATTCAATAGAGTTAGACTTTTTGCGGGTGTGTTAGGGTCGAATTAGTGGGTTGGGTGACATTATGCCCGCCACCTTTCATGCATGTTCTTCTACCACCGTTCTACGTTACTCTAGTAGTTCACTTTTACGGGAAGAAAAGTGATCGATCGAGAAGGTGTTTTTGTTTTTGCACCATACATGTGATGAGCTGAGATCGTTGTTGCTGAAATGTACAGCAAATTTCATTCAAATTTTATAATCCAATCACATGTGCACATTATCATCCATCACAATATATAATACAATTATCTTCCATCACATCTCTACTTTACTACTTGTATCTAATTATATCATGAATAAAATGTAGTTAAGAGGAATCATTTGGCTTTTAAGATTGATTAAACTCTCTTTTCTTAAATTTTATTTAAATTTATGTAAGTCGTGATTTTTGTATCAACCTCGCATAAGTTTGATGCTAATAATTAAATATTCTTTCACATCTCTGGGCGATACATATACTCCAATACTCGTCTACTTTTTTGGTCATGGAATAATTGGTCATGGAATAAATTGAAATCTTGATGACTAAGTAATTGATCAGTGTTTATCAAATGGATTTACAAGGAACATTCATAGATAAAACTCATTTGTACATAACTTGTGATCTATGATTTTCTGTATTTTTTTTTTTATAAAAATATCGAAAACGTTAACTATGTGATCGAATTGAAAAGAAAAAGAAAAGAAAAAAGCTCATCTCTTGTTTTATTGACCAAGTGTAAATCCATGCATTGTAAGAAATTAAATACAGACAGAACCACAAAGCTTTAATTAGGAAAAGAAAACATAAAAAAAAAAAAAAAGAGAAAAAAGAAAAAGAGACTGTATCGTTATGACAGAGAGAGATCAACATCAAATGCATGCTAGCTCCCTTTTATTACTCTTAAGCCAGTAGCCTCCGCTTCTACTGAATACTGTTATGAAAAAGGGCAACAGTCACTCGATTAGCATGCTTGTTTATTACAATTTATAATGATAAGAAATCATTAATATACTATATACAGATATAAATGTATATAAACATCAAAATCTCTATAGTTACTATTTTATTTTTATTGTGTACATATTATCTATGCTGATACGACTTGAACCTGGAAAGTTGAGAGACTAAATTAAAATCTTTTATCATCAAACCACATTATATATCATATATATTTATAGTCATAAATTAAATAATTATATTTATGTTGATATTTTTCTTGTTTAAATAAATTAATAAGGACGTGCCACGTGACTTGATAATAAAAGTTATTCATTCCATTTGCTAATATCACATATTAAAAGTTAACAAGGACAATTGTAGTCATTGGATTGCATGTTAGCAGTCAATAGACAATCTAATAGTCTATATATAAAAGGAAGATCAGATCACCTGTTGCAGTCAAAGTTAGGGTTGTTGGGAACGGAGACGTCGACACGGCAGAAGCTGGGAATTTGGCTGGCTCTGTTCATAATCGAGGAAGGGTTCTGAAAACGGCGCGCCTGATCTTTAATGCATTGACAAACCACTCGCTTGTCATTAGGAAATGGAGCCCTGGCTTTGAGGTCTCCGACATTGGCGCAGCAACTACCTGATGGGCTGCCTCCGCTGCTCCTTGTGACAAAGCTTAAGCAAGGAGAGAGTAAAGAGTTCACCTCTCCGCAACTTATGGCCTCGCTTGGCTCCGCCATGAACAGGGTCGCCGCCGCGGCCACCACCACTGCTAGAAGAACTGCACCGCCAGCTAACTTCATCTTCTATTGATCGACCGATGCAACTAAATTTGCTAGAATAGTAGTAAAAATATGGTTGTCGAGAAAGGTGTTTTTGATTTCTGCACAAGCGTAATCTGTAGTGTTTGTTGCTGAGATATTTATAACAATTTTTAAGGCAAATTTTATAATCAAATCACACATTCCACGAGACACTAAACAAATCATTTGCAAAATATATATATAAATCAGCCCTAACGTCTTCCACTCTATCTTTCTAGTGGGAGCAGCATCTTTCTTCGTCCCTTCCGGGCAATCCTGAAAAATGTAACTGAGTTTATTTAATGTATTCATAATGGATTTTATTTTATTTGATTGGGGATCAAAAGCAATAATGAATTACTCAAATTCCAGCAATGAATAGGGAGGAAATCTTTTATATTATCTCCTCTGAAAGATCCACTCATATTGGAGAGAATATCATTATCCATTAAACAAATAGCAGTGGATCACATGGAAATGTCCTATTTTACACTATTTGTTACGTGTCTAAATCTAAATTCAAGGATAGTTTGAGATTTTATATTAGTTTCTGCTAACCATATAATTAGCTCGACCCATCAGTTTATAATGGTGATATGCAGATACACGCTGACATTGAGCATGTGTTTGATTTGAGAGATTCGGAAAAGATTTTTTCTATAAGAAAAGGGATGAATTTCAATTAATTGTTTTGATTTTTTTTAATGGGATGGAGGATTAGAATAAAAAAGTGGTCAGGAATAAAAATTCATAATTTGATTCATCTAAGATACAATCTAATTAAATATAAAAATCTTACAATATTTTTGTTTTCAAACCAAAGAAATTGTATCGTAGCCTAAAAGATTTTTATATATTTAGAAGAGAGGATTTAAACTTAAAATGAACTATGAGATGTGTTACCTCATACTACCACTTGACAACTAATTTGTTAATATATAATAATTAATAATATTTGGTTAATAATACAAGGGGTAATTGCAATAACTACTCGTGTATATAGGTATAATTATATAAAAATCTGAGAATAATTGATAATAACAATAATTCCCCTTTGACCGGTTGACTAACCGTTAACCACTGTTAGTCACTAACGGTTAAAGGGGTAAAATCGTCTTTTTAGAAAAAAATTTAAAAAAAAATCCGGAAAAAAAAGAAGAAGAAAAGGAGGAGGAAGAAGAAAGAAGAGAAAGAACAAAAAAAAATCTGAAAAAAAAAAAAGAAGAAGAAGAAGAAGAAGAAAAAGAAGAATAATAAAGAAATATGGAAAAAAAAAAAAAAAAAGCAAAGAAGAAAAAGAAAGAAGAGAAACAACAAAAATTAAAAAAATCTGAAACAAAAGAAAAGAAGAAGAAGAAGAAGAAAGAAGAGGAAAATCTAAAAAAAAAAAGAAGAGGAAGAACAAAAAAATAAGAGAAAAAGAAGAATTCGAAAAAAAAATTTGGAAGAAAAAGAAGTAAATCTGGTGATGAACAAAAAAATTTGAAAAAAAAATGATTTTTTTTTTATTTTGGCAATGGATCAGATAATCTGGTCAATTGAATGAAGATATTTTTATCTCATCTAATGGATCAGATCTCATCTGGTCCATTTTTAAAATTTTTTTTAAGAAGACGATTTTACCCCTTTGACCGTTAGTAACTAACTATGGTCAACAGTTAGCTAATCGGTCAAAGGGGAGTTATTGTTATTATCAATTATTCTCAGATTTTTGTACAATTATATCTATATACACGAAAAGTTATTGCAATTATTCTATAATACAATTGATATTAAGGGCTTACATAATAAAATAAGTTACTGTGCTTTCTAAAAAAAATGGAGATATCTGGGTTCGCGATCGAACCCAGAAGCTGGGTTCGATCGCGAACCCAGCAACTGGGTTCGTGGTTGAACCCAGTTTCTGGGTTCGTGCTCGAAGAACACGAACCCACTAGGTTCATGTTCTTCGAAAAAAAATTTTAAATTTTTTTTTTTGTTGATTTTGTTTTTTAAAAAATATTTTTTAAAATTAATTAAAATATGACGTGGCATGTTCTTATTGGTTGGATGATTTTTTAAAATTTTAAAAAATAAATTTAAACGTAAAAGACCATTTTACCCCTGAATCCGTTTGGTCAACCTGTTACTCTAACGGTGGTCAACGGATTACAGGGTATTAGAGTGCAATTATGAAAAAACTGGCATTAAACGTGCAATTATGATAAACGTCAAGGTACTTGAGTGCAATTCACCCTTTAAATTATAAGTTAGAGCTAATTGCACTCACACCCCTGAGGTTTGGCCAACTACATGTAAAATCAACTTTATCGTTTATTAACAATGACACCCCCCACCGTTAGTTGACTTTAGTCAAAATTAACAGTATCAGGGGTATTTTCGTCTTTTTCAATTTTTAATTTTATTTTATTAAATAATAAATCAAAAAATTAAAATAAAATAATAAAATTATTTAAAAATTAAAATAATAATAAAATAAATAATAAATAAAAAATTAATTAATTTAAATTCATTTTCCAGATCGAATCTCTACCGTCCATTAGGATTAATGAAGGGTTGAGATTCAATCTGAAAATGGATCTAAAAAAAATATATAATATTTTTTTTGGGATCTTCGAAGAACCCAGAAGGGTTCGATCGAAGAACCCTCTCTGGGTTCTTCGATCGAACCCAGATGAGAACTTCGAAGAACCCTCTGGGTTCGATCGAAGAACCCAGAGGGTTCTTCGAAGAAGAACCATGGTTCGATGGTTCTTCGTTCGAAGAACCCAGAGGGTTCTTCAAATTTCTCATCTGGGTTCGATCGAACCCAGAGGGTTCTTCGAAGTTCTCATCTGGGTTCGATCGAACCCAGAGGGTTCTTCGAAGTTCTCATATGGGTTCGATCGAACCCAGAGGGTTAGATCGAAGAACCCATCTGGGTTCGATCGAAGAACCCAGAAGGGTTCTTCGATCTGAACCCAGAGGGTTCTTTGATCGAACCCATTTGGGTTCGATCGAAGAACCCTCTGGGTTCTTCGATCGAACCCTTCTGGGTTCTTCGAAGAACCCAGATTGGGTTCTTCGAAGATCCCAAAAAAATTTTTTTTTTTTTTTTTTTTGGTGGAGTTCCAATCTCCAGATTGGATCTCCACCGTCCATCAGATTTGATGGACGGTGAAGATCCAGACTTTAATTTTATTTTTTTAAAAAAAAATTAAAAAATTTATAATAATTTTTTTTATTTAATAAAAAGAAAATATTGTTTGAGGGGTAGTTTGGTCATTTTAAGGGTAACAGTTGGTCAACCGTTAAATCTAACGGAAGTCAACTAACGGTAGGGGGTGTTATTGTCAATAAACGATAAAATTGATTCTATCTGTAGTTGGCCAAACCTCAGGAGATGTGGGTGCAATTAGCTCTATAAGTTAAGCGGCTGCAAAAATATACGTAGATCCGAAATTATAGCTTTCGACAACTAATTTGTTAATTTAAGGGCGATTATCATTTTGGTCCCTAACTTTTGAGGCATTATCAATTTTTAAAAGTAATTATGATTAATGACGTCTTTAGACCCTAATTTTTATAAATATATCAATTTAGTCGTTCTGTAAGTCAACCGTTAGTCAAACTTATCAGTTCTAGGGGTATTTTTATCTTTAAAACTATCAATAAGTCAACAGTAAATTTTTTGGTAAAATGACATCTCTACTTCTAATTAAAAATTTAAAATAAATTAAATTAAAAATTTTTAAAAAAATTCAATGGATCTCCATCATCCATCAATCTTGATGGACGGTGAAGATTATATTGGAATTTAAAAAAAAAATAAAAGTGAAAATTAAATATTTTTTAATTTTTTTTTAAAAAAAATTGAAATTCAAAATGGTGAAGATCCAGATTGAATCTCTACCAACAAAAAAAAAATTCAAACTTTGAAGATTTTGGGTTCGTTGAACAACAACAAACCCAATTTTCTGGGTTCGTTGATATTCAAAGTTTGATTTTTTTTTTTTGTTGGTGGGGATCCAGATTGAATCTTCATCATTTCGAATTTTAATTTTTAAAAAAAAAATTAAAAAAAATATTTAATTTTTGCTTTTATTTTTTTAAAAAAATTCCAATATAATATTCACCGTCCATCAATCTTAATGGACAATGGAATTAAAATATATATTTTAAATATTTTAAATTTTATTTTTTAAATATTAAAATGCAATGACCATATTACCCTTCTAATTATTAATAATATTTTTAAAAATTTGATGTTAAAATTGTAATTTTAACTCAGTTAAATAGAGTCAAGGGCAAAACAGTCTTTTTATCAATTCTGTTAAGTTTGACTAGCAGAAATTTAGTTAGAGGGACCAAATTGATATATTTCCTAAAAGTTAGAGTTCAAAGATACCATTAACTATAACTACTTTAAAAAATTGATAATACCACAAAATTTAAGAACCAAAATGATAATCGCCCTTAATTTAATATATATAGGGCTCGTTTGGCAGACAAGACTGGCTTGAATCTGGACTAAGTTCTGGGATTAGATTGGGCTGGATTGGGACTAAATCTTGACCTATGTTTGGTACTGCATCGGATAAGAGCTGGACTATTAAAATAGTCCAGACCCATGTTTGATGCTATTTCAGACTATTTTTCGGACTGTTTTTTTTTTTTATTTTATAAACTTGTAAATATAAAACATTATTGATACATTTATTTTTTTTATGATATTAGTACAAAATGAAATAACAACCAATTATGTCGCTTCAATTGACTATGAAACCTTCTCCTTAACCTTCAAATATAATTTTGTTTATATTATTTAATATTCGAAGATGAAATACAAGGTGCAAACTCATATAAATATAAATAGTATATAAATTAAACAACTAATAATCTAACATATGCAGATAATTCCAAAGCCTCCAAGCATAGAAATAACAAATATATATCATTAAAAATATTTTATTGAGATCTTTTAAGTTATATAATATTGACTATATTTTAATTATTTTAAAATTTTCATTTATCATATCTATTTATTAATTAATAACCTAATAATTATTTTGTTTAAAAATAAATTATTTAAAAACTTCAATACATATATATAATTATTGTTTAATATAATAATTAACTGAAAATAATATAGTAAAATAAAAACAGTTACATTAACATCTACAAATAAACACATTAAGTGTAAAGTTAGGTGGAGAAAATTAGATAAATGAAAGAATTAATTATTAAAAAATTTATATTAAAATTGTTACATGTAAAATAGTTAGGTGTAAATATATTATGTGAGTAATTTATTATATAAGTAAATTATTATCTAAGTAAATTATTATCTAAAATAATTAAGAGAAAGTTAAAAAAATAATTTATGAAATAAAAAGATAATAATATTTTATTATTTGAAGATTGTAAAATGGAAAATGGTTAGAGTTGTGAATTTGTGGAGATAGCCTAAGTAGAGGACTATGGAGGACAAATTAGATAAGGGACTAAATAAGCCTCAACTTTTGAATGGAATTAGATAGTGAAGGAAAATTGATTTTTTTAGTGGACCCAAGACTGTTTAGTCCTATTTAAAATAGTCTAGTGATAGACCAAACATAGGACTAAGACTTAGTCATGTCCACTCCAAACCAATCTCATGTACCAAACGTGCCCATAGAGTCATATGTACCTATTAATATTAATAATTGGGAATAAAGGATTACAAAATATGCCAAGCTAAAATGTAGCTCAAGTGTTAATGGACCTTCTCATCTATCTTGTGATGAGAGTTTAAGTCCCACAATGTATATTTACCAATGTATAGAAAGTTTTTTTCATATATTATGGACAAAAGATAAGCTAAAATGTTGTTCTCATGAATATCTATATTAACTCGCATGTAAGTGACCGTGGGAGTAGATTATAGTTTGAAATCTTGTCATACAAATAGTATATATATATATATACACAGAGAGAATGAGCATCAAAATGGATACTTTCTTTCCAACAACTGTTAATTAAGCAATTCAAAGATGATTTATCTGTTTGTCTCATGCTTTAAGAAATTGTTTTAAAACCTTTGAGAGATTTTCATCCAATAGATTAACAAGTACACAATTTAATTCACATAATCAAAGTGACTTTTTTATATCCGTCGATTAATACAATAAAAATGTTTGTTTCTTTCACTATAACCAGGCCAAACAATGACGGTAGATTTTGTCATAAGCAAGAAATTGGAAGAGAAGTTTCAGGCGCACATCGCCTTCTCCAATACTTCTTGCAATTCCCCACTCTTGTATGCCTCTGTAGCAAAGAAAAATAATTTTTCAGAAGCCATGGACACATCGTTATATCATTTAGGTATGTTCTCCCCTATGATATTCCAAACATTAAAATTGCTAGGAAAGAGAAAGACACGAGATATATAATAGACTGTGCTGAGAATTTGATTCAAACCCAGTAAACAAAGCTTCAAAAATTAGAAGATTCAAAGCTAGTAATCGGCTAATCGCAAAATATAGGAAATACAAGAACATGGAAATAACAAGAAAACAAGTGCCTTTGATCTGATTCCACTCAACAAACCCTAGATTTGGTGTCCAGTACTTGCATGATTGCAAGCACCAGGCGAAAGATCACTCTTAGAGTCCATAGTATATCTGTTACAATACTGGTACTATTGAAAGAAAGCGCCTCCAGTTCATTAAGCCACATAAATGTTTAAATATGTCGATGACATAACCTAAAGGAACCTCATTGATCACAAGTAAAGGCCTTTTAATCTGAACCCTTTAGAGAAACTTGCAATCACAAAGTATGCTTCCTAGATGCTTTTGCATCACAGTAAAAGAAGTTGAAAGGAAGGTAGGTGATCAACAAACTAAAATTTACATTCCATGCAAACTAGGGCCTTATCCAAGTCAAGTTGTGGGCCTGCTTGATTTTGAATCGGTGGTTACTGATTCAACCAATTTTCTATCAGAATCACTCAGTATAATCATAATAACATTTCAATGGGATTCTAGTGATCAAAGCAATGTCACAAAGCATATATTGATGTTTACTTCCCTCACACTTTGGTTGAACTAGCGAAGGCATATACATATATTAACGGACGAAATAAAATGACAAACCAAATCGAAGGTGCTGGGTATTTCTTCATTTAAGGTACAATATCCATCATGTTAATGAAAATTTGGAAAAGAAATACTTCTATCATAAATTATCTCTTGGCAAAATAATTTAAAAAAAAATAAATTTATTGTAAATTGTCTCCCCTACTACTCACCAGTATCTCCTCACCCCCATTTAAACATTCCCAACTGCTAGCTGTGATTAATTTTTGTTTACAAAAGCAACATGACAAAGAGCAAGTAACATGTCCTTCTAAGGTAGCAATTTTACTTTTCTTCACAACTTCACACAGAAAGTTATGACCCATTTCCTTTTCATTAATATGTAGAGAGCAATTCAGTTCCATATTCTATAAATTTAGTATCCTCTATGAATCAATTCACGTTATTGTAAGGCTACACAACAGTCCATAAGCTCAACTATGAAACTGCATCTATTCTTGAAAGAAAAAAGGACAATCAAAAGACGTACGCAAAGGCAATCAATTATATTTCCTTTTTTGAAAAAAAAAAAAAAAGAAAGACATTATTATATTCATTATTAACGATATCAGGGAGCATAGCAACAGTAATAGATTTGGAGTTCAAATAAACTGCAGTCATTTTTCTGCTCTTTAAGCTATACTATCAGGATAGAAACGAGACTAAACCACAAAGCAGAAGCAACATGGGTTTCTACAACCAGTCCAAGAATGGGTATCATGTTGTAGTACAACACTGACTACATGTCATGCACCACATTGCAGGTAAGCAACACTAAGTTTCAAAATTAGTAACACATGTTGTAATTTCAATTAAACATATAAACGCGTGTGAACGTGTAATGAGCATGCACATTTAGAAACATATGCTGTAATTTACACTAAGACACATGCATTATACATTTCAAATTCATAACTTAAATGGATATTTGTTTGACATAGAGTTCGCACTTTGTAGAATAATTTTCTAGAAAGGATATTTACCCAAAAAATTGTGGCATATTAAATCATGAAAAATCTTGACACGTCAACAACCAATAAAAGGTATCAGTGATCAGCTAGCTAGGTTCAACAATAATTTAAAAATCCAACTGTGAATTGTCTAATGCTTTCAACTACCATGTTTATTCATGCATTAGGTAGCAAAATATAAAAGCAGAAGGACTTAAACAACATATAGAAAAAAATATCAAAATCAGGACAACATAAGCTTACCAACAGTAATGTCACAGCCACCAAAAAATTCTCCTTCAATGTAAAGCTGAGGAAAGGTTGGCCAGCTAGAATACTCCTTCAACCCTTGACGTAACATTTCATTTTCTAGTATGTTTATATGTTCGAAGGGTACATTTAAGGAATTCAATATCTGCACCACAGTGTGTGAGAATCCACATTGTGGGAAATCTTTAGTCCCCTTCATAAACAGAACCACTTTGCTTGATGTAACAACTTTATCCAATGTAGACTTGAGCTCAGGAGTCAATGCTGTAGCCACACAAATGCGCATGCACATGGAGATGTCATAAATCAGGAAGAACAGTGAAGAGAAAAATAGTTGATTTGAACATAAAATATACATATACATCAAAAGTAAATTTCAAAAACTAAAAGGAGGGCTGTGATGTTAACTATGATGATAAATGACTGACGGTGGAAATTGGTAAGAGTTAAAAAAAATCCTATTTGAAACTAGAAAATGCGAAACCTGAAAAATAAAAAAGAAACCACTTTGATTCATAATCCTCTCGATTACTTTTTCTCCCTTACATTTAATCAAATATAGGATATTCTCAACTTATACCGAAGAAGCTCTAGTCTTGTAAGGGTCTTCTTTTATATAACCTTGAACTTGGTTGTCTTAATTTGAGGCTCCTATACTATATGTCGTAAGTTCCCATTGAAGAATCACAAGTTAGAAATCAACCTCATCAATTATTCGAAGATGGATTCACCTCGAAATCAATAGGTCAATTGAATTGTCCTGCTACGCTACAATGAATTTATCTTCACTTCTTAGACATTGCATATGATTATATACAAGACCTCAATTGCACTATTAAACATTTTTTTAAAAATAAATATGGAATTAATGAGTTTTTTAAGCCAAGTTCCATAATTCAATCAGAGTATGCAAAATGCAACAATCACATCAACACAAAATTCCTACAAAATTGCAAAATTGTTTACAAGGCTATACTAATTTATTTCAAATCCGTCCAAAAAGAACAAAAAATAAAATAAAATTACGAGGTGAGGCGTGCTGCGTACCTGAAGCAAAGCAACGAACGGGGGCATTTCTGCGGGACTTGACCCCCAAGGAGAGGGGATTTCTGGCGACGCTCGCGAAGGCGCGTGTAGAGTACGAGGAGCGAGATGGGTGGTTTCGGAGTTGAGGAGGGGATACAGAAACGGAGGATGGTGATGCAGCTTTGGCCGCGAGTGATTTACAGGTAAAAGGGCAGGGGCGCGGTGTTGGGGCAGTTATCGATGACTGAAAAGCCATTATAATACACACAACAAACAATACCAACTGAACAACAAACAATACCAACTGAGCGGCTCTCACGTCTCTACTTGTCTAGCTTGCTTGTGTTTTAAAATAATTTGTACTGACCTT
Organism: Xanthoceras sorbifolium; assembly: GCA_003430845.1. Lineage (NCBI taxonomy): Eukaryota > Viridiplantae > Streptophyta > Magnoliopsida > Sapindales > Sapindaceae > Xanthoceras > Xanthoceras sorbifolium. The sequence continues at coordinate 17,323,944 of CM010608.1, read as the reverse complement.
TGAAATGAAAACAAAACAAAAATATCAAGCTGTTTGGGATTCTGCGGTTAATTCAATTGTTGGAATCTTGTATTCTTTATCTCATTTTTTTTTCTTGTGGTTTTCTATAATCTGGATTTTCATTTAATCAAGTATATTTAATTTAGGAGAAATTAAAGGCAATGTAATTTAAATTTGTCAATTTATAGGTGGAAATAACTTTATAAAAAATACAATGAACCCCCGATCGTTAACTATTAAAAATAACCGTTAACCGTTTAAAAGTCCGTTTGGAAAAGTTTCTCCAAGTAGGGCTTTTAGGAGTAGATCTTTTTGAAGTATATCTTTTACAATTAGAGCTTTTAAGGAAAAACCATTTATCGTTTGGTTGTCAATTAAAAAAGCTCTTTTAAGCTGTAGATTGTTTGGTTGTATTAAATTTAAAAAACTCTTTTAAAGTATAGAATTACCAAAAAGGGCATTAAATAATTTTAAAAATAACAAATAAAATATAAAATAATATCTTTTATTGTAATTACAAAATAATTGTAAAATATTATAAAAAACTGAAAATATAATTTTTTAAATAAAATAATTAAAATAACAATAACAAATTATTCCAATAATATGAAAGTCAAAACAAATAGTCTAAACTAATTATTCCCGGTTCATAAGAAGACTTGCAATTTGATCGCGTTCATCATCCATCTCACATTAACGTAACGAATTTGTGATATTCTCTTCACCAACTGTTTCTCTTTCATTCTCTCATTCTTCTGGTAGTAGTTCATCATCATCATCATAGGGCTTGAACTCTTGATCTTTGTTGGAGTGAATTCTAATGAAATTATGAAGAGTCATTGAAGCAATTACAATTTTTACTTGCTTACTTAAAGGGAAGTTAGGCATTTGGACATAAAATCTTCCATACACCAAATGTTCTCTCAATAGTACATCTTAATAAGAGTGTGCATGATTAAATATTTCTTTTTTCCCTCTTGGGTGACATCCATGTCGAAAATCCTGAAGATGATAACGCTCTCCCTTGTATGGCCCTAAATAACCCTTCATGTGAGGGTATCCAGCATCTACACATTACTTGTAAAAATTTTCAATCAGTTCTATTGAAGTGACCGTTAGGTCGAATTCCCTGCCAAGGTCTCGTTAACACAAATCTTAATGAAGGTATCAACAGTAAAATCATTTCATTCTGCCTTAGTTTTTTTTTTTTTTTTTTTCTGATTTTCTTGCAAAAATGTTTTCATTCTAAACAAATGATAGTACATTAATTTTCATCTTATATAATACCTAAATATCTACCAACAAACCTATTATTTTTTATTTTACAAAGTAAAAATAAAAATTTATAGTGCAGGCAATATACTGTAAAAGAAAAAGTAAATAAACAAAACATAACAGTAAAGAAAAAAAATTATATTCAAAACAGAACAAGTAAACAAACCATAGCAAATAAGTCAGAACATTAAACAAAACAATAAAGAAAAAAAATTATATTCAAAACAGAACAAATAAACAAACCAGAACAGTAAATAAAACAGAACAGTAAAAGAAAAAAAAATTAAAAACAAACAAAAAAGAACAAACATATATTCAATCAATATATAAACACTAAAGAAAAAAAAAACATAGCAAAATTTATAGTGCATGCCATACTGTAAAAGAAAAAATAAACAAACCAAAGTAACAAACGGCACACAATTATTCACAATAAAATAAAATTTAAACAATTAGAACACAAGACAGTAGCTAAATGCAGTAAAAAAAAAAAAAAGCAAATGGAGCAATGCACAAAACAATATATAATATAAGAAAATAAAAAAACTGAATTTTCGATATACGATAAAAAAGGTAAAACAAACATATATGTACGGCAACTCTAAAGAAAAAAAATTGAACAAATATATATGTGATTAGAAAGATATAAGAACAAATTATAGCGAATCTACCTCAGATTTGTTATTTTATAGGCTGAAATAATTTTATGGAAATTGACAGCGAACCACCCTGCCATTACTATTGACCGTTAAAGATAATCGTTGACCATTTTAAAAGTTTAAAAAGACCAAAATGTCTCTATTAAAAAAATTAAAAATTTAAAAAATAAAGGGTAAATTGTACTAAAGTTTATCTTTTTTAAAAAAAAAATAAAACTAATTAAAAAAGGACAAATTAAATTTAATTTAAACAATAAAACAATACAATTACACTAAAATTAAATTCGACCGTCCCTCAGAATTGATGGACGGTGGAGATCCAATCTGAAAATTGGATCTCCATCAAGATAAAAATAAATAAATTACTCAATAGAACCAATATCCAGCGATGAAGATTTTATTTTTTCAATTTTTTTTTTATTTTCAGATTGGATTTCAACCGTTCATCCTGATATACAGTCGAGATGGATCTCCATCTCCATTCAACCAAAATTTATTTTTTATTTTTATAATTATTATTTTTTTAAAAAATTATTTTTTTAATATGATCTCCATCGTCCATCAATATTGATGAACAATGGAGATCCATTAATTTATTTTAAAAAAAAATAAGAGAAACTTTTGTGCAATTCACCCTTTATTTTTTAAAATTTTAATTTTTTTAATTGGGGGTATTTTGGTCTTTTTAATCTTTTAAAACGGTTAACGTGTAACGCCCTTAATTTTTCATAATTATGAAAAGTATTATTATTAAGCATGCAACAATTAAGTATGTGATTTAAATTGGTGGATTAGTTTGATATTCAAAAGATTTTTGAATAAATTTTTATTGGTGGTTACTTTATGATTTAGACTAGTCAAGGGGGTATATTGCAATTAGTAAAAAAAAAAATTAAATTAGATAGTGACAAGTGATGATAGGGTCGGCCACACCAAACTAAAATAATAATAATAAATAAATAAAGAAGAGACAAGTATGAATGGGTTAAGCAAAAAAAAAAAAAAAAAAGGGCACGTTGACACCTAAAAAGCAATTTGAAACTTGGTAAATGTGATGTAACACATAAGCATAATAGAGAAAATTAAAGAGGACTTGGTCAAAGAGTGAAATGAAAAGTTTGAGTGTGAGAGTGAAAGAGAAACCGTGAGATAGAGAGAGAGATAAAGTGCTAGAAGAAGAAAAAGGAGAAGGAAAGTGAAGTTGGAAAAGAAGAAGTTTGTGAAGAGAAGAGTATTAAGGTTTGGTGATACCGTTTTCGTATTTTTCAGATTTTTCAGAATATTTCAGAATCGTTATATTATATTGTTTTTAGTTTATTTGAGCTATATTAATTATGATATATTATTTGAAATTGATTTTGGGATGTTTTGAATTACGTATATTTGGAATACATTCTAGATCCGTAATATTGTTTACGAAAAATACTCTAAATTGATTTTCGATTTGTTTTGATTATAGTAATATTATGGAGAATATTATTAAAAGCGATTTTGTATATATTGTTTTGTGATTTGTTTCGAAAAGTGATTCGGGGCATTTGGATTTACTATGGATTTACGATATATAATTGCATGTGATTTTAAATGTGATTTAAAGCGATTTCTGGATTCAGAAATATTTTCAGAAACGATTTTGTAATTTGTTTGTATATGTATATTGATGCGATTCGAATTCCGAAAATGTGTATACTGATTTGGATATGATTTCAGAATTTAAATTGACGATTCTGTTCGGAATGAATTATATGATTTTCGAAAAGTGATTTGGCTCTCATATATGTAAACATAGATATGGATATAGGAGATTGACATGTCAATTGGGTTTTCTGAGTAGTACTACGCCGATTCTGATATGTATATGGGATACGCAGCGGGTCCTCCGTTGGTGTCCAATTTTGATGTGTATATGGGATACGCAGCGGGTCCTCCGTTGGTATCCAACTCTGTTTTGTATAGCCCGTAATCCAGTCCGAAAAATATGTTTAGTATATCAGAAGCTCGAAATGAAATTAGAAATGTGATATGATCTGTATATGATTTGAGATGAGAAATGATTTGATCTGGTATTATTATATTTTCATAAGATATTTATTTTGATTTCCGATGGATTTATTGATATTTGCTTCGATATGATATGTGTTTTAGTTTTCCGATAGATTTGTATATTCGAAATGTTATTTGATATATTCGATTTACATGGGCTTTATATGTGGATATTAAATGTTATTTTGCATATTTGAAAAGTTATTGTACTATTTGCACATTTGACTTTTGGGTACACCCACTAAGCGTTATGCTTAGTGTGTTGAGTTTCTCACACGCAGGTAAAAGAATTGTTGAATGGGACAAGGATCAGAAAGAGTAGAATCTACTGGGATAGTGTTCAGAGTCACATCACTCCCGCATTTTTGGTAGACCACTACGTATTTGAAGTTTTATATATAATTTTTTTTTTGTAAATATATATAATGGATATTTAGTTTTATGTATGTTTGTAAATATTTGTGATAATTGGGCCCATGGATTTTAATGATTTTGAAGTTGAATGTTTATAAATATTTTATATGAATTGTGTTTACGAAATTGTTGAAAACAGGTTTTTGGAAAGTCGGAAAAACAGAGGAAACTCTGGCGAAAATTTTAGAAAATCTTTTTGGACCATAATTTTAAATATTTATTTGGATCATTACTTAAAGTACATGTTCTAAAATTTATTTTCCGTATACGATAGTGCTTCCCGATTTGGTCCGAGAAGGTTCGGATCGGGGGGGTGTTACATAACGATTATTTTTAACAGTCAACAGTAACGGCAGGGGGTTTGCTGTCAATTTTTCATAAAGTTGTTTTTGCCTGTAAAATGACAAATCTCATGTAAGTTCTCTGTAATTTGTCTTTTTTTAATTAAGGGTATTTTGGTCTTTTTAAATTTTTAAAATGGTCAACAGTTAACGATAACGGCAAAGAGGTTCGCTGTTAGTTTTTCATAAAGTTGTTTCTGCTTGTAAAATGACAAACTTCAGGTAAGTTCGCTGTAATTTATCCGTTTATTTATTTTTATAAAATCATAATAGAATTGTTGTAATTAATTTTGTTTTTTCAATAATCAAAGGTCTCTTACCTTGGTGGTTGGAAGAGCATTCAACTCCTTCAAAATACCAAGGTTCAACACCTACCATTACCCATAAAAATGTAATTGTATGGATAGACATCTTTCTATATTGGAAGTAATTAGGTTCCGATAGTTTTGATCCTTAAGATGTGAAATTTTTAAAACACGACAAGTGTTGTATATATATATATAAAACATTATTGTCAAAGTCTTCAGAAATTGGAAGCAACTTTTACAAAAATACCTTTTTTGAAGGGTCTATGCATAAATAGCCAAAAACAAATTATAAAATATTAATTTTTTTAAAATTTTAGTTTTTTTTATATACCATTTAGAAAATGTATATTTTTCTTTTTAAAAAAAATGTATATTTTTAAAAACTCCTTTTATTTAAGGATTTTTGAAAAATACTCTTAATATAAATAAGTTCCAAAATGTTTTTCTTTTTAAACAAGTTTCGAAATGGTTTTACTTATTCAACAAAATATATATATATATATATATATGTAATATTTGAAATCTGATACTGATTTGGATAAGGGGTCGCTTGGATTTAACAAGATCAAACATTGTAAATATAGTTTGGAAAACTCCAACTACTTAGGGGAGGTTTTCCTACAATTTATGAGTCAAGGGTCTAAGACCTATTAAGATCAACCACTACAAATACAGTTTAAAAAGTAATTCGGTTCGGGAAGCAACTCCCACTATTGGGGAGGGATCTCCCTATACTATGTAAGTTTATTGATAAATATGAGATTCAAACCTTTATGACGTATATGAAAGGAAAATATAATAATTACTTCAATTATAAATAAATATGTTATTCAACTAAATATAAATTACATACCGATACACATATATATTTATTATCATAAAAAATATTAATATATCTACTCACAAATAAACTTTAGAGTCGAGGCCATATAATGTAAGTTGGATCCTTAATTTCATTAACAAGGGTATGAGAGATTCAATGGTGAACCACCTCGACCTCAATTTCGTTCCTCATTTAATAAAAATTAGGGATATTATCAAAATTTTCCTATAATTTAGTGTATTCGTTAAAATTTTTCCTTTAATTTTATTATAGTCTAAATTTCCTTTATAATTTCATTTTATAACTAAAATTTCCCTACTATCAATTTTAATTATCAAAATATTATTAACTGTTAACTTTTCTATTAATAATATTATTAAAATCCCCTATAATTTAGTGTATTTAGGCAAAATCTTCCCATAATTTCATTTATAGTTAAAATTCCCCCCGTAATTTTATTTTATAGTCAATTTTCCCCCTACCGTCAGTTTTAATTACTAAAACACTTTTAACTGTTAATTTTTTTGCTAAAAACTTTACGGCACTAAGAATATAAAGGGGTGTGTGTATATATATATATATATTAAATTAAAACATTTTAAATTATAATATCAATAAATCTCTACCCTCCATTATATGATGGACGATAGATATTAAATAATTAATTTTTTAAAAAAAATTTAAAATCTATGGAGATGGACGATAGAGATCCATTTTTTAATTTTTATTTATTTTTTAATTTTTTTTAAAATATTTTGTGTATGATCTCTACTATCCATCTATGAAGATTGACAGTGGAGATCTATCTTTTTATTTTCTTAAAAAAATTTATGTAATTTTAAAATTTTTTTTTGTGTTTATAATATAGATGGCGAAGATTCAACTTTTTTTAAATTTTTTTTAATATTTTATATATGATCTCTACTATCTATTATATTATAGACGATAGAGATTCATTAATATTATAAATTAAAATATTTTAATTTAATATATATATATATATATATTTACCTTTATATTTTTGGTGCCTTAAATTTTTTAACAGAAAATTAATGGTTAAATGTATTTTAATAATTAAAACTGAAGATAGGGGAAAATTGACTATAAAATGAAACCACAGGTGAAATTTTGACTATAAATAAAATTAGGGGTAGATTTTATCTAATACACCAAATTAGAGGGAGATTTTAATAATATTTCTAACTGAAAAGTTAACGGTCAATGTCTCAATGATATTTTGATAATTAAAACTGATGGTTGAGTGAATTTTGGCTATAAAATAAAATTATAGGGGGAGATTTTGACCATAAATAAAATTAGAGGAAAAATTTTATTGAATACACCAAATTATAGGGATTTTCGTTGCTCATTTTAATAAAAATGATATCTTTTTAGATAAAATTTAATACATTATACATAACTTTATTTTTTGGATTAATTGTATACACTCTACCTACTAAAATATGTGTTTATAAATTTAAAGAATATTGACATGGCAATTAAAATTAAAAATAATGAAACATGTAGGTACCAGGGTGTATTTTTTTTTTTTTTTTTTCAAGGCACACTGGTAGTTCAGTAGTGGCTAGTCTCGTGGTCGGTCTACAAATAATTAAATAAAGAAAAAAAAAAGAAGAAGGGAAAAGGTCCATCAAATCCATCCATACATCTAAAAGCCAATAGCAAGTCGATAGATTGTGGCGCTAGTAGCCGTCCGATGAAAGAGGAATGTTGTTGTTGAGAAGAAATCAAACAGAAGAGTGAATTATAGCGTTACAAGCGTCGTTTGATGGAGATGGACTTGCAAATCAAGGTCGCGCAGGCTGTTCACGTCCTCAATCACGACACCGACTCATGCAACCGCGTGGCTGCCAATCAGTGGCTCGTCCAGTTTCAGCAGACCGACGCTGCCTGGCAGGTCGCCACCTCCATTCTCACCTCCGATCACCCCTCCTTTCTCGCCGACTTCGAAGTCGAATTCTTCTCCGCTCAAATTCTTAAACGAAAGGTTAACTATTTCATCGCTCACATTTTTTTTTAGGGTTCAGATTCTTTGCTCAGTGCTCACTGCTGCTTTCTTCTACGCATTTGTTCTCTCTATGTTAATAAATTTGGAGCTACGATTACGTTCTACACTCAATTGCATTTGTTAAGGTCTTCAATGCGCGAGCTCAGCTGATGGAGAATGCCTTTATTGCTTTTATTTTGTTTTTCTTTTTTCGTTTTTATTATATTGTATTTGAATTACAGTTTCAAAATATAACTAAGCTTCACTGTTGCATTCATTATATTTCACTTGAACTCTGCTAGTGTTTCAATCCACTAAGAAATGAAACAAGGATTGTTTAAATTATTCTTCAAACATTTTTTATTTGCGTGAAATTATTTAATTTCAAGTGCATTTTATTTACACACTACGTTACAATGCAGATCCAAAATGAAGGATATTATTTGCAGGCAACAGTTAAAGATGCTTTGTTAAATGCTCTGCTTCTGGCAGCAAAAAGATTTAGTTCAGGGCCTCCACAGGTGCTTTGGTTTTTCCTTATCTTAGAGGATTCTGTGGACTGTACTGCATTCATGATCCAAATTGACGTGTTGCTTTTTCTTCTAATGAGTTATGGTTTATCTTAATGACAGCTATTGACACAAATCTGTCTTGCACTCTCTGCCCTTATCCTTCGTGCTGTTGAGCATGGAAAGCCTATTGAGAAGCTTTTTTATAGTCTCCAAAATCTTCAGAGCCAGGATAATGGCAATATTGCTGTTCTTGAGATGCTTACTGTTCTTCCTGAAGAACTTATCGACAGTCAAGTGTCTGATTGTAATATAAGTTCAGCCCTCAGAAGCCAGTATGGCCAAGAGGTTTAGGATATTTCCTTTTGTTTTAACACATATATTCCTGTATGCATTCCTACCTTCTAGTAATTTTTTCCCTATGCTTTTCACTTTCTGGGTGTGTGTGCTTTTTGCTTTGATGTCCCTTAATTCTCTTCTTATATCTTGCCCTTGTCTGATTTAATCAGCTTCTTGCAAACACACATATGGTTCTTGAGTTCCTACTGCAGCAATCTGAGAAAACATTTGATGGTGGTATGCAGCAGCATGAAAGGAACAGAAAAATTCTTCGATGCTTACTAAGTTGGGTAAGATAGTTGTTGAAGATTCACGAATTCATTTTTTAGTTGCAATAGATACTGATGTGTTTCTGCCTTCATCATTGTGCTCAATCAAAGTGTTGGATTGTCCTTCACTAGTTTCAACTTGAATAATGGCATGTACTTACTGGAAAAAGTTAGATTTTGGGCTTCGCTTTCTGTAGAATGTGGAGACGTATGCTTCCTTTTCATTCTTAATAACTGGAAGGTGATCGTGCTGTGAAAAGTGAACTATCTTATCATTTTGGTTTTCTTGTGGATTATTTCTTTCTGTTCAACCTCATCTCCATGAACTTTTCTGAGGCTGTTTTCATATAGTTTTTTTTTTTTCTTGTTCATTAGTACGAGTATTTTTTTTTTCTTATCAATATATAGATAAAGAGCACAAGTACATTTATGGCTTTTAAAATTATGATAACATTCTAGTATTCAGGTTCGAGCTGGGTGCTTCTCAGAGATTCCCCAAGGCTTGTTGCCAGCACATCCACTTCTTAATTTTGTGTTCAACTCTTTGCAGGTAATTTTTTTTTATTTCTTTTTATTAACACGGTGTTTCTTTGAATCAACAGTTATAGTATTCATGCACATGCTTTATCATTGTACAATTGGTTGCAGGTTTCTTCATCATTTGATCTGGCCATTGAAGTTCTCGTTGAACTTGTGAGTCGCTATGAGGTATGCCTATGCACTTTGTGGATGCATAATGGATCCTGTTACTACTATGCATCCACTAATGGTGTACTGGGACATCCCTGCCTGTTATGCATTGATCAGTTTTAAGAGCCTTTTGATTTATATAGTGCATTAAATTAGCATTCTGTGTGTGGAGAGATATTTGGGTGTATGGTTTAGACCTTTGATAGATTTGTGATTTGTCTAAAGTTAGAGAATAAGGACATCTGTTCTAATAAATGTGGGTGTCTGCTTTGTCAAGTGATAACAAATATTGTCCTGTGAAATTATCAAGTAGTGCAAGAACAAGAATTTCTACGTCAGTGTGATTCCATACCTCATGGGCATATTGTGCATTTTATATGTTGTATGTATTCTATATGTTTTGATTGTATATAACATTTAAAACCAAATCTAGGCTGCGAGATGGTGCAGAAATTGGGTTTCACTCTAATGATGAGAAAACTGGATAATTGTTCATTACTAGTATACTAATACCAGTTCATAACCTATTTATCAACTGAAATTGAGCTAATTTGTATATAATCATATTTTGGAGGCAAACCAGGAGTCCCTTTTTTTTTTTTCCACTTTTATGCTGTGATTTAATTTAGCATACAAATTTCTATTTCAAATGACTGAATCTATGTTAAGTTGTGCTTGTTTTTGTAGGGGTTACCTCAGGTTTTGTTATGCAGAGTACATTTTCTTAAAGAACTACTGCTTCTACCCGCCCTAACTGATGGAGATGAGAAAGTAATTGGTGGTCTTGCATGCTTGATGTCAGAGATTGGACAGGCTGTAAGTATTTATTAGGCATTTGAGTTCTTCTAGTATTGTTCGTCCAACATATTTATGACTTTTTTTTTGGTGCAGTTATGCATGCATGAACTTTACTGATTTATTTCTTTTGAATTACTGATATTGATAGTTAAAATAAAGGTGTAAGACATAATGATACCCAAAATGATAACTTACAATTTCTCCAACTGTCTTTCACTCTTTTTCATTTGCTTTCTTAACTTTTCATTGTACATTAGGCACCATCTCTGATTGTAGAAGCTAGTGTCGAGGCACTTGCACTCGCGGATGCCCTCTTGAGGTAATAACTCAGTTTTCTGCTTTCTAAATCACTGATATTGTGTATCTTTAGTTGTTGGTATTGCGATTATTGTTGTTATTGTCTTCCATTTTGAAAGTTGTATTCAGTTGAGGGAGATAAAGGTAAACAGGTTTATGTTCATTTTGTATAGGGCTCTGTTGTTTTATTCTTTCTTTTGGTATAAATTATTATTTCCTATAAAAAATTGTTGTTATCTATCTTTTCTTTTCTTTATTCCATCCTGATGAACCACTTAATCTTATCAATAACTTTCACGATACATCTCTCTCACATGCTCCCTGTTCTGCCTCTAGACTGTCTTAAAATATGCCAACAGCACTTTGCTTTAAGCCTGTATGTATGGTGATTGATATGGATAGTAAGAGTACTGAAATTATTTGGCATTGCATGAAACATATACAAGCTCTTAACATCCTGTAATGGAGTACCGCCAAAAGCCTTTTAATAAGGGAGCATGTGAAATGCATATAATCTTATTATGCTTTTCGTTTTTAGTCAGATATTGATTCTGTGTTAAGCCTAACCTGTTTATAGCACTTGCAGATGTGTAGCATATCCAAGTGAAGACTGGGAGATTGCAGACTCAACTTTGCAATTTTGGTATGTGTTTAATACTTTTAATTGTTTTGTTTGGTGTTTTGTGGTTCTAATGATAAATTATATTATCAAGAACTTGTAAGAGAAATAGGGGGCGTTATATATTCAGTTAATTGAAGAATTTTTATTTTATTTTTCCCCCTTTTTCCTTCCAAGTAAGAGTATCTGGATTGCCTCTATTTTGCAACTTGCTTGTTTGCTGGCATTTTTGGAGGCTTGGATGTGTAGCATTCTGTTTTCTTTATTAGGCGAGTAATTAAAAATTTGCTTTGTAGGATCTTGTTGAATATAAAATAATTTGAGTTATATGCTGTAATCATATGTAGGGCAACCTTTTCAATTAGGGATTGCCCTTACTGCAATCGATATTAGTGGTTGTTCTCGTGCCAGTTTATTGTGTTTCTGGAGAGAAGTTGAGGCATGGTTTGCTAACTGAACAGTGGTCATAATGGACAAGGTTTTACTTCTAGCTTCTGAGAGATTTCATAGGCTGAAAGTAAAGACACTGCAATATCTGGGGGGCTAGATAAAGATAAAAAGTGTAGAATTATGCAGTCAAGATTTGTGGTCAACGAGGTGGGGTTTACAGGATAGAATGTTGCTGTTTATGGTGAAAAATCTGCAAAATTGCTTAGGAAGTTGAAAGGGAGAATCTCACTGTTAATCTAGAATACACATTGCATAGGCTTATTCATTCACCAAGCTGTTTGTTGCTGTACAAGAGATACTCGTAATGGCAGCCTATATGAATGCTTGTGAAGATGGATAATATGTATTTATGTTTTCTTTTTCAGGTCTGCTCTTGCAAGCTATATACTTGGCCTTGATCTGGACACTACAAAAAATAAGAAACATGTGGAAGACATGTTCTTCTCTGTTTTTTCAGCTTTACTTGATGCACTTTTATTGCGTGCTCAGGTTTTTTCTCAGAATATTCACCTTGTTTTTCTTTCTTTAACATAATTATTTTAGATGTAAATAAGTAATTATGATGAGCTCCAATGGAATTGTTACTTTCAGATGGTGTGTTTTGTCAAGATTATGCGTTCTTGATGATAATAGCAGATATTTTATGGGTGAATTTAGGGAACCCAGTTACATCTTGTTGTATATATGGAAAGAGGTGGCTTCCATAAAGAGTTCAGATTGTAATAGATCTTTGGTTTCAAGTTACTTAATATAACAGTCCTAGGTCATATGTTGAGTTGTTACGTCATTGGCTCCTTTTAGATATTGGTGGTTAATTTTACAACATTTAATTTCAGTCATTTTGAAGAAGTTGAATTGCATTAGTACACCAGTTATTGCTCTATGGAAGTAGTTAAGACAATGCCAACTAGTTGGTAGAATATTGCATCCTAATTGGCGCTTGTGTTCCATCCTTGCCACGACTTCTTGCTACTTGAAAAGTGAACTGAGTTGAACATTATGATTAGCTCAGAACATGTAAAGGTTGTAGCTCCTGTCCTAGATGCCAACATTAATTGTGTGGGAGAGGGGAGGGAGGGAGGCAGTTGTTTGTTGTCAATTAAAAAAGTGCATTCAAATTAATAACGGTCTGATAATGTATTTATAAAATTGTTTTGATAGTAATATATCACGTAAACTGAAAGATGAACTCCAGCATTTTGGTTCTAATGTGTTTTCCATACCTCCTTTTTGAACATGAACAATTTCAGTGATTGCTATAGCAAAGGCAAATCTGCTGCTATAACTAATAAATTGTAATTTTAATGATGTGATTTTCTGTACATACATATACAGGCACACATAGAGACTCCTATGTCTAACTTTAACTCTCGAAAATTAAAGGTAATAAAGCATTGCATTTGGCAGGTGGATGAATCTACATTTAATGATGATGATATATCTGATCTGCCTGATGGTCTTGTCCATTTTCGGATGAATCTGGTCGAACTTTTGGTGGATATTTGTCAGCTTTTGCAGTCAGCTACATTTATACAAAAGGTTTTTGTTCTAAATAGTATCATTTCATATATCTGCAAAAAATGTATGCATGGTTTAATTTGTATGAACTCTTTATTTTGCATCATTATCATTATTGTTATCGTTATTATTTTGCAATGGTATGGATTAGTTACTTAGTTTGGGTTTTGTGATTACTTAATAATGCACTCTGAAGAATGCGGGTCAATGCTTTTTATCTGCATGTAGTACTCCCATTACTGTAGGCGCCTTTTCTTCATCACAATATTGTTGCTTTGTGGTTTCTGAGTGGCATTTATATTATCATGAATAGTCTATATATCAGCATGCTCTATATCTGTTACCTTTGTGGCAAGATATTATGGAACTGCCTTGTATAGGATATGTGATGATTCTACAAGATTAAAAAGTGTAATATTTCGTTTAAGAATGTGTGGAGTGTATGCAACATGGACCACGGTCAAAATATTTCCTTACTGAAAAGAATGGGGATAAATGTGATTCAAATTGTTTGGGGATCAAAGTATAAAATATTATAATCTACCACAAAGAGCTGATCCCAAGAAGGTTCTTATAATATTATCTCTTTTTTCAAGCTAGAGAGAGAGAGAGAGAGAGAGAGAGAGAGAATTGAATGAAAATAAACTAGATAGTTGAACCAGAAGACAAGAATTTAAGGAGAAAGTAATATTTTCAACTTCAGTTTCTGGGAATTTTTCAAGAGTGCAAAGCAGATTTTACTATTATAATTGTTCTTTAGCAACCAGTTAGCATACTTTAAATCCACAAGCTCCGAATTCTAAAAATTTGGGCAATGTCCTTTTATCTATTTTAACGTTTAATCATTGTTGTTTAGGTATATATATTCATCATACTTGTATCCCATAATCATCATATACATTCTTCAAAGTTTTGAGTGTGCAAGAGTAAGAAATATACTGTAAGCCATGGCAGTAGATGTAGGCATTGCTTCCAAGGGAAACCTAGCACAAGCCAAAACAAAATTAGATTTGAAAATGATTGCCTGTTTGAATGCTTTTCTGAATATCATTATGCAATAAAGGTAGGAGAATTATTGACCTTATGACCCTCAGATTCCATTAAATAATCATATTGGTTTCTTATTTTCTTAATTTTTGTTAGTCATTTATGAGGACATTTAACTGAACACTATATTGTAGAATGATCTACCTTTAGTTGGAATTTCACTACCACTGCTACTGAACCAAAAGATTTTCCGAGTTCAAGAACTCAAAAATCAACGGAAGTTATAAACTTGGAGAGCAGGTTTAATGTATTATTTATATGAAACATATATAATTGTATTATTTTAAAATGAAACCTCAAGGGCTTAGAATGTTGCTTTACATCTCCTTTCGGCAATCTTGTTGGTTTGCAGTTGTTTGCTGCCAAGATATGATGTTCTTGTTTGATTTTATGTCTTTCCATTTATTGTAGATTTTCTTTGGTGGTTGGGCATCTGCCACTATACCGATACCTTGGAAGGAAGTGGAAACCAAATTGTTTGTTCTTAACGTGGTAAGCACAATAGTTGTACTTTGGTCTTATTGATTGATGATAGTAGCAAGTTGCTGAATGCCAGTATTGATCAATAGGTCGAGTCAATTATATTGATATGTCAGTGGTTTTTTTTATTGCGCACATCTCATGTATGAGGGTTTGCATGCCTTCTTTTTGTTGCTTTCAGTGATTATTACTCATAAAAAAATTGATACATTAATAGATTCTTGAATGTTAATGCTTATGTGAAATGGTTGTAAATTTGTGAAGATATTGACAAGTAAATTGAAAAAGAACAGTAACTTGTCGAGTGTCCACTAGGGGTGGGCAGAAAATTTCCAAACCCACCTGAATCAGCTAGTTCGTTTGAGTTTTACTTATTAGTTTCGTTTGATTTGATTCCACATAAGTTGGAACTGATCAATTTCTAGTTCAATTCGGTCCCAAACCGAACCAAACCTGTTTCTGCAACTCCTAGTTGAGACATATGTTTAGATGATGTGAATAACAATATCAAATATATTGGGTTCCAGATTTGCTAGGTGGGTAACAGGTGTACTGGTACACTGCCTGTTTACATGTAACTCGTAGTTGAGCAGGACTGTCTATATTTATATATGTAATATGTGCTTCTCAATATCTTTGGTTCCAACCAAGAAGCATGGGTCTGAATCTTGTTGGGGCACCTACCTGGGATATATTACATATGATTTTCTAACTACTAGAGTTGTAAGATCTGACTGTAGTCTCAAGTTTAAAGCTCGATGAACAAAGAAATAGTCTAAGAATACCTGGTTATACAAAAACCCAAAAAAAAAAGAGAAACTGCTTCTCAGAAATTTAGGATATGTGGAATATTTTATCATTCATAACTGAATTACGAGGATTGATTTGTTTTCCTGGATAAGTGGCTAGTGCTTATTGATGCATGTAGGGACTTTTTTGTTTTGGCCCCCCTTAATTTTGGAATGTTCAAATTTTGGTACTTTATGGCAAAGATGCAGTTGATTTTTTTTTTTTTTTTTGCTTTTTTCTAGTAGCTTCTTCTGTGGGTTAACTTGGGTTCCTACTCTTGCCAAACCTCTCACAAGAGTTTTGGTAGTTGCATATCTTTTTTATATTTGAGCTTCACATAAATTCCAAATGGGCTATTGAATGATGATTGACAGACAATCTTATAACTCATAAAACCTTACTATCTAATAAAGTTCTAATCTCACTTTTCAGGTCTCTGAAGTAGTCTTACAGGAGAGCCAGGCCTTCGATTTCTCAGTGATTATGCAGTTCGTGACAATGTTGTCCACTCAGTGTTCTGACAATCTTAAGGGATTTATGCATATTGTATGTTATATATGCCTTTTCATTTATTCATATATTTTCTATTCATACAAAGAAACAAAAAATTGTCTCAAGTCTGAGGAAAACCTTCTTGATCTGGTTCATTTATCTAAGATGATAATGTCCATTCTAGGTTTACAGGTCCCTTGCAGATGTAATTGGTTCCTATTCCAAATGGATATCCACTTTTCAAACTAATGCCAGGCCCTTGCTGTAAGGACACTCTTCCATTACTTTTGAGTACATCTAATTACAATACTTGCATGTATCTGTATAGATTTTGCTTTGTATTTTTCCAGTTAGTGTATTAGCCTGCCTATATATATATAGATAGTAGATGCATCTTCTTGTTGCTGTCTTCTTGTCACTATTTTCTGTTCTGTATATCTCCTTTCGAAGGAATATCTTATATACCTTCATATCAAAAACATATTATATACCTCATTTGCATCCCCATATCTAGCATTCACCATTTCTTTTTGTCCTAATTTGCTCCTTTCAGGTTATTTCTCGCTGCAGGGATTTCAGAACCTCTTTCATCAAATGCTTGTGCTTCTGCCCTCCGTAAAATTTGTGAAGACGCTTCTGCTCTTATTGATGAACCCTCAAATTTGGAAATTCTAATGTGGATAGGGGAGGTATTGAATATTTACTTGTGCTGTTTTTTCTTTCTTTCATGTATTCGAGAATACTTTTTGTGCCTCATTCTTTCGTGCTTGGGACTTTTTATTTTTAAAATCAGGGTGTAGTTATAAATTGTAAAGTAATTTAGGTTAATTAGTTTTACATGATTCTCTGTGGAGATTAAATCCCATCATATTTAGTTTTGACATATTTGTTGTTACCTTCAGAAAACATTTTATGTTTCTAATTCGTAATTAACAAGTGCATGCTTTAATGATGCAGTCCAGCCATGGTTCAAACATTGATATCTTAGTTTTATCTTTGTAATACCTTTCTATTTTGTAGATTCATAAACATCAACATGCGAATGCTTCAAACATTGATATCCTAGTTTCTGGGTGGTGGGTGAGGTGGAGGGGAGTCTTTATGATCTTAATTCAAACCATGAAGATTTTTTGGATTTGAATAGGAAAGTCAATTTTTTTAGCCTTTATCTGATTAAAAAATTGTTTTTGCAATTTTTGGAATAAGCAACTTCTAGCAACTTCTGTGTATAAGGATGTAATCCATACCTCTTGTAGGAGTTATGTTGTTAGAATGATTCAAAAGTTTCAAGTAATTATCTCTTCCCATACAAACTCTTCCTCTGTCTCTCTGTCTCTCTCTCTCTCTCTGTCCCTCTTCTCTTTAAGGTTCTTCTTCTTCTCCTATTCAGCATCTTGTCTTTGAATTTCTGTCCTAATATGATTTCTAACTGAACTATGTATCGTTTTTCAATTTATTCTTCCACTTAGTCTTTATAATTCGCTTCATTGATTCACTTCTAGTCCACTACTATGGCCTTCCTATCGAGGCAGCTGCCTGATATGAGGTTCTCCTGGGTGATCCTGCATCATTTTTCCTAATCAATGTGGCTTTGTATGCAAATTTTCTTTTGTTTCACATTTTATGCATGGGCTTTCTTTCATTGGCTGTTTCTAAATTTTGTAACTTCCGTTGGATTATAGTTTTTTTTATTTTTTTATTAGGAAACTGAATTAAGTTTTGTTGCCAAAGAAAGGTAAAAATACAATGCAGTGAACCAGAGGTCCACTAGTGTCCATCCAATATTTGCTTTTTTTTTTAATGAAAAAAAATAAAAAAAAATAGAGGAGTCCATTCTATTAATGCTTATTTATATGTATGCATTCTTTTATTCTCCTTTTCTTTTCTTTCTCTTTTTCTTCTTTTCGACAAGGTGTTGATATGAATATACATTTCACTGCCTGCCTCAAACATTTTTTTTCTCTTTTATAGGAGTTCTTTGATAATATATTTTCTTGTTGCCTTTGTGAAAACAATGTTAATTTCTCAGGCTTTGGAAAAGAGGCATTTACCTTTGGAAGATGAGGAAGAAGTCGTTACTGCCATCAGTATGATAGTTGGCTCTGTTTCTAACAAAGAGTTGAAAAACAATTTGTTGGCTAGATTGCTTTCTTCTAGCTATGAAGCTATTGGAAAACTTGTAAGTCTTTCTTCTGTTTGCATATGTTTTCCATAAGTGGCTTTTGTTTTGTTGCTATGTGCTCGACTATTCCAACCTTGTATCAGCTTGCCAGTTGGTCTAAATAAATATTTCTGCATTGTATTATTAGTTAGTAATTGGCTTTTTAATCTTCATTTAAGTCATGCAAGCACGCTTGTTGTGGCAAATTAATATAGAGCTGTAGCTAATAGACATTTCAATCAGTAAGTTTTAAAAAACTAGGCTTGGATATGAGGCTGTATGTCTCTGTGTTTCTTAACTCTTTTGAAATATGTATATGGTTATGTGTTTGAGTTTGTGTATCTCTGTTGTGACATAGTTCCAACATGATACAGTTCTTGTTTGAAGTTTTTTTCTTTTCAAGTTCTTATTTATGGAAGAGGGTGGCAAAGCTTTTGGCATCTAAGAAGGTTCTGGATGTGAAGTTCTTATGTGTGGAAGATTAAATGATACTTCTCAAGTAGTAATATATAATTCCCGGTAAATTATCTAATTTATAATTTGAGGTCAAATTACAGTTTGACTAAAAGGATTTTCTAGGTCATAAGCTAACTAGCGTAGGTGAGGATGTGATACGTGTGCAAATAAGTTTACTGTCAAGTGGAGGTTATTCTCTTTTCAAAGCATCAAAGGTGTTGGAAAGGTTATTTTTAAAAGATTATGGCAAACAGGTTTCACAGACATCTATTTTGTATTGGATGGTGACTCTCAAATGTTTTTAAACAGGAAGGAATCTATTGAAGAGGGAGAAAAAAGTTTTATTGACGGTTCTTGTTTGCAAAAGATATTGTGGAGTGCTGTCCATACATCATTTGCTTCTATATTGTGGAGTGGGAGCAAATTATGGTCTTTGAATTTCTTAGCTGACTGGGTAATGCTTCATTTTCTTTTGTGCATTCTGGTGGAGTTGGTAGCTGGCTGGATTGAGTTTGGGGTTAGTAGACTTCAGGTTGCTCTGGAGCAGTTTTTTCATGTTTTATGTGGTCTATCTGAAAGGAAAATATCATGGGTCATTTGAAGGAGAGAACTGCTGGTTTGTGAGATCAAGAGAATGCAGAATTTTTTTAGAACTTAGGATTTGATTATCCTATTCCCAAATTACGTCCTTTCTTCCTTGATGCATTAAGTTTTAGTTTTATGTTTTTTTTATCTATACTTTCTATGTACCAAGAGTGCACTTTTTGTTAGTTACTACTATAAATAACAAGGATATATTGTAAGTTTCACTTATAAGTATGGAATCTGTGTTCCTTCTTAAGTGTAGTATTCAATATACATATCATTTTTTTTCCCTTTTACTACACATGGTTCTAGTAACATGAAAGTGAAGGAAGGATAGGTTGCCATTTGGTTTGATCAAACCACCTGTTTTAGCTCCCACTAAATGGATTTTACAAATTAGAGGATAATGAGTCAATTTTGGACCAATTATGGCGCCTGTCTGAACTTCCCACGTTCTAGTTTGTGTCACATGGTGTAGGCTGTTTGCTGTATATACTCTATGTTGAATCGTTGAAAACTCAAAATATTACGTTTTTATGATAAAATTTTTTCAAATATTATTGAACTGCTACTGGAACATCAATAATCTTTCAGATCGACGGAGATAAGAATCGTTCTCTCTTACAGAACCCAGCTACTTATACACAAATTTTGATCTCAGCAACAAGAGGGCTTTATAGGTATGCAATTGAGACTACCTATCTGGTGTGCTATGTGTGGAATTTGAAACCTCTTCAAGCATTTTAAATTATTCAGTACATTGTTTTAGTTAGTACAAGCTTGGATGTCTAATTATTTAAAGGGAAAAAATTCAAATTACCCTCAATTTAATGGACAATTCAAGAAGTCACTCCCAATATTTTTCCTTTTTTAGTAAAAAAAATGGTTTTTGGACAAAAATGCCCTCAAGACCCACAGTCACAAAAAATGTAGAAAGAAACACGAAACCTAGAGAGAGAAACAATAAATTAACTTGAAACTTTTCACTCTTTTTTTGGCTTAAAATCATTATTTTGTGTGATAATATGTTTAACATGTTGGACCCGCGGGTTTTGTCGATTAATTTGCTTGATTTGGTTATTTCATGTTTCCAGCAACATTACACGCTAACTTTCAGTGTGTAATCCTTCTTTGTCTTTAGCGTGTAATTTTTATTATGTTCTCAGCGCGGTGTAGAACACTTTCAAAGGACCTTTGAAGGGGCAAATTATATGGGATTTGCGCCCATAAGATGTTGTTGGAATTGTCTCAATGAGGAGAATTAAGTTTTATTAATGCTATTTCTTAATAACGTTTATTAACACTTGGAGAGAGAAAGAGAATAGAGAGAAACTTAGTGGAGGGAGGGAAGAAAGTTATAACATAGGTTAGGGGTATTTTGGTCAAGTCAGTGGCTAAAGTTGACAAATAAAGAAAAGTTATTGGGTTTTGATAAATTTAAATTTTACACTAATTTGAGGGCTAAACAATTTTCTCTTATTTAAATTTCAGGATGGGAACTGTGTTCAGTCATCTTGCAGCGCCTCTGCCAACTGATCCTGCTACAGATGATCCTATGTATGCTCTGCTGAGAGTTTTTTGGCCCATTTTAGAGAAACTTTTTAGGTCTGAACACATGGAGAATGGTAATTTATCTACAGCAGCTTGTCGGGCTCTTTCGCTTGCGATTCAGTCCTCAGGTATTAGATTGCCTTTTCCCCCGTGCTTTTTCTGGGTTTCGTGATAGCTCATGGAGCCTTCTGACCACCTAATTTTATTTACAATACCTGAAGTTGCTTAATTGCAGGCCAGCACTTTATAACGCTCCTGCCCCAAGTACTAGATTGCCTATCAACAAACTTTATCTCATTCCAAAATCATGAATGCTATATCAGAACAGGTAAGAGTTTGGTTTTTTGGTGATGAACAAAGAGTGAGTTTTGGTATTACAGGGTTCTCTTGTTATCCTTGGGTCATCTTTGATTAGTCCACTCTGGACAGCCCAATCTGAGTTTGTTGTTAACTATTGGAGTGATTTCTGAGTTACTCTAGCAGTATATGTATATACGTATGAACAGAGCGTTCCTGAAATGCATAAAATTTGTAATTGAATAGTTTGCAAGAGGAGAGTAGTGAGGTACTTTGCCAATAATGCTGCTATAATGTAATCACCCATACTTAAATTGCAATAAGTGACGCAACATTTTGAATAATTCTACGTCTGTGCTGAACCAATTGCTGGGAATCTTGACATGCTATGTAAAAGAGTCCTGCCCGCCTTATTAGGTACTGCATGATTTCATCATATCCACCCAAACCTGGAGAGAGAACGAGAGAAAATTGCTCATAACGGTTTTACCCTGGCACTAATATAATATTCAACTTGTAAGAATCTTTCCCAAAAGTACAGAACTCCAAAAACCATTAGAGCCGGTGTTTCTCGACAGGCATATTAATTATTCTAAATAAATTAATGATTTCAAAATTACGTTGATAAAGTCATGTTATTTCTAAAGGTGTGTGTATATTTTTATGTTCATTTTGAGATGTTTATCTTCAAATATTGTTATTGTGGTTTATTTTTTATATTCCTGTATTAACAAATATGTTAAATCATTTTTGCATACAAATAAGATGTTGAACACTCAAAAAATTTATTATGTTTCTTATATATGGTCAGAGTAATAACGCGACTTTCTTTTTCTTTTTTTCTTTTTTCTTTATTCTGTGAGCCACATATTTGCTTATTTCTTTTTCTAATGGTTTTTGGGCATGTCAAAAATCTCTGTCAGCTTCCATTGTCATTGAAGAATTTGGTCACAAGGAAGAGTATGGACCTTTGCTTGTGACCACTTTTGAGAGATTTACACAAGCAGCATCAGTGGTGGCTCTTAATTCTTCATATATATGTGACCAAGAACCTGATTTAGTGGAAGCCTACACAAATTTTGCATCCACTTTTGTTCGTAGCTCTCGTAAGGTTTAGTACCTTTCATCATTATGGATCTTGATTTCCTTTTTAATCTTTCCAATTTTCTAGATATTAAATTTAATAGTTTAAGGGAGTATGTAATTGAAACTCAACAGCTTCAGGGAAATAAATTGACTGACTGGTCTGGATTTGTGATGTACTTCAGGAAGTATTGGCCGCATCCGGTGCCCTTCTTGAAGTTTCCTTCCAAAAGGCAGCTATTTGCTGCACTGCTATGCATCGCGGAGCAGCACTAGCAGCAATGTCATATTTATCTTGTAAGCGTGAATAATTTATTGCCTTTTCTGTCTTTTTGGCTACTGATCACTACAATCGGAGCAGGAAAATGATATACCCGCCACCCTCTCCTTCATCCTACATAGTCTATTCTTTAGAACTGCACACTTTCAAATACTTATAATAAAGGCAGTGGCAATATTCTTCTATATAGTTTTTTAAAATGACCTCATTGTTGGCACTTAAATCAATTAGTTTTTTATTCTGCATGAATATATTGTAAGGATAACAAGAAGCATAGGAAGTTAGAAATCATTGTGAGATGGTGGTACTATTAAATGTTTTATGTTGTCATTCTGACAAAGGCACACCATGCATTATATGTGAGACACATACATATATGAGACATGCTTAGGAATTGAAACCTTAAAACATTTGCAATCAAACGTTTCTCTTACTTTTGATTATATGTGAAGTTTGATCTCCAGTTCCTTAAAGAGATATACTTCAATCATCTTTGTGGTCTCACTTCAAATTTGTTTTACCATGGTGCCCCCAGTTGAGTTTAAAGGCATTTTCTCCATATGACTGATGTCTGACAAATGGAAACGTTTTGTTGTGAGAACCTAAGAAGACTATGTATGAGCTTACATTTTGTGTGGCTAATGAGCTAGCAATTTACATGACTAGACTTCATGAAAGCAGGCTTTATGTAGTTCGTTGTGAAGTCAGTGCTCCTGTCTCACTTATCTGGATATTCTAATCTATGTTTTTGTTGCGGCTGTCTGTATTTTTGGGTTGATTCATTTGTATCTGGGTAATGATTATTGACTATAATTTCTGTTGATTCAAGGTTTCTTAGAGGAAGGCTTGGCTGCTTTATTGGGGTCCCTGACTTGTATTCCAGAAGGGGCATTTAGTGCCATGGCAATTCAGGTCATATCCCACAGTGGTGAGGGACTTGTATCTAATGTGGTGTATGCTTTACTTGGTGTTTCAGCAATGTCACGGGTAAACGCGTCATCTTTAAGTTCAAATATATAAATATGCACTGTAACAGTTGTTTAGTATTCAAATGAATTGGATATATATTAAGATCTCAATATCTCATATAAATAAGGTAGTAGGTTGAGATCTTTGACCTTTTAATAATCCTAGTTTTTGGGCTTATGGCTTATGGTAGTACTGCTAACATCAAATAAAAGATTGTATATGTTTTCATAGCATGCTCGGTGTTTCAGTTTAGCAATGAAAGTTATATTATAATTGAAAAGGTAGTTGGGGACCATGGGGTAAGGGATTGCAGTTTCACTCTTTTGCTATCTTTAACCAAAGATCTCGCTTATGGAATGTAATTCATTTTAATTATCATAACTTAACTTGAATTATTTTTATTTTCTCTCAACTTCTCCAAAAAAAAAAAGAAAAAAGCATGTTTCGAGTTATAGTCTCATTTTCAGATTTGGAGGTTACAAAACAAACTTCAGACCCATTGTTATTACTTATTTAACTGTTATCACTTGAAGTGTTTAATGAGCAAAAGATTCATAATTTATTGAAGCCAAGAATTTATTGATGCTTCCTCTTCATAATAGGTTCACAAGTGTGCAACAATCCTGCAACAGTTGGCTGCAATTTGCACTTTAAGTGAAACAACAAACGCGAAGGCTATTCTTTGTTGGGAATCTTTGCGTGGATGGCTTATTTCAGCGGTCTCTCTCTCTCTCTTCTCCTACCCCCACAGCACCCCTCTCCAATTTTTTATTTTTCTTTTATGTTTGTATGTATGTCCATGCTTGTGGTTGTGTGTCTGAGGTATTGATTACGTTTCAATTTTGAGCTAAATAGACCATTTATCTTACGATCCTAAGGATGGTTAGAGTTATGGACTCAGGTTAGATCAGCAAGCATGTTCTATTGTTTTCCTTCTTCAGTATGAAACTATCTAAATATTCCGGTGATACCAGGTCCAGGTTCTTCCAGTCGAGTATCTAAAGCAGGGAGAAGCAGAAACTCTTGTGCCAGCTTGGTTAGAAGCCCTTGCTGGTGCAGCCACAGATTATCTTGAGAGCAAGAGCTGCATTGCAGGAAAGAGCAATTATGGGCATATGCAAGGGAAAGGGGGACGAGTTCTAAAGCGTGTAATTCGAGAATTTGCGGATGGCCACCGCAATGTCCCAAATTTGACTTGACTGCCACCAGTGGCAGTCTGCTGTCCACTTCACTGACGGCAATTTCAAGTATGTTGTAAATTAATGACTTCTTTTCAAGCTTGGTCAAGTCTCAGGCATACCATCGGAGCAACGTCCCCATACTAATCTTGTACAGTTAACGTTCCCAATTTTGTTAGAAACTCTAATATATAGGTTAGGTTTATTTGCTCAGCTGGAAAATATCAGCAAGCGCGGCCAGAGATGGGAATGTTAAGGAGGAGGATTATACATGGTAAAAAGATTAGTGGTATTCATTGTTTCATCTGAAATTGGCTCATTGTTATGATGCTCATATTGGTTGATAGAAATTACCAATTTATTATATTTTAATCCAATAGGTAATTGCGGAGAAACAATTCATTAATATGTCGAGTTGATAGTGGCAGAGTGTGTAGACTAGATCCTATTCTTCGCTTAGATTTGACTGATACTATCCAACCTTGTGAGTCTCTGATGAGAAATGAAGCCAACAGAAGGAAATGCAATGCAAGGATCAGATTTGCTGCTATCCAATCTTGTATTGGCAAAAGAGAGATTTGCTAAGTAAATCAAATTATTTTTATCACATGTTTGGATTGCGGTTGAAGTTTAAATATTAAAAATCATATATAAATTTATGATTTGTAACTATTTTATGTGAAAATTGTAACTTTCTAAATACTTTAATTAAATGTGTTTTTAAAAAAAAAATATGTTTTCTTTTTGACAAAAACATATATCGATTGTATATATTTGAAATAAGATAAGGTAAAATTAAGAAGGTTTGACGAGTGGAGACTATTTGTAATTGTGTATAGGTTAATTATTGCATGTTAGTATTCATAATTCAATTTGAATTTACAAAAAGAAATTAACTCAGAATTTCAAAAAATAGTATGTAAGGATCAAGCTGCCGAAAATATTCTTGTAATTTTAAAATAAAAAAGAAACAAGAAAAATTCTCAAATAATATATTAAAATTTGTGTTTTGGACGAAAACGTTAATTTATACAGGCCTCTCTATTATATTTTGTGAGAGTAATGTTAAACATCTCAACTTGTATTCTAATTAATAACGTAATAATTTATATTTCTACTAATAATGTGATAATTAATTAATAGATTTATATTAATAATAATAGGTGGAATGCCTAGCATTACTATATTGATCCATTATTTATGATATTCTTCTTTCAAATTTTCTATAATAAAAAATGTTGAAGCATTATTTGAGTAAAAACATAAATAAATAAATAAACAAAAGAGAGAAAAAGACAAGAAGAAGTCAGACGGACAATAACATCCTGTACTAGCGCAAACCCTAGGATTCTCTCCCCCAAGTCTTTTGAGTGACACACCAACAACACCCAAGCCGACACTTTCGGGCGGCGCCGATCAACGCAACTGCTGCAAAGGTATGCTTTTTTATTGCCATGTTTACCGATCTTGAACAATCTATATCTGCTCTACTCTTTTAATGTTTTACTATAACTTCAACTCTCTTATGTTATTGAAACGTATAATGTCGACTTTTTACTTTTTTTTTTGGACGATTCTATGCTCTTCTTTTACTTCTTTAGGCTGATTGTTCTCGGATTTGTTCCGTACTTATACGTAGTATATGACCACCTAATCGTTTGCATCTAATGGCTTTTCATTGCATCTGTAAGGTTTGATCGAGGAACGAGCTGTGAAACGTAATTTAATCCCCGATAGATAGATTTAGATCTTCGATCGTAACTCGCTATACAAGTAGTTTGTTTTCGCACCATGACAACTTTGGTTGCGTGATTGAAGAGTGTAGTGAAACTTTTTATATGAGGCCTTTCATGTTTAATACTAATATTAATTAATTACATTTGATTTATATTTTATTTATTTATGGGATGAAGCTGGTATTTTCACTAGTATTCCTTGAAGTACGATTTGTATGGAAACGATAAATATATATTCTTTTAATAGAATAAACTTTTCAAGTATAGTATTTCATATTATTTACCAGATTTTTAATAAAAAAATAAATAAAAACCATGGATTCTAATTTCTAAGATTACATCATATTTTGGATATTTTCAAGATTAAGTTTAAGTAAATTATCTTTACAATATATTTTTAGGTTTATATCCAAAAGGTATATTGAGAAAATATATTAACTATATTGGAAAGGTTATTTAGGTAATCTCCAATGGTTAGCCATTTTTCTAAATTGGAGGATGGAAACTCTCCAACCATGCTCCATAGTGGTGTTCCAAAAAAAATATGAAATAAAGATTGACAAATGGATCTCCTAATTTGAAGATCTACTATTCCAATCTCCATTACTTTTTTCAAATTATATATTCCACTATTATCCTTCTATCCATTTTTTAAATAAATTTTAATCCTTCCATATACTTTTTAAATTTTTAACTAAACTCAATTAACTTATTATAACTTTTTATTTATAAATGTAATTAACATAAAAATTATATCATTAGAAATATTTTGTTGAGATCTTTTAAGTGGGTATAATATTTACTATATTTTAAATTTTTCATTTATCACATTCATTTATTAATAAAGACCTAATAAGTATTTTATTTAAAAATAAATTATTTTAAAGCTTCAATATATGTATATATATAATTACCATTTAATATAATAATTAACTCAAAATAATTTAGTAAAATAAAAACAATTACATTAACATCTTTAAATGAAAATATTACAACTAATAAGGAAAAACAACAAAGTAAGTACATAAAAAATTAAATTAAAACCAACAAAGAATTAATTATTAAAAAATTTAGATTAAAATTGTTACATGTAAAATAGTTAAGTGTAAATATATTATGTGAGTAAATTATTATCTAAAATAATTAAGATAAAGTTTGAAAAATAATTTATAAAGTAAAAAAATAATAATATTATATTATTTGGAGATTGTAAATTGGAGAATGGTAGGAGTTGTGAATTTATGGAGAAGAAATATTCTTGGAATATTTTATTTTGGATCTCTATTTTGATGAAAAAAATGACTAACCATTGGAGATGACCTTAGAGGTGGTCGCAAATATAACCTGGGGGCACGTTTGGTACATGGGACTGACTTGGACTGGACATGGCTAAGCCCATGTTTGGTGTGTCACTGGGTTATTTTAAGTGGGACTAAACAGTTCTGGGCCTACAAAAAAATATTCACTTTACTTCACTATCTAATCCATTCAAAAGTTGGGGCTTATTTTGTCCCCTCACTAATTTGTCCTCCATAGTCATCTCCTTAGGTCATCTCTAATGGGTCTATATTTTTTTCATCAAAATGGAAATCCAAAATGGAATATTCTAAGAATATTTCATCTCCATAAATTCACAACTTCAAGCATTTTCCATTTTACAATCTTCAAATAATAAAATATTATTATTTTTTTACTTCATAAATTATTTTTTTTTAACTTTCTCTTAATTATTTTAGATAATAATTTACTTAGATAATAATTTACTCACATAATATATTTACACCTAACTATTTTACATGTAACAATTTTAATCTAAATTTTTTTAATAATTAATTCTTTCATCTACCTAACTTTACACCTAATGTGTTCATCTATAGATGTTAATGTAATTGTTTTTATTTTATTAAATTATTTTCAGTTAATTATTATATTAAATGGTAATTTTATATATTTATATATATTGAACCTTTGAAATAATTTATTTTTAAATAAAATAATTATTAGGTTATTGATTAATAAATAGATATGATAAATGAAAATTTTAAAATAATTAAAATATAGTCAATATTACACTCACTTAAAAGATCTCAACAAAATATTTCTAATGATATAATTTTTATGCTAATTACATTTGTAGACAATATTGTTGTTTTTATGCTTAGAGGCTTTGGAATTATCTGCATATGTTAGATTTATAGTCAATATTGTATTTATATGAGTTTGCACCTTGTATTTCATCTTCGAATATTGAATAATATGAACAAAATGATATTTGAAAGTTAAGGAGAAAATTGCATAATCAATTGAAATGACATAATTGGTTGTTATTTCATTTTGAACTAAGGTCATAAAATTTTTTATCAATAATGTTTTATATTTACAATTTTATAAAATAAAAAAAAAATAGTTTGAAACAGCATCAAACACGGGTCTGGATTTAGTTCGATGCAGTATCAAATATAGGTCAGGATTTAGTCCCAGTTCAGACCAAGCCAGTCCAGTCTAATCCTAGGACTTAGTTCAGTCCAAGTACAGCTCTTAGTTCGATGCAGTATCAAATATAGGTCAGGATTTAGTCCCAGTTTAGACCAAGCCAGTCCAGTCTAATCCTAGGACTTAGTTCAGTCCAAGTCAGTCCTATCTGCCAAATGAGCCTTTAGTAGTAACCACAACTCTCAATTGAGTATATATTAAAAAGGAATAG
The DNA here is from genome assembly GCA_003430845.1 of Xanthoceras sorbifolium. Classification (NCBI taxonomy): domain Eukaryota; kingdom Viridiplantae; phylum Streptophyta; class Magnoliopsida; order Sapindales; family Sapindaceae; genus Xanthoceras; species Xanthoceras sorbifolium. Next base: position 17,294,776 of record CM010608.1, on the reverse strand, counting down.
ATTTGATAAGAAAACTTTAAATTTATGTTAAATATTAACAAATTTTATTAAAAAAATCAATGTAGAAACAGTTAATTAGAATAAAAAAGAAATGAAATGGAGCCTAAAATGTAGGAAGCTTAATTGAGCCCTAAATTATAGGGCTTAATAATATGAGGTCTTAGGCGGTTACCTCGTTTGTCTAGCCTTGGAGCTGTCACTGGAGGTAGTGAGATTTGATTCCTCCACGAATTAAATTTTAATGGTAGTGGGGAGTAGGTTCTTCATTTGATTCTGGAATTCAGTCAGTGGGTGGGTTTTATGCGATTGGGTGTGTTTCATGTGATTGCTTGAAGTTCTTAAGGGCTAATGATAGTATATGATGTCAAATTAGATAGGTTCCTTTGCTATGTTACTGATGCTTCATGCAGTGGCCTACTAGGGAGGTTTACTTGTATCCCTTGGTACCAGCATCATAACGTGGAATAAACTCTGTTTGGGATTTGCTAAGCTTTTGATTGGGTATGTTTTATTTATCAAATGTTAGGGTTTGGGTGCTTCATGCGAACCCGTGACATTAGCATGTGAAATTAATTTACAGAGGATAATTGACTTGTATGTTTCATGATAAGCTTCTTAATTACAGTTCATTGCAGACTGAAATAAAATTTATTTGTAGTAATTTATTCACATTCTCTCTCCAATTTTTACGCTGAGAAATGACATCTGAACTAACATGGGTGTTGTAAATGTAACATAAATTACTTCGTGCTACTCACAGTTCTTGCCATATTGTTATGCTGGATATGGGACTTGAAACTTCTGCGTTTAGTTCTGAAACTTCCTGTCTATTCATGTTAGAGTTGAATGTTTCTGCTTCTGCTGAACATAAGCTACGTCAAATACTTTTCATGTGCAGATTTTATTTGTTGATATTGTGATTTTATTATTTTCCAGGTCTTATACTGAAAGCGCCTAGTACCTGTTCCTCTTTTTCAGTGTTACTGTTTTTTGTAGAGTCAACTAGTACCCACAATGGCAGATGCACATGAGACAGATAAAAATATTGAGATATGGAAAATCAAAAAGTTGATCAAGGCATTGGAATCTGCCAGAGGCAACGGTACCAGCATGATATCCCTTATAATGCCTCCACGTGATCAAATTTCTCGGGTCACAAAGATGTTGGGTGATGAATATGGAACTGCGTCAAACATTAAAAGTCGTGTCAACCGTCAGTCTGTTTTGGCTGCCATTACTTCTGCTCAGCAGAGGCTGAAGCTTTATAGCAAGGTTCCTCCAAATGGGCTGGTGCTCTATACCGGAACAGTTGTTACTGATGATGGCAAGGAAAAGAAAGTAACAATTGATTTTGAGCCATTTAAGCCTATAAATGCATCATTGTACCTCTGCGATAACAAGTTTCACACAGAAGCATTGAACGAACTCTTGGAATCTGATGATAAGTTTGGTTTTATTGTCATGGATGGTAATGGCACCCTATTTGGCACGTTAAGTGGAAACACACGAGAGGTGCTTCATAAATTCACTGTTGATCTACCTAAGAAGCACGGAAGAGGAGGACAGTCTGCTCTCCGTTTTGCTCGTCTTCGGATGGAGAAACGACACAACTATGTGAGGAAGACTGCAGAGCTTGCTACACAGTTCTTTATCAATCCTGCTACCAGTCAGCCTAATGTTGCTGGGTTGATACTTGCTGGTTCAGCTGATTTCAAGACTGAGCTTAGTCAATCAGATATGTTTGATCCTCGTTTACAAGCCAAGATATTGAACGTAGTTGATGTTTCTTATGGTGGGGAAAATGGTTTTAACCAAGCTATTGAGTTGTCAGCTGAAATCCTATCAAATGTAAAGTTCATACAGGAAAAACGTTTGATTGGTAAGTACTTCGAGGAGATCAGCCAGGATACTGGAAAATATGTCTTCGGTGTAGATGACACATTGAAGGCTCTGGAAATGGGTGCTGTAGAAATCCTCATTGTGTGGGAAAATCTTGATATAAATAGGTATGTCTTGAAAGACGGCAACACAGGTGAAATCATTATAAAGCATTTGAACAAGGATCAAGAGGCTGATCAGAGCAACTTCAGAGATCCAGAAACATCTGCAGAGTTGGAAGTTCAGGAAAAGACGTCCTTACTTGAGTGGTTTGCCAATGAGTACAAAAAGTTTGGTTGCTCACTTGAATTTGTCACCAACAAGTCCCAGGAAGGGTCTCAATTTTGCAGAGGGTTTGGTGGAATTGGAGGCATACTTCGCTACCAGCTTGACATAAGATCATTCGATGAGTTATCTGATGATGGAGGAGTCTACGATGATTCCGACTAGAGCAAATGTTAAATGCTAAATCCAGGAGGATGTGTGACAGTTTGTACCAAGTGTGGTGAATTTTGTTACTATGATGTTAGATTCCAAAAAAAAAAAAATTGATGATATACTGCTCTCACTATTTCCTATGTTCTGTGATCATACATTGGATATCGAATTCTTGTGTTATGTTGCCCTTTAAATTTGGACATTTTCTGGGTGTTCAACAGCTTAGTCTAGAACTTCAAACCTGTTATATTTGAGAGTGATTTTTATGGATTGGTCACTTTTTGAGACAGGTCAGAAGATTTTAATCTGTGCAGGCCGTGGCATCGCCTTGAATAATTAATGGGTCTTTTAAGTTTAGGTTACTGCATTTAAAATGTAAATCATTGAAATAATTTAGATGATAATACATTATCATAATGGTAAATGTTGGTGTAGAAATTTGGATTTGTAATTGCCGTTGTCATGTGTTTTGTTTAAGACTTGCAATATTAGAGTTTAGGTGAATTTTGCCTCGGATATTCTCTCTACAAACCTTGATTTTCATTTGTACATTGAACAACTCTCACTCCCTTCCCTTGCAATTCCTTCATCTTCCATTTGTTCCAATTCTTTTGTTCCTTTGCACTCCTTTTTCGAAGGTGACTTTGGTTGTGCTTCAATGCAGTTTTTTCTCTGGTTTGTTTAATATAACATTTGGGTTTTTGTTTCTTATTTTTTATTTGCAGTGGATTTATGTGCGTGTTATGTTAATTTATGGTTTCTTGTTTTTTGATTTTATGCAGTTTTGTCTTTGTTTTTCGTGTTAAAGCTGAAGTTTTCAAGAAAATGGTTTGAGACTACTCATGTGTTTATTTGCTTGGGTGCTCTTGTAATCCAAGTAGTGCCCTTTGAAGGAGTGGAACTTTGAAGAGCCTTCGAAAGCTATGAGCTTGAGGTACTTGGAATATAAGATCAAGGTTGAAAAATCACTCTGATTCAACAGTACCCAATTGATCATCAACTTTTATATTACAATAGAAATTTCCAATCGAGTTTTTAGAATACAAGAGCAGAAATTTCAGTTCCATATAAAGCTCTACTGATGTGAAATTGAAGTTCCATATAAAAAATTACCAACTCCAAACATATTGACAAAACGAAGGCCAACCAAGACTGTTTTTATAATATACTCCACAAACCCATTTCTATTATTTTCAAAAGAAATGCTACCATACAAGTATTTTCTGTCACCTTAAAGGACGCTAATGTACTGAGAATATCACAAGTACGCAAGTTGTAAAATAACTAAAGATAACTAGAGATAACTAAATAACCTAAGAACTGGGTAGCATTATTTTCTAGATGCACATGAGGGAATGAGGAGGTCTGAAAAGAGGCCAGAACATAAGTGAACAAGAAGGAGAGAGCAGTTGCTCAAAGTAAATTCCGCTATGGCAGTATCTAGACTCGAGACTGTCCTGGGGAAGACCTACCACAATACAAATTAGGAGCATCAAGTATCAGCAAGTGCGATAAGTTGATCAACAACACCAGGATCTGCAAGCGTGCTAGTGTCTCCCAGCTCATCTAATTGCCTTGAAGCAATTTTCCTCAGAATCCTCCTCATTATCTTTCCGCTTCTTGTTTTTGGAAGGCCCGGAGCCCAATGGATTTTGTCAGGTGCTGCAAATGCTCCAATCTGAAGGTGGAACAAAGATAAAGCTTCAGAGTACCTTTTCTTTTTTTTCTTTTTTTTTAAAGTAGCTTCAGAGTACATTACTGGATGAGAATATATATATATATATATGCATTGATCTCCACTACATGCAACTCCATGATAAGATGGTCAAGGAGGGAGTGTGATTGTATGAAAAGTTGATTCTCAGCTAATTTACATGGAAGGATCTGTGCTGACTCAGCCACAAAAGTCTTTCTTTTTCTGTAATTTTTGCACTACATCCAATCAACAATTGGTGTGCTGCAGGCAATTTTTATCTATAAAAAGATTTTGGTTGATATTGTCCAAGATATATTTGCTAAGACATGAGCTGCTACAAATAATTCATTATTTTCTCTGAGGACAGAGGATATGCTATCTGTTACAGTTTTCCATTCACACAGGCAAACGTTCCTAGCAGAAAATACAGTATTTCCTGGCAATGATAATTGTTTTGGTCTATTTTAACATAATAGACTTTTCTCTTAAAGTTTTTAGATGATCACATGTTCATCAATGAGGTTTACAAACTGAAAAAGTAAATTTCTGTGTCCACTTCAGCAACTTCAAAAATAGTTAAAATAACTCTATAGGGTACCAATTGAGCAAAGGTATAAAGAAGTCTTTGATTAATATTCTGAACTGCATGCACTAAGATTTGAAAGGTCTGTTTGTAGGTACTAGCTAGTTCAATTGGTGAAGTCTTTTATCTACAAGTCCTGAGATCAAATACCGCTCACATCATGGTTGGGAGGGGTTTGGTTTAAATTTGATTACTATAAAATATTTTGGACAAAATATGTTGAAAGACTTGTCATTCTACTAAAGACCATTGTTTTAAACACAAACCTGTTTTCTCACTGTGAGTATCAGGCTCTTCCGAAGTTCTTCACTATAGGGAACACCTTCTACAAGGGTAACAAATGCATATATGCCCTGCCCTTTCACCTAATGGCAAAGCCAAAACAAGTAAGAAGATGTGCATCAATTAGCAGCCCACCTTTTTATCTGTCACACACGTGTTCAAGAGTATACCTCGTGCTCAACCCCAACTACAGCAGCTTCTGCACATTGGGGATGGGAAACTAGAGCAGATTCCACTTCTGCAGTGCCAATACGATGTCCACTGCACACATTAAAAGATATCATACTAAGGCAACAAAAATTGCATAGAACACAATGCTATGACATTTAGATATGCATGACTTATTATGAGGGAAAGACTCCAGAGTTTACTGCAATGACTAGAAACCCCTTAGTTAATTATCACTAAGTAAGCATAATGAAATTAAATAAGTACCTAACATTGATGACATCGTCAACTCGTCCAGTGAGCCAGTGGTATCCATCCTTGTCCCTACATAGAACAAGTAACTTTACTAGTCAATACAAACATTTTGCATGTCTTGGATACCAGCTTACAAAGAAATACAAACTTCGGGGTTATTTGTTTTTTCCATTTATCATTTAACGAGTTTAAATTGGACTCATTAAGTTATTTTTATTTGTTTTTTTAACTAGTCAAACAACTTTAAAAAAAAAAAAATTTATGACTTATCACTTAACACCTAATCAATTAATTATAATTACAATATTTTCTTCCAAACAATCCTCCTAAAAGTAATATATTCCCAATTTTATCTTCATCGTATATCCTACACATTCTCAATTTCATATGTTGCTAGTAAATTGGTTGCTTTAAACAATAATTTTAGCCACATATTTTTATAAATTAAAAATAACACATTTATAATTTTAATTACATGAACTTAATATTTTCTCAAAAATATTATTAAATAAAATAATAATTCATTTAATATTATCATTAAAAAAATTCATTTATGAATTATTATCAATATTTAGATGATTTTGGTGTAAAATTTATTAAATTATTTGTTTTTTTAATGTTTGTATAATTTCAAACAAAAATACATTACATAACAGCAGTAACCATAAGGATATAAACATAAAATTATTTATTTATAGATGTTTTTGTCTTAAAAAAAACAATAAACAAATATATTCAAATGTTAGAAGAAGAAAAAAGTATGCCATTCAGGTTTTAGGTTTTAGCCCATATTTAGTTTTCGGTAAAATTTAGGCCTATTCAGTATTCAGATAAAAAAAACAATGATCCTTTCTAGATAAGAAGAATACCATCAGAGGATTATACTAAAGTCCATCAGAGTCTTTCTTAAATAAAATCACATAACATAATGGTGAATGGATAAACAATGCTTTAAAATTAGGAGCTTACCTGCTGCAGCCATCGCCACTGAAATAATATCCTGGAAATGGCTTAAAGTACGTGGTTTCATATCTTTCATGGTCACCATAAAGAGTCCGAAATGCACCAGGCCATGAAGCTTTCACGCAGAGATATCCACTGCACTCACCTTCAATCTCAACACCCTTCTCATCTACTATGACAGGCTGCACTTACAGCCAAAGTATACAATGATGAATAGAGGCAAAAGATAAATGCAAAGAACAAAACTGATATTTTTTATGGTAACATCAATATGCAAGTTTTTCCTAGCATACCTGAACACCAAAGAAAGGAAAAGTTGCAGAACCCGGTTTCTGTGGCCAGGCACCAGGTAATGGAGTAATCTGAAAGGTATTAGGAGCGAAATATCATTAATTGAATTATAGCAGAGTAAAGGCAATGTGTATATACAGCAGTAAGGAACACCAGGTTATCACATATTTGTTCTAGAACATACACCCAACGAGTGCTATCAAATTATAGGGAACATAGAGAAAAGGAGTAAAATTACCAAGAAGCCACCAGTTTCAGTTTGCCACCAAGTGTCAGAAATAGGACACCTTGAATCTCCAACTACATTGAAAAACCACCTGCGAGAATCAGGAAACAAGAAATGCTTTGTAAAGAAATATGTATACAATTACAAATATGGACTTCTGCACAAGAAAATAAAATAAGAGATAAAGACCTCCATGCGCTAGGATTAATTGGCTCGCCTACACTTCCAAGGACCCGTAAGGATTTGCGGGAGTAGCGAGTAACATACTGCAAAATCAAGAAATGAAATGAATATGGCACACTGAAGTTTAACTTGACAAAAGCTCTTGGCTTCAGTTTTCTACCCCTCTTTCTCTAAACATAAATAGATGAACAATGTATTTAATCACAACTTTGACATCATTCCTACAAAGATAATATAATCAATTACAAATTAGGTGGATTAGTTTTTGATAGATAAAATTCATTAAAAGAACACTGAACTAGTCAAATAGAAGTAGAAAAAAAAAATACAAGAAAATCCATCTCAGAACTAGAAAGACAAATGAATAAGGTACATGGATTATGCATGAAACCCTTCATGACAAAATAAATCAACAGTAATATGTTTGAAATCACCTCCAAGTCCAGTTCATTTAATCATCAGAGAACTAAAATTTGGGTAATGAATAAATGCTGAAAGAATAAGGAATAAGTGGAGACTATCAATAAACCGAGGTTAAGAGTATGAACATAGATCAAGCAAATGGCGATTAAGACTTGTTAAGCCTATTCCACATAACTCGGGCGTTATTGAGTAGTCATCTTGTCTTGAGTAAGCAGCAATTCCCGTAAACTTTTAAAAACATAAAGTTATATGTAAGGTTAGAGAAATATTGTACCTCATTACCATCACGCATCAGAGACCGTACCAATGTGGGCGCAGTATAAAATATCGTCACCTTGTATTTGTCAACGATGTCCCAACAGCGTCCAGGATCAGGATAATTTGGAGTCTGCAGATAACACAATGGTATGTTACTATAAATGGTGCACCTGAACTCCATGTGGATTATAATTTAAGACCAAACCATGTAATTTAAGATCTAGCATACTCTCATAGTTTAATTGTCTATGAATAATCACCTCAACTTCCAATGTTGAAACAAAAAATGAAAATGGATACTATACTTCAGAAAATACATAATAATGACTATTGGATTTTTACGAAGAGAACAATAATTTAATCTTTAATATGCATCATAGTTCATATATGATATATGTGAAAAAATTCTGTCCTTCCTACCTAGCCCTTAAGTTTCCATGATTCCGTGAAATCTCAGAATTAAATTCTCAGTTTATTCAGATGAACATTTTATTTCCTTGGAATGTATCTATTATCACATCTCAAGTGTGAATTTTTTAGCTACTTCTCATGTTCTCTACCCATTACCCCTTCATAAACAATATTGGTAGCTCCATTGAGCATGGGTCCATAAGTGACATAGCTGTGCCCAGTAATCCAACCACAGTCAGCTGTACACCTGTTGGCAAGGAAAAGTGAAAACAGCTTGTTTATGATGCAGATCAATAGATACAGCAACTTTGAATTAAAAAAGTTACAACATTAAGGATAAGTTCAAATGGTATATTACCAGTAGACATCAGATGGTTTATAATCAAATGCATACTTGAATGTTGTTGCAGTGTACACCATATATCCTCCAGTTGTATGGAGAACACCCTTTCAGAAACTGATATTAGAACAGACTAAAGAGGCAATAAGGAAAAAACTTAACTTAAACTAAGGGGCAAAGGTACCTTCGGTTTCCCTGTGCTTCCACTAGTATAGAGCAGGAAAAGAGGATCTTCTGCATCAACCCACTCTACTTCACAAGCAGTTGGATATTTAGGGACAACATCCTGGAATACACCCATCACTTGTTAACAGACCAAAAATAGTTACCTAAAATAAAGATCTTTATCAAATAAGGTTATACCACTATTTTAAATTTTATCAAAACACAGAGAATAATTTTACTACAATGCTGGAATACCCTGAAGATGGTGAGGCAAGAACGTCATGAAATAGAATAAGAACATCCCAGATACAACCATTCAAACATTCATGCGGAGGGACGTGTTATATACCAACCTGCCACCATATGTCTCTTCCTTCCTGCCATTTAGTGCCTTCCCTCTTCATGGCTAATTGGTTTTCATAGGTTAAGCACACATCTGCACATTAGGAAAAGAAGATAGTTCTTATTGGAGAGTAAAAATTATACTAACAAAGTAATTTTTAAAGATATGTTACTGTAATTAGTATAAAGATTAGTCAATATGGTTTTTATACTCAGGAAAATCAGGTGGATTTCAGACCAAAAGAAGCCAGCAAGTTAAAAAAATCAGTGCTGACCAAGCTGAATAATACACAGGGAAGTACAATTTAAAATTCAAGGTGCTTCACCTCCTCTAATTGGTCAATTTGACTGGTAATAACAATCCTTCAGCATGCCCCAGCCCATTGGGTCAGGTAAATGAAACAACATTTAATAAAGTGAATCCAGAATAAAATTAGCAGTCAGGTTAAGAGTATTCAATCCAAGCTCATGTATCCATGCTATTACCAGGTTTAGTGGCCAAGAAAGAGACTAAAAAGGTGAATGGCGAAGTTCATAAAAGCAGGTAAGTGGAATGATAGGAGATTTCAAGTCAAGATTAAATGAGAAAGCAATTACTTCAAATATACCCACCAACAGAGATTCCATTTTTTGCACTTTCAGTGAGGCCTGCATCTACTATGTCCTTGAGGTTGAGCATCTTAGGACCTCTCTTGACAGCATTACAAGTAATTACAACTTTAGGTTTGCAGTCCATAATTCTCTGCGCAAGAGCTTCTGCAGAGAATCCGGCAAATACAACCTGAAGACATGGAAAAGCTAATTGTTAATTATTCCAGAACAAGTAAAAAAAGAAGACTGGCAGAATGAAAAATATAACATCAATTACCGAGTGAACTGCACCAATGCGAGCACATGCAAGCATAGTGATAGGGAGTTCCATTAGCATGGGCAAGTAAACTACAACAGCATCACCCTTTTTAACACCAATATCTTTCAAGTAATTTGCAAGCTGTAGAGAAGATAACAGAAAATCAAAATTTGCAATGGATCATATAATTCATTTGGAGTCGATCACTTAATTTATTAATCTTCGAAATGACAAATGAGTAAATGATTTAGACCTGGCAAACTTGCTGAAGCAATTGAGAGTATGTTAGAGTGGCATCAACACCAGGATCATTGCCTTCCCAGTAAATCGCAATTTTATCACCCAATCCAGCTTCAATGTTTCGGTCCAAGCAATTGTACGACATATTGGTGATACCACCCTTGAACCACTGAGAAAATGCAGTTGGAGAATATAAACACCATTTTTTTTTCCTTTTTCTTAATTCTACTTTTGAAAAGTTAAACAACTAAAAGTAATACCTCGATGTTGATATTGCCTTTCCTGACATCAAAATTCTCAGAGCAGACTGGCTGGTCCCATTTCTTCTTCCAATAGAATTGAGAAGCGATATCGGACCAGAAACCAGATGGATCCTCGATTGATCTCTTATACATTTCCAAATACTGATCATATCGAAAACAAACAGAAAAAGTGAGACTTAGATGGCAGACTAAAAATGCAGAAAATACAGAGAGAACAGAGAAAAAGTATCAACCTTTTGTGGAGAAGAAACCAGAGCCTGACGAGAGAAATCTTGGCTGGGGTAGACGAGATCATTCTCTTCAGAGGCAAGAGCTTCACCCAATATAACGGCGTTCAGTTGTGAGATCCTACCGGCGCCGGACGGAAACTTGCTCAGCGACTCAACATGTCTCAGGTGATTTGTCGTCATCAGATTCTTGCAACCATTCACACTGGACCCAGATGACGCCATCACCCTTCCGCCACCGGAATCAGCTGTTGATGAGAGTGGACTCTTGGATTTCAATGGTGATGATGATGATGATATTGAATGTTTGACTTTGACTTGCTTTGATAAGGGGGAGATTGGAACCAGAGCTTTGTAATTGTGAGCAGTACCACCTAGTCCTAGACGGTGTAAATAAGAATTATCATAACACCCAACGACATGTGCGTGACGGGCCATCGGCATATTCATCCTTTTATATATACATATACATATATATATTTCAACAACGACTCTTATTTTATTTTTTTAATTCAAATATTACCAAAAAAAAAAATTAAAAGAAAATAATAATCAGTACAAGAGACCGAACGTATCTTCAAATCTTCAATATCTCATTGTTTTTATTATTTTATCGTCACTATCTTTATAATTAAATAAATAAAATATAAAACTAAAGCCAACCAGTCCAACCTGATAGACAGAGCAGGATGAAATCGATCTTGTTTGTTTGGGTAGAAAAGAAAGGAAAGGAAAATAAAAATTCTCAAAGTCAAAAGCTCCCGGAGTGAAAGAAAAATCGTATACGATAATAAAAGCTCTTAAACGATAAGGACACCTAAATTCAACAGTAATTAGTCTTAACAAAATAAACAATTTTTTTATTTTTTTTCAAAAGAAGAAGAAATCGTTGAATATTCCATGTAGAATCTGTAGCAGCCTAGCCGCCTAACAATCAACAATGATACCTAAATTGAAGTGTCGATGTCCTGCCTAGTGTCTCCATTAAAGGAGGAAGAGAAGAAGAATAGAGCTTTGAATTCGTCGAGTATGCAGTGATGATCACAATGGTGGTTCTACATTTATCGATAGAGTAGCAATAGTATCCGATACTTTCGGTGTTTTTGTCGTCTTGTCTCTTATGTATTTACATCCTATCAAATTTGGTTATGAATTTATTGAGATAACAATAGCAAGGCCGCACTATTTTAGTGTGAAATGGCGTGATTTGGTGCTCCCTATTTTTCAAAAAAACAAATGGAGTGATAAAATACCAATTTTTTTTAATTTTTATAAATTTTTCATTTTATCCTCCTTTAATTAGTTTAAATAAATTTTATTCTTTTTATATATTTTTATTAATTTAATATATTTATAAAATTTGATAAATAATAAAATTTATAAATTAAAATATTATAAAAAATATACCATTGAAAAGAACTCGTCGAAATTTTAAAAATGAATCTAATATTATATATATAATTTATTTAATCCATTTTTTATCTTATCCCTAAATTTTTTATTTTAATTATGTCATATAAGGAAAAGAGTATAACATGAGTTATTATTTAGCTGATGATATATACCCTAAATGGTCTATTATTGTACAAACTATTCATGATCCATAGGGTCCGAAAAAAAAGGTTATTTGCGATGAAACAAGAAGGTTGTACAACGTGCATTTGGAGTTCTCCAATCATGATTTGCAATGGTTAAGGGACCAGCAAGTTTTTGGAATAAACGTGTACTGCATGATATAATGACTTCATGCATCATAATGCACAACATGATCATTGAGGATGAACGTAATATGCACACAGATATTGAGAATTAGAGGAAAGCACCGGTCCTCAAAGTTGAGATGGAAGAAACTACCTGGTTTCAGCAGTTCCCTGCTCAACATAGGCAAATCAAAGATAAGAAGACTCTCTTTGCACTTCGTAATGCATTAATTGAATATTTGTGGGAGCAATGTAGTAATTCAAAAAATAAATGTGAAAATGTTTATGAGTTTTAGTGAAAAAATAAATAAAATGTGTTTATTAAATTAAAAGTTTATGTGTTAAATATGATTTGATCAAATATTAAAAAAAAAATATGTAACTCATTATGTGAATAATTATTTTTTAATATTATATAATTAATTATTTAAGTATATCAAAAAAATTAATTAATTTTATATAAGTTATCAAATAAAAATTAATAATATTATATAAAGAGTATTTTTTAAAATACTTTTTACACCAATTTGGTACTAATAACATTGGAGTGAAAAAAAATTTGGTGTAAATATATTCATAAAAATAATATTTTAATATCAAAATGGTATAATATTTGATATTCTACATTGGACTTACCTAAGACTGATCTAGTATTGCTTTATTGGTAGTGTACGTTTTGGAATAGTGAGCTAAAATAGCATTTTAAATCCAAATGCTTTTTTCAATATATATATATATATATTTTATCATTTGGTTATCATTTTAGTAAGGTTTTTGGACTATTAAATTTTAAATTTTTACAAGTTAATATTTTTGAATTTTTAAAAAAATTAAAATATTTAATATAATCCTATTATAATTTATTAATTTTATAATATTCCTTTTAACTCAAAATTATGTCTTTTTTAAGATAATCTTATCATTTCAAAAAAAAAAAAAAAAAGTTAAATTGACAGCGAAACAATTAACCACTTCCCTAAAGATACCATTTGAGACAAACTTTATTTGTAAAAAATCTATTTGAAAAAATTCTTTCAAACGGTCCCTTAATGTCCTTCACATAGTTAGATTACAAGAAATTTCCTTATGAATCTCCTAGTGCCGACGTGAATGGACTGCTTTTAACTGGCCGGAGAAATGGATTAATCCGAGGTGAGCATAAACTGGCTTGGGACATCACCTGACCTGTAATATCAAGAGATAGAGAATTTAAATGGTAAATATTTATTTATCTTGCTTTTGAATTATCCTCACCTTATTATGCTATAAAATTAAGATAATGCTTAAAAATAATATTAAAATTTTCAAGCTTCTCAATAGACAATTTAGGTGAGGTTTAGATATGGTCGTTTATTTTTTTTATCTTAATATCGAATAGGCCTGAATTATTATAAAAACTGAATAGAGACTGAAATGCTAAAACCTTAATGAAATTTTTATTTTTTCTTTCTAACTACGAAATAAAAGTGTTGATTGTTTGTATTTTTAAAATAGAAATATTTGAATAAAGATAAATTTGAAAATATATTAATATAAAAATAATAATTATGGAAGAAAATATTATAATTATGATTCAGTGATTAAATGTTAAGTGACAAGTCATAATTTTTAAAATTTTATTTTAAATTATTTTTTAGCAACTTTAGATTTTTTGACCACTTAAAAAAATCGATAAAAACTAACTTTGTAACATTCAGACCGATTAAATTATAAGTGAGAAAAATAAATGAACCCTAAATATAACTAAAATTGTATTCAAAAGATGTTTTTACACATAATTTTAATCAAACAACTTTTTGTAACACTTTTTAGTATTTTATAATTTTAAATTCTTTTTTATTTAGAAAAAATCATATTTTGGTGATAATTGGGAGGGTATCATTTATTATTGAATCCGAGAGTAATATGACGGATAATTTAGACAAATTTGTGATCCCAAAATCAAGTCAAAATCCAAAGTTGTCATCCATTCTGTCCAAATACAAAACTGAGATAAAATTATTTATGAATAAATAATTCGAAGTCAATTTCGTCGATTTTATTTCATTATGATGATTTCAGATTCTAACCAGGTATGCACAACACGTTTCAAACATATGTATGACTTTTATTGCTTCAATAAAACTTCAAATATTTTGCCTTTCACAAAAAAAAAAAAAAAAAAAAAAACCTTCAAATATTTTATCATTTACCTACAGGCTATTCTATATATTTTTTTTTGGGTCATTGATTTGGGTGTGAAAGTGGGTTTTTATTGATACAAGCTTTTGTATGAAATTTGAGTTTTAAGGTAGTGTAATGAACCCAAGATGGAGCACCAAGCCCAAGCTGGTACCCACTACCCATGCACATGCATGCTTATGCAATCGGTCAAGTCTGATACATGTAACAAAGTGCAACTTATGATAACACATGAAGCAGGAGACAATGGGGAAACAAACGCACAACACTGACCAAGTCACCAAGACACAAATTAACCACATCTTTGGTGCTTGTGATGACTGTCCACAAATTGATACACTCGTTAAAAAGATAAATTATATACCATGGTACCTGTAAATTGTAATTTTAGTCTCATAACAAATAACAAGAGGTTTGAATAGCTCCAGGGTTTCAATACATGACACAACTCAAATTCAGTTCATTCAGGTTTTTTTTGGTTTTTCAAGCGCGTCAGTTATCGGCAAACTAACTACATCTCCAACATCCCCAGCTGGTTCGTTTCTCTTTCTTACCTTAGAATCTCCCGGTAAAACAGCAGGGAAGAGCAAGCAGCAGAAAAAGTTTGTGTCTGGAAATTCATAAGCGCAGATTTCCCTCAGAGTTTGAGTCCTCAGATTGTATGAGGCGATGATTCCAGGTAGTCGCAAGTACAATGTCTGAGAGTTTTCAATGTAAACGGATGGAGAAATGAAAAATGGCAGCCATTGGGAAAAAACTATGTTTCTCTGTCTGATGCGGAGAAAGATTTCAGGATTTCTTGACACCAAGTTCTGGTACGATACAGTGTAAGCTAACTTCCACTGGAATTTATCACTATCGTAGTGGTAATAATTGGAATGGTAGTCGTGATCTTGTTCATTGTGGAGAACCCAGGTGTGGATTCCTTCAAAATCAGAGTAGCAGTAGTGCAAATGCCCTTCAGATTCCCACAAGCACTGCCCAAAAGTCATTGAATTCAAAGACCATATCTGGGAATAGTTTGGCAGTTCAATCAGCCTGCAGTGGCCTTGGTTGACATTATAATTAAGCAAGTATCCACCCAATTCCCAATAAATTGCTCTGTTTGAGAAGAGAGAGGTAGTGGTAAGCTTGGGAAGATCAGGTGGTAGACGAATTAAGGTTCTGTGTTGCCTCCATATCGCAGTTTCCGATGATAAAATTTCCATTTCAAGAAAACCACCACCTCTACCAACAGCAGAGGGAGGAGCAGATGATGAAGAGGCCTCTGAAAAACTTCCTTTCTCTCCTTCAGTGATGAAAATCCTTACAACTTGATAATGGAAACCATCAAAAGCCAAACCAGTTCTGATACTTCGTCTGGTGATCTGAGGTTGGGGAAGAACCACAGACTGATTGGAAAAGAGATTGAAGAGATTATAACGAAGCAAGTTATCCTTCACACTTGACAGTAGAAGCAACCCATTGGAAGAAGCACATACATGCATGTTTGTCTCAGTACAAAAAGTCAGGGATTGGTTCACTACAGCAGATCCTTCATCAACCAAATCAAGGAAAACATATTGAGCAGAGCCATCACTGAACAGATAGTGGCAAAGAAGACTCTCAGAACAACTTCCGGCGCCACCCTTGTAAGCATTAGACCACCTATCCATAGTTTATGGTCATTCAAAGTTTCTTCCTAACAGTTTAATAGAATTTCAATAGCTTTCTGAAAAGAAACAGAAAAATGAAAATACTACCTGCCAATCTATCGTCCAATTGACTTAACACCAAAGCTAATATCCCTGTACAACTTAAGAAAGAAGCAGAATTTCGATAGTTGCAATGACCTGTTCTCTTTGGCATTTCCACCCAAAGGGACCTATTCACATTGACTGCTTGCACACCGTATATATGTTTAAAATACAATGGGATGGAATTGTGTTTCTCATCTTTTGTAAACGAAATTTATTCTCCATTTGGTCTTTTCTGTATCTTGTCTTTTGTACCTTGTTTGCTTTCACATTAATATATATGTACCTATGTATGTATTCCTTTGACTAGGAGAACTAATGAATGTTCAGTCCTTCAACATTACTCTTTAGCGTAAAGCAGAGGAAACTTCATGGTAGTGACTAATGAGTAGACAAATTCCATGGAATCTTCATTTTTTATTTTTGACTTTAGCACACACGCACAGTACCCCTTTCCACCGTACCTCATACGCGAACGCAAATTAAACTAAACCCCTCTCTAAGGTTGTTGAGAGAAATTGATTCCCCGACCTCTTGATTTCAGTGCAAGACATCGATAGATTGGACTATCCCCTTAGAGACACATCCACAAAATAAAAGGACCTGAAAGAAACTAGAAAATGTCAAAAAGAAATAGAAAAATGGACTCAAATTGGTAAGCTTACCAACGTAAGAAATGATAACAAAGCCTATTTCCAAATTAGAAAAACTCCGAATCCATAGGTTCCCACCACTGAAACTAGGATGCAAGTTTCACGATCCGCATATGTAAATCTCAAACCCTAACACTTGAAATATTGGTCGACAGACCTCAAAGAAGACAGCTTTAATTTTAGGAAAAAACTTTAATCTCTGTAGATAGTTGCAGCATCAACAGTATTACAAGTTAAAAGAATATCTAAGTAACTTAACCTAACAACTAACAAGGCCTGAGCTTCGCTGTGGTTTCTGTCAACTCATATGTTAAGAAAATACAAGAATAGAAAAGCCAACATGAGCACATTTAATCAGCAAATTAGAGTCAGTGCCTTGTACCGAATCCTGGCATTCTTCATTATCAATAATGGTATCGACAATTGAGATCAACAACGATAATAGCCTAGAGTATGCACAAACATTGAGACTTAATTCTAGAACCACTCTCCCTCCATTGTAGTATTGAAAATAATGATAACAATAATAATAACATAAAAGAAAATGTAATCATTTCAATCTACATTTTGAGTTATTTTACTTGCCAAGCTTGTAAGAATCCTCTCCCGATGATTATGAAAAGTGTATGGGTATTCGAGAATGCAGTTACACAGTAAGAAACCATGCACTGAAATCAACCAACATCCCACTTAAAGCACTGAAGCTGATACTGGGGAAAATTGCAAGTGATTACTCCCCAGCAGTGTGATTCCTTGCCATGGTGATGATCAATATTCCCCATAATAGCAACACCTTCATTTGTACTTGGCCCTAACAATGCTGCTGCTGTATTCTCATTCAGTCTCTCTGGCATGCTGTTCATCAGTTGGTGAACCTCATGGTCCATGTTGGCACGATTATATAGTTCAATCATGCATGTATAATGTTCTGAAATAGGTGTGATACCATAATGTTCAGTCATATAGTGGAAGTACCTATAACCCTCATTTACATTATTTGTATGTACACAAGCACATAAAACACCTACAAAAGTAACTGCATCCGGCTGGACAATATCCTTCTCCATATCTGCAAAAAGAGCAAGGGCTTCCTCTCCGTGCCCATGCACACCCAAGCTAGTGATCATGGCATTCCAAGTAGCTAAGTTCTTGACCTGCATATTATCAAATACTTTCCTAGCATCCTCCAAACTACCGCATTTGCTATACATGTCAATAAGTGCAGTTCCAAGGAAAACCCCAAATTTGAACCCATTCTTAAGAGCAAAGTCATGAATCCAGCTACCCAATTTTATGCTCCCCAGTTGCGTACATGCTTGTAACAAGCTAACTAGAGTAAACTCATTAGGCCTGACATTATCAAGCTGCATCTTCCAGAACAATTCAAATGCCTCTTCAGGCTGTTGATCTCTAACATATGCATTAATCATGGCTGTCCACGAAACAACATTTCTCGTTTGCATTTGTTCAAAAACTGCCCGTGCAGCATCCAGATCGCCGCAGCCAGCAAGGCCAGCGATCATGGTAGTCCATGAAACCACACTACGAGCTCGCATTTTTTCAAACGCCTTACGCCCACCATCCACATCCCCGCACTTAAAATAAAGATCCATCAGAGTATTCTGCACGAACATATCTCTAAAAAAACCAGTTTTCACAGCAAGACCCTGGACCTCCTTCCCTTTCTCGACATCAAAAGAAGCAACACAAGCTTTAATAACAAACGGAAACGTGAACTTATCGGGCGGAAACCCTTTGCAAATCATAAGATTATACAGCAACAGAGCTTGCCGGGACCTGCCACTGTTAGTGAGGGCCCTGATCATAAGATTCCAAGTGAAAACATGAGGGCTGTGAAGTTGATGAAAAACAAGAGTGGCGTAATCCAAATTTCCATAAGAAGAGCACAGCTCCAGCAATTTCCTAACAACTAACTGATCAGAGGAGAGTCCATGGCGGATGATTCTTGCATGGATTAGCTTGAGCTGGTTAAAATTGGTGCACTTTTTGAGTAAAAGAAGAGCTTCCTGAGATCCAAACCTCAATCTAGAGCTGGAGCTGAAAAATGGGTATTTACTGGGTAGAGGTTCGGGAGTGTACGAAAGGCATGCATTCATGGCCAATAATGAAAACACGGACATACAATACAATAATCAGATTCAGTTCAAACGAATAGTTAAAGAGAGAGACGATTGCATCACCGGACAATTGCAAGAACTCGGTGAGTGAAACTCAGGACGACGCGCCGGGACTGGAAATGAATTCTGGACCTCAGAAATAAATACATCAAATTTCTTGATAAATTGCAACACCTCACATTTTTCAAGCTTTATTAAAAAAAATTAGGAATTATCCATGTATTAAAAAATTTCAAATACTGTTTAAAAAAAATCAAATACAAGATCTTGGATTTTTTTTTTTAAAAAAAACAATTATAATAATTTGAGATTTCAAAGACAGGTAGGGTATAAATTCAATAATATAGAAGTGGGGGTAGTATTACTTACTGACATTATTTAGTAATTTTAAATTTTTTAAAAGTAAAAATTTAGTTATTTAACTGGATTAATGACTATCTTTCTTATTTATTTGATAAAAAAATAGTATATTAGAATAAAAAAAAAGATAATAAATTTTTAAATGTTAGATCCTTTTAACACTAACGTGTCACAAGATTTTATCTATAATTAATATTATGAATAATATAATAATTTTATTTATATGATGTGATATATAATTTATATATATATATATATATAAAACTAAATTTTGAAATAAAAAATTCTAGAATTGAAAAAAGAAAATTTAAATAATATAACTCTCTTTTTATATTAAATATGAATAAAAAAAAGAAAGTAAATAATAGGTAAACTTCTGATGTTTGCACAACTATAAGTGAAATTAATTTGGATTTATTGATAAAGACCTCCCCTATTGTTAATTAAACTTCATTTAATTTAACGGTTGATCATGTTTGAATGTTAAAAGAACTAAAATATCCTTAAATAATATATAAAATTACTAATATTATTAAATAAAAAATTATAAAAAATAGTTAAAAATATTAAATGAATGGTGGAAGATTTTAACTTTATTTTAAGTTTTTTATTTAATGAATATTAGTAATTGAATATATAATTTGGTGGTATTTTAGTCTTTTTAATAGTTAAATATGACCAACTGTTAAATTGAATGGAGTTTAACTAACGGGTGAGGAAAGTCTTTACTAATAAACTTAAAGATTAATTCTATTTGTACATGAACAAATCTTAGGAGGTGGATGTTATTTGCTCAATAAAAAATATATATATATTATTTAAATAATATTATTAGCAGAGTAGGTCGAGTTGGTTTGGGGATGATGATCCGCAACTCTACTGGCCTTGCCATAGCAATTAGTGCGATTTGTTTGACTGGTTCTTTTTGCCCCCTGTTGGATGAGGCTTTGGCGATTAGAAGGGGGCTGCAGTTAGCTGTTGAAACGGGGCTTTCCCCTATCTTGCTGGAGTCTGATTCTCTGGGTGCGATTAATGTCATTTTGCGTGCACAGTCTCTTGTTTTGGTTTGGGACTCGTTTTGACTGATATTTTTTCAGTTTTCATTTATGTTGGATGCTGTTTATTTTTCGTTTGTTCCTAGGGTTGCAAACAAGGTTGCGGATGGTCTTACGAGAGTCAGCTCTTATTTTGTCTTCTGATTTATTTTGGTTAGAGTCTTATCCTCTTGTGTGGAGTTATTGGTCCATGGGAATCTCCCCGTATAGTTTTGTTTCTCTACAATATATTGCTTCTTCTTAAAAAAAAAAATTGAAAATGGATAATAGCCTGGGTAGCTTTCCCACGTGGAAGCCAGCAAGTCATTTGAAAATGTTTAAAATTCGTGACTCGGACAGATTTCTTTATCTTTTTCATTTGACCGACCCTATTTAATATCACAAACCATTTACTTGCCGCTGTGCTAAATTACTTGCCATTTTTTCTTTTTCAGTCTTATCCTTCTGCCTCTCTCTCTCTCTCTCTATATATATATATAGTTATTTACAGTCACAGACAACGAAAGAGAGAGAGACGCCGAAGTGAAGCAAAAATGGGGGCTAGTAGTGACCCGAACCTTGACGGGTCGGATGAGCAGCAAAAAAGATCCGAGATCTACACCTACGAGTCTCCCTGGCACATCTACGCCATGAACTGGAGTGTCCGTCGCGATAAGCAGTACCGTCTCGCTATTGCTAGCCTCCTCGAGCAGTACATCAACCGGGTCGAAATCGTCCAGCTGGACGATTCGACCGGTGAGATCCGCTCCGACCCGAACCTGTCTTTCGACCACCCCTACCCGCCCACCAAGACCATCTTCATCCCTGACAAGGAGTGCCAGAAACCCGACCTTCTCGCTACTTCGAGCGATTTCCTCCGCATTTGGCGTATCTCTGAAGAGGACAGGCGCGTGGAGCTCAAGAGCCTCTTGAACGGCAACAAGAACAGCGAGTATTGCGGCCCGTTGACCTCCTTTGACTGGAACGAAGCGGAGCCGAAGCGAATCGGGACGTCGAGCATCGATACGACCTGCACGATTTGGGATATCGAGAGGGAAACAGTCGATACTCAGCTCATTGCTCACGATAAAGAGGTCTACGACATAGCGTGGGGCGGCGTCGGCGTTTTCGCCTCCGTTTCGGCCGACGGCTCCGTTAGGGTTTTCGACTTGCGCGACAAGGAGCACTCGACTATCATCTACGAGAGCTCCGAGCCGGACACGCCGCTGGTCCGGCTCGGGTGGAACAAACAGGACCCGAGGTATATGGCTACGATAATCATGGACAGCGCGAAGGTAGTGGTGCTCGACATTCGCTTCCCGACGCTTCCGGTGGTGGAATTGCAGAGGCACCAGGCTAGTGTCAACGCTATTGCCTGGGCCCCGCATAGCTCCTGCCACATCTGCACTGCGGGTGATGATTCTCAGGCCTTAATTTGGGACTTGTCGTCCATGGGTCAGCCCGTGGAGGGTGGATTGGATCCAATTCTGGCGTACACAGCTGGGAATGAAATAGAGCAGCTGCAGTGGTCGTCTTCTCAGCCTGATTGGGTTGCCATTGCATTCTCGAGCAAGCTTCAGATTCTCAGGGTATGACCATGACTACCTCATCGGCACACTCATTGATTGTTAGTTAATTAAGAAACCATTTTGTTCCAAAAGTCATATATATATATGTGTATCGAAACTGAAGGTGGGTTTTGGGTTTTATTCCTGCTTCTACTGACTGTTGTTGATTGATTAGGAATCTAAGATTCAAGCCACTCAGTAATCAATATAGTTTTCTCTTTTGCCTGAATATTGTTGTCTTATTTCTTGTTTTACTTGCGAGTATTTTCCTATTTGATTTGCAGTATGAGAGAAATTAATCCTAGGTACAAGAAGCTAGGTGCTTCGGCAACTTGTGAGCTTCCGGTGAACATGTTCTAAACTTTTTTTTAACAACTTATTAATTGATTACTCTATAGATTATTGCAACTTATGCATTTTAGGATTTAATTAAGCATATGTATTGGTTTTCATTTTTGTTTGTAATTATTGTGAGAAGATTTAGCGCAGCTAGGATGATAGACAAAAGAAGGTTTTTTTTTTTTTTTTTTTTTTTTTTTTTTTGACCTTTTTTTTGTTGTTTATAAGAAACATAGAAAGTGGCAAATGAAGGACTTAATGCTGGTTTAGAAAATTTCTTCTCAGTTGGTGAACAAAAGGAAGAGAAATGTGAGGCAATATAAAGATATTATTAATTTGATGCTAGATGTGTGGAGTGAGATTGTTTGGGTATAGTTGTTAAGATTTGATTAAAGTAGCCTCATCACAGTGCAAGGATAAGACTGCTGAAAGAACAGAGATCAAGAACGTGAGACTGGTTAGGATGATTGACTTATTAACAGAGAATATAGTCATCATGAGCAATATGGCAGAACTTTTTGTCCTGAACTTGATAGTGATCCATGTCCTTGGTGTGGTTGGATGCAACATTGAGCGGAACTATGTATAAAAGGTGCCATGGATATTATTTGTCAAGTTGGTTAGAATTGAATTTGAACCGATTCATTTTGGCCTTGAATGCATATTCTGAGCGTTTATAGCTTCTGTTAAAGCTTTGTTGCAGTGAGTTAAGACAAAATTTGATTCCAAGCCTGGATTTATGCCAATTTGTTTTGGTGTGGATAAATTACAATGATTGCCCACCTTCCCATTGTGTTCAGGTGACTAGGGTAAAGGCAGTAAAATTTGGCTTGCACTTGGCCTTGATATGATTTTAAGTGACCTTAGTAGCTCCTCTTGTTCGGAATTCAGATATAATTATCATACTTCATCTACCATTTCTGGTCTCTTGCAATTCCATCATCCTGTTTTTCAGATATATTATCATGAATCTGATGGTCATTGACATGATAACCTAGAAAACTGAGTGATTCAAATAGAGTAAAAGGAAGATCTAATAGTATTTCATTGCTGGTGGCACTATTTCTTTTGCTTTTGGAGGAAACATGCTCAGTGGATTACTCCATGTTTCTTTAAAATAAACTATTGTTCTTAAAGGATCATTTCAGTGTCCTTCTCTTTTCTTTAAAATAAAGGATCATTTCCCCATATTTGTTTTCATGGAATTTTCTTTTCCAGTTTTAACTGCAATATCTTTTGTTGGCTAGTGATTGGTTATAGCAATGCATATTCCTATGAGAATCATATGATGCTAATATTATTTCTGATTTATGGTGCCATAGTACAACGATAATCATGTGATGCAATATTATTTATTTCTGAGTGATGTTGCCATATTACGACGAGAAGCATGTGGTGCATTATTTTTTCTGATTGGTGGTCTCAACTATGAGAATCATGTGATATATTCTTTCTGATTGTGGGTGCCTGTAGTTGAATCTTGCAACTTGACTGAGATATACAGAGCATCATATGGTTGAATGGTAATTGTCCATACTCTTATAACAATGATTGTTTTTCAATTAACCTCAAGTTTGACGACTGGATGTTGTCTTTAGCTATCTAACCCTTCAAATTAAGCAATCCGCGAGTTTTGTAATTGGTGACGCAGTTTAGTTTTTAGGCACATAGGCTTCTCACTGATTATTCTATTCAATCTATGATATTGAAAGTTTTCCATGGAGTGTAGTTACTCTAGTATGTTGTCGGCTGCATTGGAAAGTTTGTTATATGAACTCCTTTTCATTCCTTTGCTTGGTGTTACTATATTTAAACTTGTAAGCTCTTCCAACGGTTCATCTGAGAGTCAAGTTGGAATGTCAAAAGGTTGAGCATACCTACCTTATGGATCCAAGTAGGCTTTTTTTCCCTTTAATTTTCCATTTGCTTTTCTGATAAAGCACCCAATAGGCAGTTCTTGGAATGTTTGGGTGCAACTCTTTCAATGGTGGATTTGAACCGCTAATGTTGTTAATCAATCAAGTCACGGGAATCCTTGACCACCACTTTGTATTGTAAATCATGTAAAAGAACAACAGTGCTTGTGGATAATATGATATGATATATACTGCTGCACTTGATGATGGTCAAATTGCCGAGAAAGGAAGGGAACCTTGTAAAAATGTCTCATGGGAACTTGGTGGGACGTTGCAAACTATTTGTTTGAGAAACGTTTACGGTTTCTGAATAAAAAAAGAGGCCTTATAGTGGGAGTTCTTTAAACCACAAATAGTCATTGGCTTGTAAGTCTTCTTTTTTTTTTTTTTTTTTTCCTTGCCAACTTCGACCAATTGGGCTTATTATCAAAAGCACGTGTATATTTCATGGATTTTTCTTACGTTTTGGTTTAAATACATTTTTTTTAACTCAAATAGGTTCAAAATTTGTTAATAAAACCAAACCAAGGTGTCTGTAATTTAACCAAATTTAAAACAAATACAATTAATTGCCACCATAAAGCACTGTAGAAGTTAATCCTGATTGAAGCCGTTGAAATTCGTATTACAAAAAGATTAGCTAACTCAACTCCTTTAAAATGAATAGTAAAACAATGGTAACACCATTGAAAATGAATTATACCTCGTCTGGTCACTTTTGGACCATGAGAAAAAGGGTTTGCGATTGTGGCTAATGCTGAACATCACTCGCAATTACATCACTGAGCATCCTACAGTGTTCTCATCACTGAAATAATCCCCAACTTGTGTTGTTGGAGCCTGGAATTGTGGCTGGTATACCGGTGGCCTGTCATGGCAGAAATATCCCTGGCCACAACATGTTGGATGAGGCAAAGGATGAACCGGGTACGAAGGGATAGCATAGTAAGGTACCGTAATTGGATATGGCTCTACCATGTAACAGTACTGAGCCTGAGTCCTGACATTTCCGGCGTCACGAATGTTCGGATACATTCCGAAATTCATTTCTGAAACTGGAAGTTGGGTTACAGGATTTTCAGTCTTGATTACTTCAGGAATGGAGGGATTCACAGAGCTTTCCTTAGCCTTTTCCTCCTTGTCCTTAGCTTTCGCTTCATTTTTAGAAGTTCTTTTTCCGCCGTTGTTACTCTCTTTGATTTTGTCAGTTGTCTTGACACAGGGGTCCAACGGTTTTGCTTGCTCACACTCAGATTTTGGCTTTCCTATTTCAAGTTTCACGGGCATGTCTACTTCCTTCCTTTCCTTACCAGCATTTTGATTGTCACTGCTCCAGAATTCTGCTTGTTTTCCAATTCTGAGAAGCCTCTTGATTAATATTTCGGGATCCGCACTTCCTAAGACTGTCACTTTGGGTTGCAGAGGATCGATTTCCGTCTTCAACACACCTGATCAGAAGTTTGTTTCCAGGTAAATTAGCAATGGAAAACAAGCTCTAGATTCAAGTACTACTAACTAAGCAAAAATAAACAAATAAACCAGCACTTGGCTATAACTAATACCTTCAATGCCCCGTAAAGCCTTCTTGACTTTCCTCTTGCAACCATCACAGCAGTTGACAAAAACCTTCAATTCAATCTTCTGGAACAGAATTCAATTAAGTTTTTTAGACTTTTGCTACTGCTAATAAGCTATAGCTAAGCATGAAACAAGAAAAAAACAAACGAACGGAAACGGTGAAGCTAAAAGGCATCATCAGGATTTGTATTAGCACCTTTAACTCTGCTTCCTTTGCCATGTTTTTCTCCTCAGCTACTCTGTGTCTCTCTGTATACTAATAACAGAGTCCACAAGAGCTTCTTGAAACTATAGAAAGAACCCAGAAAGAGAACTCAAAATTCAAAAAAAGCTTTGCTTGTAACTACTTGTTGGGGCCATTTACATCTATTTATATGGTAGGACATAGGTCAATAGAAGAGTGGAATTTGTTTAATAGCCTTTGCTTTTTCCAAAACAAATTGTTTTTTTTTTTTTTTTCTTTAGAAGTTGTTCCAACGCAAAAGCAGTTGAGGGACAGCTTTCTCTGCAAGCAAATATGCAACTCCACCCTTGTTTGAATGTTCAAAAATGCTTTTCCTTCTACTAGGAGGGTAACAACACCCCATGTAACTTCAAACTATACTTCGAACCTTTTTGTACCTACCATTTGAATATATCTTCCACTTGCTTCAAACTGCTCAAATTTACTGCAGTCAGATAGATAAGATAGATTACCATTAAGTGGAGTCAAAGTACTGCTGACTTCCCAATCACTTTTTTGACCTGCTTTCTCATATTTGCTTTTCTAAATTCAATTATCTTAGATTGATACTATTTGTCTAGATTTTTTTTATTTAAAATTGATATTCAAATAATGAAATGTGTAATTTTTACTATATAAGTAAGAAGTTTGACGTGATAAATGATATATTAGATAGATAGATAGGTTACCATTAAGAATCACTTTTTTGACCCACTTTCTCATATTTGCTTTTCTAAATTCAATTATCTTAGAGTGATACTATTTGTCTAGATTTTTTATTTTATTTTAAATTGATATTCAAAATAATGAGATGTGTAATTTTTAGTTATTATGTAAATAATAATATTAATTATAATTTATTGGAGCATGGAGTTTATTATGATGAAACATATGCTCTTTTTATTCAAATGACGTATGTCAAATACATCATGTTTATTATTGTCAAACAATGGGGTCTTCATTGACTCGACGTGAGGAATGTATGTCAACTAACTATAAGGGGTCTTGAAAGAAGAAGTGTACATATGTCGACCGATGAGGTAATAAATTTTTTTAAGTAAAGTTACTCATTTCCTCAAAAGATTATCTTTTAAGAAGTACATATATTGAGAAGAAAATTGTCAATAAAAATACATTAAAGAAAAGAAGCATTTAATTTAATGTAACATTTCGAAAAAGTAAATGCAAGTTGTTTTCTTTTTACCAAACTTGTTTGCGGGGATGGCCGCGGTTTCCAGAACCGCTGTTTCGATTCTGGAATCGTCGGTTTTGATCCTCTTAAGAGAAGAATCGGAACAGGAACCGACTAATTTTTTTTTTTCCAAATGGCTTATTTTCAAAGAATTTTTTTTATTTTATTTTTATTAATAGAAGCAGAATCGGCAGAACCCCGGTTTCAGTTCTCTCTGATTCTTGAACCGGCAGTTCCAACTCTATTTTTACTAAAATTGAAATCGGGACTGTAGATCCCGATTCCGGTCCTCCAATTCTGAATCGGAACCAGCCGGGCCGTCTGTTCGGTAGATCCAGGGCTGTCGGTGCGGTCGATCCGAATCATGGCCGACCCCACTTGTTTGAACTTCAGTAGTTCTTTTTATCACAACAGATGTCCCATTTGCAATATTTATCAGTATTTTGAACATTTTAAATGAAATTCCGACATACTGATTAAAACATTTATTTCTATTTCCAAAATTACATGCACAAAAAAAATCTTTAGTTTTTTATTTAAAAAAGAAGAAGAAGAAGAAGTACAAATGATACTCACGATAGATTTTTTTTTAATTGAATAAAAAGTCCATTTATTATTTGGGCAGTTAGATTATTCTGGTTTGATTGGTGGCTTAGTAATGACAACAAGGATCCCACAATCAGTTTAATAATTAAAGCAATCATAATTAATTCCTTTAATTAGCTTTTTATTATTAAACAATAAAAAAAAAAAGAATTTAGAATGATCAAACAGTGATATTTCAGTGTTGTAATGGAATGAGAGCCGTCCACGTGGATTCATTTACATTTAAAATTAAAAAAATCTCGTATTAAAACAAAAGAAAAGATGCAGTCTCTTGAAAAACCCCGAACGGTGAATAAAGAAAGAAATACGGATTCGAAGCATTTGTTGTTAGACGATTCCATTAAAATGGAACACTTAACATGGCATTTGCTTTAAATGACTAGACTGTTTCTTGTAGCTTTGAATCACAGCAAATATGTGTATATATAAATACGCGCCGCTCTGTCATGCTTGCCCAACAAGCTCTCTGTGGTTAGAAAAGTACTGCATGGATTGATAACAATGACGATCAAATGCACAAAATGGATACTGTTCGATTTGTCCATCTGGGGTACAGGATCATTTTTTTTTTTTTTTTGAGAATTGACTGCAAAGTTTCTCTTTGTTTGAAAAGATATTGTCCTTTTTTCCAACTCTCATCTTCGACTTGTTTATTGAGAGACTATATACCTAGGTTTTTACATAGAGGTCCTCCTTTGAATATTCTCTGATCAATGTGGTTGCTCTGGCCTGCTACTGTTTAGTGGGCTTGAGTCTTTTTTTTTTTTTTTATTGGAAATAAAATAAGGAAAAAAAATAGTAATACCTTTCAATGAAATTGAGGCTTTGAGATTTTAAATTTGAATATCTTATTTTCATGTAAAAATAAATAAATAAAAATAAAAGTCTCTCTTTGCATTGTTTCTATGCGTGTAGCCTGCCCATTGCAGTAGATGATAAAAGTAATCACAAAATGAAAAATAGCCACAGGAAGTAGAAAATCGTAGCCGAGTGTTGCCTTGCCTGTGCTGTGGTGGCCTATCAGAGAGAGGGAGAGAGAGAGGAGGTGATGGATGATGATCATGTGTGGCTGTGAAGAAGGATAGCACACCACAAAACCTCATGTGAAGCCAAATAAAGAAAGACCATCCATCCAACCAAGAATGAATTTTTTTTTTTTTTTGTTGTTGTTGTTCATCAGTACATGTGATGGCTAAACAATCCTGTATAAAAGATTTGTATACACCCAAGTTTAATGATAAGTTTATAATATAATATCCACAAACTGAATTGCCATAAACTGAAATTAAATAATGAATTAGTGAATTTTCAAGATTTTCCTTTTAGTTGAAGTACAAAACAGTTCTAATGTTTTAAAAATTTATAAGACAATACTTAAATTATCAAAAAATTTATTAAAATATCTATTTAGCGGGAAAATCTTTTATGTTTTGAGATAGTCTCTTAAGACTTGAGAATTAAAGATCTGAAAAGAGTCTATTAAAGAAAACTATTTTATAATTATAAATTTGTCACAAGTAACCTCTAAACAAATATAAAAAATTGGCATATACGCTCTTACCTTAAGTGGTTAATACATATCATTTCACCTCAGTAAGCCCTACAATACGTATTTACCAATATGTATAAATTATTTTTCTCTTGTTATTATAGAAGTAGATATCCATACTGTACGTTTAGTGATTCATCTCGGTAGGTCCAGCAGACTTGTTATTAAACTTATAATTGTACCCTTTATATATATATATAATCACAACCACTCATAACTCATGTAGTCGATGCACTTCCCTTCACTTATGTTCTAGGGTTTCGAATCACACCATTGGCAATAAATAAATAACATGCGAGGAGACCACTCCCGATCGACTCCAGACCCAACTGAAGGGGTTCAAATCACACCATTGGTAATAAATAAACAATATGCAGGGAGACCTCTTCCATAGTATAAGAGTTGTTTTTCACACCGTCTCATTAGTCGATCAGTCCAACTGAAGGGGTTCGAATCACACCATTGACAATAAATAAACAATATGCAGGGAAACCCGTAGTGTGGGCATTGCTTTTCACACCGTCTCACTAGGTTCCGATCGACTCCTAACCCAACCGGTATCAGTACTAAAAAAACAAATATAAAAAACCACTTTTGCACTTGATTAGTCCGGAATTATTTGTAATTTTATCAAATTTACCTGACTTTGAAAAACAGTTGGAAGAAATAAGTCTCATATGATGTAAAATGGAAGACTAGAGAGAGATTAATAGGAAGACAATAACGCAAAACATAAAGCAGAAACCACAGCCATACATTGAACCAAAGGCTATCCATAATCTGATCCTCACTTGGTTTTTCAACCATCCCAAAAGCACTACATCCACCAATTATCTCCTGCCCCACTACTCTACTTGATCACACGTTATAACACTTTCAATCTCACTTCTGTCTTTGCTAGACTCACCTATATACAAGTGCTTTTGGTGCTCACACCTGCTGCTTTCTCCTTCCCATAACTGCTCTGCTACTATGGCTTCGGCTACTTTCTCTGTAGCCAAACCATCTCTTCAGGTTCATTTTAACTGATCCTCTTGTGTGTGCGTGTATGTAACCAGTTTCTTCTTACTCTTGTCAATTCTGGGCGGTGCTTAAATGGATGCTATATATTGTTTGTGCTGTGTTTCAGGCAAATGCAAAAGGGTTTACAGACTTTTCAGGCCTACGCAACTCAGCAAGCCTTCCCTTTGCCAGGAAAACCTCATCAGATGACTTCGTTTCAGTCATTGCTTTCCAGACCTCTGCTGTGAGTACTCTTCACACTCTACTTTCAACTCTTTCAATCTCTCTGCTATTGCCTCACATTACTATTCTCAGCTGTCGACTTTCAACTGAAGCCATAATTTCTGTTTATGTTATTGATCGTGTATGTTACTTTTTGAACGACAATTACTACAAAAAGTATATACATAGGAAGCACTGGATGGGCTTGTATTACATGGTCCAGGACTAGTCAAGACTGTATATCTATGATGCATGTAATTTCTCATAAACATTGCCACACTTTCTGTTTGTAATATAGAGACTTTTGTAAGATGAGGTGTTATATAGATAGTTATTGCCTTTTAAATAAGTTATTGATCGTGTACTCATAGACCTATCATTCTTTCGTTAAATTTGAATGAGGTTGGTTATATACAGTGAAAACTCTTTACAGATATGTTTACAAGATCACAGTTTTTATTTCTATGCAATGGTATTTTGATTGTAAAGGAACCATAGTAGTAGTACATGACCACCACTCCAAAGTGTGTATCCAAAATAATTTAAAGAATACTGCAGGAAATCTTATCCGTGATTTTAGTTGTTTATAATTCAATAATAAAATTTCTATTTGCCTGCCACATATGGCCTTTTTTGTTGAAAACAATATTTGTTGTCGTGTTACTTATATGGGGCTTTTGGCATGTGCCTGTGTGCTTGTGTTACTCTGCAGTTGGGCAGCAGCAGTGGGTACAGGAAGGTTGCAGCAGAGGCTAAGTTAAAGGTGGCGATAAATGGGTTTGGTAGGATTGGCAGGAACTTCTTGAGGTGCTGGCACGGCCGCAAGGACTCCCCCTTGGATGTTATTGCCATCAATGACACCGGAGGTGTCAAGCAGGCCTCTCACCTCCTCAAGTACGACTCCACCCTTGGCATTTTTGATGCCGATGTCAAACCTGTGGGTGACAATGCAATCTCTGTCGATGGCAAGGTCGTCAAGGTTGTCTCTGACCGCAACCCTGTAAATCTCCCCTGGAAGTAAGTTATTAGTCTCTCTTTTTGTTATATTTGTCTAATTAAGTTTCAAATGATTAGCATTCATTTATTCAAATGGTTATGATGATGCAGGGAATTGGGAATCGACTTGGTAATTGAAGGAACTGGGGTGTTCGTAGACAGGGATGGTGCAGGCAAGCACATCCAGGCAGGTGCCAAGAAGGTGCTTATTACTGCCCCTGGCAAGGGTGACATCCCAACCTACGTTGTTGGGGTCAATGATGATGCTTACAACCCCGATGAGCCCATCATCAGCAATGCTTCTTGCACAACTAACTGCCTTGCCCCCTTCGTTAAGGTCCTCGACCAGAAATTTGGTAAATATTTCCTTATCTTCTCTCTTTACTACTTTGCCACTCCTTCCAGTGCCACTGTCCTGATTTTGAGCTGCTGGTTATCTACCGCACTCTAAATCTTCAAACTCCCATTATTATCAATTCGATTGTGCAAAAGGAAAAAGTTTAGCTTGATTTTCTTTGGTATGCAAAATAACAGAATAACAAAACGTATGCAGGCATTATCAAGGGAACCATGACTACTACACATTCATACACTGGTGACCAGAGGCTGCTTGATGCTAGCCACCGTGATCTCAGGCGTGCACGTGCAGCTGCTCTCAACATCGTCCCAACTTCAACTGGTGCAGCAAAAGCTGTGTCCCTTGTCCTTCCATCTCTCAAAGGAAAACTTAATGGCATTGCTCTCCGTGTGCCAACCCCAAATGTCTCAGTTGTTGATCTAGTGGTCCAGGTCTCAAAGAAAACCTTCGCTGAAGAGGTGAATGCTGGCTTCAGAGAAAGTGCTGATAATGAGCTAAAGGGTATCCTTTCTGTCTGCGATGAGCCCCTTGTTTCAGTCGACTTTAGGTGCTCTGATGTCTCCTCAACCGTTGACTCATCTCTCACCTTGGTAATGGGAGACGACATGGTTAAGGTGATTGCCTGGTACGATAACGAATGGGGTTACTCTCAAAGGGTTGTGGATTTGGCTGACATAGTTGCCAACAAGTGGAAGTGAGCGGAACTGGCCGTGATCTTAAACGTTGTTTTTCATTTTTGGTTGCCACATTTCTTTGTTCTGCTTTTAGAAATTTCTATTTTTGTCAAGAATGTATAAACTTTATTGTGGAACCTTTTTCGCATGCTTATCATTTATGCAATAAAATTGAGTAAATAACTTCTACTTCTTCTTAATAGAGCACAAAATTAGGACATTCCATTCATGGAGAGTTTACTTTTCCTGATGGTAAATCTTTATTTATTTAGATTGATTCTCCTTTTCCTGATTGTAAATCTTTATTTAATTAGATTGATTCTCCCTTGATTTAGGTTGATTTAGCTTCCTAATGTAAAGTCATAATCAGTGGAGCTCAACTGTATATATTGTAATCTTGGCTGGCAATAATAGTATTACAATATTCATCAAATCTCTTTATGGTATCAGAGCCACATCTGTCCATTGAACAGAAAAAAAACATACACACGATCCTTTACCTCTTATTTTCTTCATTCTTGTTTACCACAATAATCCCAATGGAAACACCAGCAAACAAATCTCAGACCTCTGTCACCTCTCCAGCAATCATCTCTTCACCGACAAACCTTATGACTCAAAGTAATCTTATTCCCGCTAATGGAAATCTGATATCTCTTAATGCTTCTTCACAAATTCCGTCCAAATTCATGAAAAATGGAGGAAACTATGCTTCCTGGAAGTCTTAAATGACCAACCTTTTCTTTGATTATGGACTCTTCGATTTTGTTGATGGCTCTCGACCATGTCCATCACAAACCGACCCAGGTTATCTCTTTTGGATTCGTCAAGATCGTCTTGTACTTCTTGCTATTCAAGCCACGTTCACAGCATCATTAGTCCAACCATTAACAATTGTACCACGTCTGCCGATGCTTGGAACAAATTGGAAACTAGCTATGCTAATCGATCCAACACTCGAATGCAATCCCTCATGTCCAACAAGAAGGAAGGTAAAACAATGGCTGCCTATATGAGTAGGGTGAAAAGTCTTGTTGATGATTTAGCCCTCATTGGTCACCCTTTGAATGACGCCCAAATCATGTCATACACTTTGAATGGTTTGGTCGATGAGTTTAAAGAATTAACGGCAGCCATCCGTATACGTGACACTCATATCTCATTTGAGGATCTCTATGATAAACTACTTGATGAGGAGGTGATTCAAAATCATGGAGAGCCAAATGAGCCAAAGGAGGAAGAAACACAAGTTACTGCACAACTTGCTCAAAAGCGATCGAATTACAGAGGTCATGGTGGTCGAGGAAATCGTGGCAATCAAAACACCACCACTCACGACTCATTTGGCCAGTATCCTCAACCCGATCATACCCAATCCAATCAGCAACAATCCCCTTATGGTCGAGGTATGAGTTATTCAAATTTTAACTCTTACTCGCCATCTTGGAATTCAAATTCTTATCAAGGAAATCAAGGCCAATCTCATATTATTTGTCAACTATGTGACAAACCAGGTCATAGTGCAAAAACATGCCGCTCTCGTAGTCAACCATCCTCTTATCATTCTCGGCCTCAAGCTAATATTGCTGAAAGAGACTCAAGCCACACAAATAAAAATTGGGTTCTTGATTCGGGTGCAACACACCATATTACTTCTGATCTTCAGAATCTCTCCATGCACTCTAACTATGTTGGGAACGAGAATGTTATAGTTGGTAATGTAATGGAATATCTATATCTCATGTTGGTTCCTCTACTATTGATTCTTCTACTGCCTCCTTTACATTAGATAATATTTTGTGTGCACTTTTGATAAAGAAAAATTTAATATCTGTTAAAAAATTTTGTCAACAAAACAATACTTCTATCGAATTTTTTCCTGACTATTTTCTTGTAAAGGATCTGAATACGAGAGCATCCTTGGCGAAAGGCTGGAGTAAAAATAACTTGTACGAGTGGTCATCATTCACCTCACCTCTCAAGTCATCCAATTTCAAACCTTCTGCCTATATTGCTCTCACATCTCAATTATGGCATCAACGTCTTGGCCACCTGTCACCTCCTATCCAAAAAAAGATTTTATCTAGTAATAAAATTTCAATTTCAAACTCATCTGATTTTAATAAATTATGTGATTCATGCCTTTGCAATATAAGTCACAAGTTATCATTTAAAATGTAACATCCCTAATTTTGAATAATTAATTTTGAATATGTGAATATAAATTTTGTGAGTTGAGGGGTGTAAACGTAATGAAATGTATGTTTATTTTTATGGTTTCCAGGTGGACCAGATGGAACGGTCCAGAAATGATGCATGAAGAAAAAGGAGTGAAAAAACTGGGGCAGTGTGTACCGCGACCACATATCGTAATGAGCTGCTTGCGGCGAAAAATGGCATTTTCGGACAGTGAGCAACGCGACCTGGTCACCGCGACCACAGATCGCGCTGACTGGCTCGTGATGAAAAAGTGAAATTCTGGCAGTGAGCAACGCGACCAGGGTACCGCGATGGGTGATCGAGATGAAGGCGGTGGAGTTGCTCTAGTGAGCAATGCGACCTGGTGGCGCAACCACAGGTCGCGACGACCGAAAGATTATAAAAAAAATAAGCTCGTCGAGGAAGCTTCACGAAAGTCAGACAGAAGAATAGAGAGGGAGAGACCAAGAGAAAAAGAAAGAGAAGAAAGAAAGAAGAGAAAGAAGAACAAGAAGAAGAAGAAGAAGAAGAAGAAGAAGAAGAAAAAGAAAAAGAAGAAGAAGAAGAGGAAGAGAAGAAAGGAAAGAGAGAAGGAAAGAAAAGAAAAAGGTGAAAGAGAAAGAGAAAGGGAAAGGAAAAAGAAAACCTAGAAACGCGATTGTCGAGAAGAAAACGGTATCCAAGTTGGTGTATACCTGTTTTCGAAACTCTTACAAAAGTATGAAGTATTTTTAGTCTGAATCTGCAATTTATTTAAATAACCTAGTGATTATATGTCTATATTGTCTTTCTTGGAATGATTGTATTTTAGATTGTATTTCGATTATTACGATTTTGTTGAAATTACTTGTTTTAGACTTTTGTATGAATATTGTTTATTTTCCATGAAAACCTATGTATATTTGAAGAATATTGTTTGAATTGTATATTTATTGAGTGACCGTTGATTTGTAAATTACAGTGAATATTTGAAAATGTTTTATTGAAACGGCCCTAGGTTACTTAGACATAGAAATGGATATAGGAGGTTGGTATACCAGCTGGGTTAGTTTAGCAGTACTGTGCCGTTATTATCAGTGATTGTTGTTGCGGGGCAATCTCGGACAATCACAATGATTCTAGTGATTGTTGTTGCGGGACAATCTCGGACAATCACATAGATATCAGTGACTGTTGTTGCGGGGCAACCCCGGACGTCACATTGAAACTACAGTGATTAGACCCATATTCCAGTCCTGAAAAATTATGTTGAGTATTCTAGAGGGCCAGAATTGAAGTGAATTGAATAATATATTTATAAGTGAATTTCAAAATCGATTTTATACGTTTATGATTATAACTTAATTTATGATTTGGTTTTGTTGTTTCTATAGAATTGATTTCATCAGTTTTATTTCTGTAAATGATTTGCATCGTAACATTTTTATATACGATCATATTGTGATATTTTTATTATGAAAAGTTATTTATAATTTTAATACTTGAGTTTAGTGTACACCCACTAAGCTATATGCTTAGCGCGTCGATTTTTATCGCGCGTAGGTCACAGGGATACCGAGGCAGAGAAAGAGTAGAGAGGAGGTACCTGCAGTTAGAAGAATTCAGAGTCACCACATTGATTGGGTAGCTATATAATTTTGTATGTTATATTCAGTAAGCATGCATATACAGAAGTCTGTACAGTCGATACAATATATATATATATATATATATGTTTTGTAAATAATTTATGATTTCTGTTTGTTTTTATTTTAAAAAGGTTTAAGTTTGTACCTATAGAATTCTGAATTATTTTATTTTAAAACTGTTTGAAAGTCGCACTAAACGGTAGAGTGCGCATTTGAATGAAATGAGATTTGAAGTGTTGTTGTG
Organism: Xanthoceras sorbifolium; assembly: GCA_003430845.1. Taxonomy (NCBI): domain Eukaryota; kingdom Viridiplantae; phylum Streptophyta; class Magnoliopsida; order Sapindales; family Sapindaceae; genus Xanthoceras; species Xanthoceras sorbifolium. The sequence goes on along the minus strand of CM010608.1, from coordinate 17,258,198 downwards.
GAATTTATTGGAATTGAGTGTGATTTGAAACAGATTTTGAAAAATCAGAAAATCAGAGGAAACTCTGCCGAAATTTAAAAAAAAAAAAAAAACTGAATTTTTGATGGGCTCACTAGAAAAACATTTTTAAATTACAAAAGGATATGATTTTAAATGGTTTGAAATGAGAAACGAGAATTTAGAAAGTTTTAAAAACCCTGTAACGCTCCCTGGGTCGATTCAGTCGGGTCGGGTCAGGGGATGTTACATTAAAATTCCTCTGTCAGTTGTGATAAACCATTTCAAGTTATTTATTCGGGTGTTTGGGGTCCTGCCCCTATTAATTCATTTGGCAATTTTCAATACTATGTCATTTTTATTGATTATTTTATAAAGTATACCTGGCTATATCCTCTTAAATTGAAATCTGATGTGTTTGGTATCTTTGAAAAATTCAAAAAACTTATTGAAAATTTCTTCCAGACTCAAATAAAAACCATGTACACAGATGGAGGTGGCGAGTATAAAGCTCTATCTCATCTTCTCGCTCGCCATGGAATCCAACACCTCACTTCACCACCTTACACTCCCGAACATGTTGGCTCCGTTGAACGCAAATACCAACATATAGTAGGCACTGGCCTTACCCTTCTCCACCATACTGCCATACCTCTTCGTTTTTGGTCATATGCTTTTCAAACTGCCATTTACCTCATTAATTGCATGCCAACACCTATCTTACAAAATGATACACCTTACCATAAATTATTTGGCCACAATCCTAAATACACTTCCCTTCGAGTCTTTGGTTGTCTTTGTTATCCCTAGCTTAGACCTTATAACACCCACAAACTTGAACCCAGATCCCGCCCATATGTGTACCTCGGTTTTTCTCTGTCTAATCACTCTTTTATTTGTTTTGATACTAAATCAAATAAAATATTTATTTCCAGGCATGTTGTCTTCTTTGAGAAATTCTTTCCTTATAAATCTAAATCATATCCATATTTGTCCATATCTGACCAATCTTTTTCCAAATTGCTTTCCATTTTTACAAGTAAAAATTTTAAAAACATTACAACTCCAAGTTCTAACCCATCTGAATCTCTTTTCTTACCAAATTCGGCTGCCCACTTCATACCCTCTCCATCTCATTCAATTTTAAACTTTTCTCAACCTTTTCTCCATATTTCAACTCCTCAATCCTTTTCTCCTACTCACACGGTTGGTTCTCCTCCATCTTTACAAAAGGATGCCTCTCAACATTCTCCAACATAGGTAAGTGTCTCTTAACCTTATATTTCATCTCTTGTCCTCTCACTCAAACCTAACATAAGTCCGCAAAACAAACCCAAAACATCCTCTGTCTCTTCTCCCAAACCAGGTCAGCCATCTCGAATGGTCACTCGTGCTCAAAATAACATCTACAAATCCAAAATACCTTTCTTTCTCCATACAACAACGTCCACTTTCTCTCCTCAAATTGAACCCACATCATTCATCCAAGCCAATAAACACTCTCATTGGCGTAATGCCATGAAAGAAGAGTTTCTTGCCCTCAAACATAACAAAACCTGGTCCTTAGTACCTTCGTCACCCACACAAAATATTGTTGGATGTAAATGGGTCTATCGAATCAAAAGAAACCCAGATGATTCTATCGCTCGCTATAAGGCTCGCATTGTAACTAAAGGTTTTCACCAACGGCCGGACATTGATTTTAATAAAACGTTTAGCTCGGTAGTTAAACCAACCACTATTCGTCTCGTTCTTAACATTGCAGTGTCTCGTGGTTGGGTTTTGAATCAACTGAATGTTAATAATGCTTTTTTTGCAGGGCACTCTCTCTGACCATGTTTTTATGCAGCAATCCCAAGGTTTTGTGGACTCTCGCTATCCAACTCATATTTGCAAGTTACACAAAGCCCTCTATGGTCTTCACCAAGCTCCTCGAGCATGGTATAATGAACTCCGCTCTTTTTTGCTCACCAATGGATTCCTTAATTCCAAGAGTGATACATCTCTTTTCATCTACAACTCTGGGCCTCACATCATGTATTTACTTATATATATGGACGATATTATTCTCACTAGCAACCATCCTGCTACCATCCGCACCTTCACTGCCCAACTGTCCAGTCAATGTTCCCTCGAGGACCTCGGCAAGCTGAGTTATTTTTTGGGGGTTGAAACAACTCGGTCCTCCACTGGTCTCTTTTTGTCTCAGCAAAAATATATTCTGGATTTTCTTCAGAAAAATAATATACATGAAGCAAAGGAGGTTAACACACCCTTATCATCTTCAGAAACACTCAAACTTGATGATGGCTCTCCTAGTCATGATCCTACTGAATATCGTCAGGTTCTTGGTTCTCTTTAATATCTTTCTCTTACAAGACCGGATGTAAGTTTTGCAATCAATAAGTTAGCACAATTTATGCATCACCCATCATCTACTCACTAGAATGCAGTTAAACGAGTCCTTCGTTATCTCAAAGATACATTTCATTATGGAATCTTCCTCTCTGCTCACTCGTCTATCTCTCTTCATGCATTTGCCGATGCCGATTGGGCTGGTGATGCAGATATCCGCCACTCTACATCGGCATATGTTATTTTTCTTGGCTCCAATCCTGCTAGTTGGAGTTCCAAGAAGCAATTTACTATTGCCCGTTCTTCTACCGAGGCCAAGTATCGGGCCATTGCCGCTGCTACTGCCGAAGTCAATTGGATTACTAATATTCTTAGTGAACTTGCCATCTCTCTCCCGACTTCTCCAACTATCTACTGTGACAATATTGGTGCCACTTACTTGTGCTCCAATCCAGTTTTTCACTCACATATGAAGCATATTGCCATTGATTTTCACTTTGTGCGTGACCAAGTTACTTGTAAGTTACTTCGTGTAACACCCCCAGATCCGAATCCACTCGGACCGAATCGGGGAGGGCTACCGTATACAGAAAATAAATTTCAGACAGAAACTTTAAGTAATGATCCAAATAAATATTTAAAAATTATGGTCCAAAAGATTTTTTGAAAATTTCGCCAGAGTTTCCTCTGTTTTTCTGACTTTCCAAAACTTGTTTTTACAATTCATAAAATCCACACTTCTATAATCTCAAATCAAATTGCGCACCTTTCCACATCCGGTGCGACTTACCAAAACAAATTATATCAAAATATTTATAAATATTCAACTTCAAAAGCATTAAATTCCATGGGCCCAAATATTACAAATATTTACATATATACAAAAAAACTAAATACTGTTTCAAATATTTACAAAAATATTCTTGTCCATACATGCCTTTATAATACATATAAAACATCAAAGATATATTGGCTACCAAAAATGCGGGAGCGATGTGACTCAGGACTCAATCACTGCAGACTCAACTCTTTCCAGCTTTATCTTCTTCCTAAACTCTCTTACCTGCGTGTGAGAAACTCAACACGCTAAGCATAACGCTTAGTGGGTGTACCCAAAATCTAATTGTATAAACATAATATAATATCTCAATAACGCAAATAACATATAAAACCAACATATGGGGCACAATTAAATCAAATATTTCAAATATATATATATATATATATATATATATATATATATATATATATGTATTGGAAAAACGATAACAAATATTATATCAAAGCAATTATCAACAACATCTTCCGAAATCGGAATAAAATATTGTATCAAACTTATTAATACCAAATCAAATCAGATAACAAATTATATTTTATTTCTATTTTCATTTTAGGCTCCTTGTAGCACCCCCCGACCCGACCCGGCCGGACCGACCCGGGGAGCGCTACTCGGACTTTCAAACTTTTTCAAAACTAGTTTTATACGTTTCAAAAATCATACATTTTAAAATCTTTGTGAGCCCAAAACAAATAATTAAACTTTTTACGAAAATCCGGCAGAGTACCGTTTATTTTTCGGACTTTCCAAAACCTGTTTTTACACAATCAATTCAATACCAATTTCAATAACACTTCAATAACAATTTCAAACAATTGCGCACTCTGCCGTTTAGTGCGACTTATCAATCACAATTTATAAAATAAAACAGTTCAAACTTTTATATATATATACGGACATTCAGAAATCGTAAAGTAATTAATTAAAAACATATTACAAAACATATTTACAATTCCCTGTATATGCATGCTTTCAGAATATATATACATAACAAAAATATCGCTACCCAACTGTACAATCCTGTGACTCGGTCTGCAATTCTTCCAGTTCTTCAGTCTTTACCTTCGTCCGGATTCTTGGTACCTACGCGTTAGACACAAAAACTAACGCGCTAAGCATAAAGCTTAGTGGGTGTACTAAAATCTCAATATGGAAACATATATAACTTTTAATAATAAATAAATCACAATATATATATGTCAATTCAAATCATGTTTAAAACAATTAAATTTTAGAATCAAAGTATATAATAATTTCAAGCACTTGAACTTCAGTAATGAGGTCAATATATAATTTTCGATCAATAAAAACATTCAATACACTTTTCAATTCCAATCAATTCTGGCCCGCTAGAATACTAAACATATACGGACTGGAATATGGGTCAAGCTCCCAACCCCCAGAACGAATTCTGAGGAGGTACGTGTCTCCCAACTCTAGGACCGTGGGTACGGAACCTAGAGAGGTACATAGCTCCCTATCCCAGGAACGAATCCTTGGGAAGGTACATTAACTCCCAACCCCCGGGACGAATCCCGAGGAGGTACGTATCTCCCAGCCTCTGGACGAATCCAAGAGGAGGTACATCAATATCATCAATATCAATCAATCACTATCGGCGCAGTACTGCTCAATAAAACCCAGCTGGTATACCAACCTCCTATATCCATTTCTATGTCTACGTATCCTAGGGCCGTTTCGATCAACCAAATTCACAATCAATTTCGCAAAAATTACTCAATAATCGATAATCATTCAATAGTCATATAAATCACATAATAAACTTCAAGAAATATGAACAATATTCACATACAAGTCTAAATCAACTGTTTAAAACGAAATCGGAAATATTCGAAACACAAACAAATGCGATCTCGTATAAAATCTTTCCATAAGTATATCAATTTTTACACATCGAAATTCGAAATCGAAAACATTTAACAAAATCAAAATCGAAAACAATTAACGAAATCGAAATCGGAAACAATTAACGAAATCGAAATCTAAACGAAAACGAGAAACGTAACGAAAACAAAAACGTAAACGATAACGAAATGTTTTTCGTAACGATTTCGAAAAAAAAAACAACGTACACCAACCTCGGTACCGTCTTTTCGTTCGAGAATCGCGGTTCTACGATTTCGTCTTTCCTTTTCCTTTCTCCTACACTTACTTTCTCTCTTTTCTCTTTCTTTCCTCTTCTTCTTCTCCTTCTTCTTCTTCTTCTTCTTCTTCTTCTTCTTCTTCTTCTTCTTCTTCTTCTCGCTCTTCTCTCTCTCTCTCTCTCTGTTCTGTGATGATTTCTGGCTTCTTCGAGAAGCCACTTCTTTTTTTTATATTTTTTTCGCTACCGCGACCGCCGTCGCGACCTGTGGTCGCGGCACCAGGTCGCGACACTCACTGGAGTGCGCGCCCTGGTCGCGCGAATGGTCGCGTTGCTCTCTGCCTGTTTTTGACAATATCATCGCGAGCAGTCCATCGCGACCTATGGTCGCGGTGGCTGGTCGCGTTGCTCACTGCCAGGTTTTGCCATTTTCATCGCGAGCAAGCCATCGCGACCTGTGGTCGCGGTGACTGGTCGTGGTACTCACTGCCAGATTTTGCGTTTTTCACCGCGAGCGAGCCATCGCGACCTGTGGTCGCGGTGACCAGGTCGCGATGCTCTCTGGTTCAGTTTTCCAATTTTTCATTTTTCACTATTCAATCCGGTCCACTTGAAATCATAAAATAAACATACATTTAATTACCTTTACACCCCCTCAAATAGTAAAATTTTATTTTCACATATTTCATATATATCAAAAATTCATTACCCGCAATCCGGGATGTTACACTCCTGATATACTAAACATATTTTTCGGACTGGATTACGGGCTATACAGAACAAAGTTGGATACCAACGGAGGACCCACTTCCATATACATATCAGAATTAGACACCAACGGAGGACCCGCTGCGTATCCCATATACATACTAGAATCGGTGTAGTACTAATCAGAAAACCCAATTGACATGTCAATCTCCTATATCCATATCTATGTTTACATATATCAGAGCCAAATCACTTTTCGAAAATCATATAATTCATTCCGAACAGAATCGTCAATTTAAATTCTGAAATCATATCCAAATCAGCATACACATTTTCGGAATTCGAATCGCATCAATATACATATATAAGCAAATTACAAAATCGTTTCCGAAAATATTTCTGAATCCAGAAATCGCTTCAAATCACATGCAATTATATATCGTAAATTCATAGTATATCCAAATGCCCCAAATCACTTTTCGAAACAAATCGCAAAACAATATATACAAAATCGCTTTTAATAATATTCTCCGTAATATTACTATAATCAAAACATATCGAAAATCAATTCAGAATATTTTTCGTAAACAATATTATGGATCCAGAATATATTCCAAATATACGTAATCCAAAACATCCCAAAATCAATTTTAAATAATATATCATAATCAATATAGCTCAAATAAACTAAAAACAATATAATATAACGATTCCGAAATATTCTAAAAAATCTGAAAAATACGAAAACGGTATCACCAAACCTGAATACCCTTTTTTTTACTCTTTTCCTTCTTCTCCTTCTCTTTTCTTCTTCTTCTTCTTTCTTTCTTCCCTTGGCCGATTGCCTCTCCTTCTTTCTTCTTTTTTTTTCTTTTCTTCTTTTCTTTCTTCTTCTCACGCCAAGCTCTCTTTCTTTTCTTTTTTTTTGGTTTCTGGTGAGCCAAATTTTTATTTGACTTGGGTTTTTATCGTGTGTTCCTCACACACACACACAAATACATATATATATATATTATATAAATATCTTCCTAATTACTAATTGCTCCCTTAAACTTCTTAAAATCCAACAATGATACAAATTTACTCTTAATCACATTTCATCTCAATAATTATTCCAAAAATATTCTACATCTATCCAATTACCAAATTGACTTCACCAATATTCAATTGAACTCATTATCATCCAAATGCACCATGAAAATAATATACTTTTCATAATTACGGAAAATTAGGGGCGTTACACTTCGAATATCTCATGTTCATACCACGGATCAACTTGCTGACTCGCTAACTAAACCGCTTGCGAAGCAGCACTTTTATGTTCATCAATCCAAGCTTAGCATCCTTCCCGGACCCTTGCGCTTGCGGGGGCATGATAGAGTACAAAATTAGGACATTCCATTCATTGAGAGTTTACTTTTCCTGATTGTAAATCTTTATTTGTTTATATTGATTCTCCTTTTCCTAATTGTAAATCTTTATTTAATTAGATTGATTCTCCCTTGATTTAGGTTGATTTAGCTTCCTTGATTTAGGTTGATTTAGCTTCCTAATGTAAAGTCATAATCAGTGGAACTCAACTGTATATATTGTAATCTTGGCTGGCAATAATATTAGGGCGAATTGTACTCAAGTACCCTGATTTATAACGTAATTGCACGTTTAATGCCAGTTTTGCCATAATTGCACTCGAGTACCTTGTAATCCGTTGACCGCCGTTAAAGTAACGGTTGACCAAACGAATTCAGGAAAAATGACAAGATTGCCCCTGCATAAATGTGTTATGACATAAAATTTAAAAAATAATAATTTAATTTATTTTTTTTTGAAAAAAATTAAAAAAAAATCACAGATCTGGAAATGGAAGAAATTTCCAGATCTGAATTCCTTTACAATAAAAAAAAAAATCAAAAACTCCATTCTCAGATGGAGAAATACTCAGATCTGGAGATGGAAAAAGTTTTCCAGATCTGGATTCCTTAAGAGTTACAAAGGAAAAAAAAAATTAAAAACTACTGGGTTCGAGCACGAACCCAGAACTGGGTTCGTGTTCTTCGAGCACGAACCCAGATCTGGGTTCGTGTTCTTCGAAAAAAATTTTAAAATTTTTTTTAACTTTTTTTTTTTTGGTGATGTGGTGGAAGAGTTTCCAGAATCTTCCATCTTTTTTTTTAATTTATTTTTTAATTTTTTTAATATATTATTTTTAAAATTAATTAAAATATGACGTGGCATGTTTTTATTGGTTGGATGATTTTTAAATTTTTTTTAAAAATGAATTTAAACGTAAAAGACCAATTTGTCCCTGAATCCGTTTGGTCAACCGTTACTTTAACGGCGGTCAACGGATTACAGGGTACTTGAGTGCAATTATGGTAAAATTGGCATTAAACGTGCAATTACGTTATAAGTCAGGGTACTTGAGTGCAATTCGCCCATAATATTATTGCAATATTCATCAAATCTCTTTATTTCTAAGGTTTGTTCAATTATGGGCGAAATCAACTTTTAGGTTTATTGATAAAGACTTCCCCTCCTGTTAACTAATTTTTGGATTTTTTTTAATAAAGACTTGCCTTGATCAACTGTAATATTTGACTGAATTTAACTAAGGACATGGGAGATATTTGTCAATAAACAATAAGTTAACTCCGGTTGTAGTTGGTAAAACTTTAAAGAAGTAGATATAATTAGCTGAATAAATTTCTTACTTTCGAACACATTGGCAACCAAAGATAAAAATAAATAAAATTAGGAGCTATTACTGCAGTTAGCAGTGATCCTGAGTTTGATTAGATATTCTAGCTAATACAATCTTCGCCAAATCGCGAACATCATACGAAGCTTGTGCAAGGTTCAAGAATTGATATTCAAATGAAATCGCATGTGGGAAGTCACCTCTAAAACAACTCATGAATGTAATGAATTTCATGTTTGTACCATCATTTATTAGCTCATAAAAACAGTTTTACATTTCTTGTTTAAGAAGCAGAGCTTGTAAGAAAAATAAGCTGAAGAACATGCCAAATATGAAAACACCAGATAGCAACTCACTTACTTGTCAGTCCACTGTAATGCAATGACATTTGAATTGCTGGCGCTTTTACTGACAAGGAGTGAGGATCCAAAACATAAACAATTAAAATAATGCCAAGAAGTGTTTTAAGACAGTGCGGGAAAAATCACCACAACTAGTTAGATGGATTTAATAACAAAGAAAATTTTATCAGTTATATCATTTTAACATTTGTTCTGTCTATCGCGTTAGATTTAGTTATTTTTTTTATTTTTTTTACTGCCGCAAAACTGGGGTTCCATCTGATAATGTGAAGCTGGAACTGTATGGGGTTTGAGCCCAAAAAGAACTGCTATTGCTAATTACACTAGGCAAATACATAAGCCAACTTATCAGTTATCAGCAAGAACCCAAATGGCAGCCATTGCTGCTTCTGCTTCTGCTTCAAGGACCCTCCTTTTCTCTCATCACAAACTCTTTCTATCTCCATTTTTGACGAGTGTTTTTACTCGCTACACCACCACTCGTCAAAAATCTCACTTTCTCTTCAACAGCCACCGCAACATCTTCAACAACACTTCCATTCGCTTCTCTTCCCTCACCAGCCCGAGCCCTAGCCCCAGCCCCAGTCCCAGTCCCGGCCTCCAATCACCCCATGAAACCCACAACCTCGACCCCCCCAATGTAATCGATATCCTCGAAAAAAGAGGCTTACTTGAATCCCTCACCAGCGACAATCTAAGGTCTCTCGCTTCTTCAACCAACAAGACTCTCAAAGTCTACTGCGGTTTCGACCCCACCGCCGAGTCCTTGCACTTGGGTAACCTCCTCGGCATCATCGTCCTCTCTTGGTTCGTCCGCTGCGGACATCAAGCCGTCGCCTTGATCGGCGGCGCCACCGCTCGTATCGGAGACCCTTCTGGTAAGTCCCTCGAAAGGCCCGAACTTGATCTCCATACTTTAGATAAGAACACTCTTGGTATTGAAAACACTGTCTCCACAATCTTGAATTCCAGTTCGGTTGCAATCTTGAATAACTATGATTGGTGGAAAGACTTTCGCTTGTTGGATTTTCTCAAACAAGTGGGTCGGTTTGCGAGAATTGGAACCATGATTGCTAAAGAGAGTGTCAAAAAGAGGTTAGAATCCGAGCAAGGAATGAGCTACACTGAGTTCACTTACCAGTTGTTGCAGGGGTATGATTTTCTTTATCTGTTTCGAAACGAGGGTGTTAATGTTCAGATTGGAGGAAGTGATCAGTGGGGCAATATAACTGCTGGGACTGAGCTTATTCGAAAGATTTTGCAGCCAGATGTTAGTGATGAGGCTTATGGATTGACATTTCCTCTTTTGCTCAAGAGTGATGGCACCAAATTTGGGAAATCAGAGGATGGTGCAATTTGGCTCTCCCCATCAATGCTATCTCCCTACAAGTTCTATCAGTATTTCTTCTCAGTTCCGGATGCTGATGTGATTAGGTTTCTCCGGATTTTAACTTTCTTGGAGTTGGAGGAAGTTGATGAGCTGGAGAGGGATATGAAGAGACCTGGTTATGTTCCTAACACAGCTCAGCGAAGACTTGCCGAAGAAGTTACTCGTTTTGTTCATGGCGAAGAGGGTTTGAACGAGGCTCTTAAGGCTACTGAAGCTTTGAGGCCTGGAGCTGAGACTAAGTTGGATTGGAGGACCATTGAAGCTATTGCTGAGGATGTGCCTTCCTGCTCTTTGGCCTATGATCAAGTTGTGAATCTTTCGCTTGTCGACCTTTCAGTGTCTGCTGGTCTGGTTGACAGTAAATCGGCTGCCCGACGTATGCTGAAGCAAGGCGGGCTTTACTTGAACAACAACAGAGTTGATAGTGAAAGTAAGAGAATTGAGCCTAAGGACATTGTGGATGACAAAGTTCTTCTTTTATCTGCTGGCAAGAAGAATAAGGTTGTTGTACGGATTTCTTGAGCACTCTTTTATTCGACAGATGATTGTTTATTTCAAATTTGTTCCATTTATCTTGTCAATTGGATTACTTCTCTGCATAACAAATTTTTTATTTTCATGCTATGCGAAGAAAATCTTAAGAAGCTATTTATGAAATGGCTACTCACAAATTTCCCAATCTTTAAGTTTTGAGTGGCTGAATTTTCACTGTCATGTATGTTGAAGAATAACTTGCTCATGTGATGACTGGGAAGGCTCCAATATTGAGTCTGCAAATAGTGATTGCTGGATACATGTTCACTGCTCGAAGTATTTCCATGAGACCATGACTGTGGATAATTATTCCTTTAAGAAGAAGATATTTTAAAATTTTTATATAAATTTTGGTATGCTTGATGAGGATATTAAGAGTATGTTATGTTTGAAAACTTCAAAATTGGAACTGTAACTTAGGAAGTTCTGTTGTAACTGGTTTAAAAACAAGACATAATTTTTCACTGATAGGCTTACTTCTCAATTAACCATTTGAGCTTTTCAATCATTGGTTTTGGTTCTGGATGGGTTTCAGAGGGCTGGTCTCTAACATATAATCTGGAACTTAGTTTTTTTGTGTATGATACCTAGCTGTTGTTTGTTCTTGAGATGGTCCTAATTTTTAATGGTCTTTTCTTTTTCTTCTGACCTGAAGAAGGGTAGATCATGAGAGTGGTGCATGTTTCTGTTTCATATATTACCACATCAGATCGGATTGAGAATGTATGCTTGTACCCATTATTTTTCCACTGTATTGCCCCATCATACACCTTTTATGACTGAGCATTCTTATTCATTATAAAGCTGGTGTCTCAATTTATGAAGAAACTTATCTTGTCATTGAATCTTCATGGTAAGTTTTATAGCAGAGGTGGTGTCCACAATCTTCTGATGAAATAAGCTTACAATAAGGTATTATTAGTGCTGAAAATTTAGGTTTTAAATGGTACCTTCGATTTTCACATGTTCCTTCTGTTTTTAACAGAAGTTGATAAGAGACTATTTCTGAATCTAAGTTGCTATCCTATTTAAGTTGAATCTTTTCATTTCTTGAATCTTGATCTCTTTTTCAAAAGATGGAAGCTCATTATCTTTTTCTTTTGATATCATGCTTATCCTCAAGTTTATAGTGGCCACAAAAACTTGAGGTATTCTGTGTGCTGTGCCCATGGATCTGGACTGTAGCAAATCCATTCTCAGCTAAAAATGTTTTGTCTCCTTTTACTTGTGGCCACTTGCATGTGACCTCTCATTTACAGGATGCCACATATGGATTTATTAACTCCTGGATTCTCTTTCTTTGACTATATTGGTGAAGAAAGTTCTTAGATTATCTTCTTGTAATGCTTCAAGCAATGATCGAAACAACCATGTACACCTTTTTTTATTGCCCAATTGTTCATCCAAATCGAATATTATATTCAGTACTCCTGGAGCTTGTGCTCCTTAACCGCATGAAAGTAGGCATCACAAGTTGGATTTATGTGTGAGCTAAGTAGCCGAGTTTCCCGGTAGCACAGCATAAACTATCATTTCTTAGTGAGAATGATATTGTTTAATGTTTAATGGTCTGATCGGTCAATGTTATCATCAATGGAGGTGGGAGATAGTCATCACTAAGCGCTTCTTGGCTATGTTGTTGCTTTACTTTGTATCATGTGTTTCTTCTCTTTCTTTTTCTGTTTTTTACTTTTTTTTCCCCTTTGGGTCACCACTCACCAGGATTGAATCATGTGCGATTGTTCAGAATCCTTGATATTGGTATATTGTTATTTAGTGCAGCGTCGCATCATATCACATGTAGAGCCAGATGTTTCTCTGTTTTCTTTTTTGTTTGTGTCCAAGTTCAGAAACTTACCTGCACCTCTGTTCGATCCGAAATCAAAGTAAATAGGATGTAACTGCAGAGAAATGGAGGTTTCAGATTGTAAATCACTGTACACATCTTCAACTTTGTTAGATGAGATTTAAGCAATTATTTATCCATGCTATCTTTGTTTACTTTATCATCCTTTTAGTTGATACTCTTGCGCACAAGTTGGCGATGCATATTCTTTTGGGCAGTCACTTATAGGATAAGTAGAAGGTGCATGTTACTGATTATAGTGTAAGAGTAAGGTAATCCAAACCCGTGACTTAAGTTGCAGCCATCAAGTCACAAGAATAACAACCTTGGCCCCATGACAGATTAAGAGAGGAAACCAAAAGAGTTGCTGAAAGCAACCCCACTTCCCCACAAAATCACAGATACCCTCCCTTCCAATTTCAACTTCAATGCATGCATTGATAGTCAGGGAACATTGAACTAACAATAAAACTTGATAAAAATACATAAGCAGAATATCTGCCGTAACAATATGAATGAAGATAACAAGTCGAAGGCACGGACAGTCTCTCCCTCGCCTTGTTTTAGTACTATCTGATACATATAAATTGTGAAGGCATACCAAGCTTAGTACAAACAACCACCTCAGATAAAAGAGGATTAAATGTCACGGTCTCGCTTGCATTCAACAGGAGTTGTAGGGAAGCGCACACGATCTGTGCAGTAGTTGTAAATGGTGTATTTCTGTCGAACCCATTTGAGTCTCTTGTATTGATTGACATCAAGGTCTTGGAACGCTTTCTGATCCCACCATCGCTTGCCCTGTGTAGCGCAGAACTTGGCATTCACCGAGGCCTCGCACCCGTCTATGTGGAAGCCCTTATAGGAGGCAACGAACGGAGCTTTGGACCAGTCTGTCTTCTCCAGACCACCCCTTGTAGCCCAGTCATCAGCATTCCAGAGGCTTGAATATATCTTCATGGGTTGGTCGAATGGAAACCTCACACCAATATCTTTGCTGTTCTTGAAAACCCTTATCGGTACATCGTCCACATAGAACCTGTTCGAGTGAATCCAAGATGTCAAGTGAAAATGCAAGGGTTGGATATCAAGAAAAAGAAAATGGAGGTGGAACTTACACAATCTGAAACATGTTCCAAAGCACGGAGTAAGTGTGGTATGCTTTGGTAGGATCAAACCACAGATAAATTCTCTGTTCACGGTTTCCTTTCCCTCCAGTGAACACATTTGTCTGCAAAATGTATGGCTGGCCGGTTCTGTTCCCCAAGAACTCAAAGTCTATCTCGTCATGCTCTGAGTTTTGAGAGGATAACTGCACAACAAACAATCCAAAGCTTCTATAAATATATATTCATGTATTCAAAACGAAGGAAGAAATAGAACAGAAGAATTGAGACACCAAATGGCTCCAAAAGCACTTACATAAAACGCAGTCACTACTCCAGCGGAGTCCCCACCAACCATCTTTATGTGCATGCTAAAGTGACCAAACAAGTAAGAGCCCTTGGATTGGAAGCCAGTCCCTTTTTGTTTATACAACCATGAAACAAAGAACATAACAGTAAGATTTCTGGAAGAAGAAATAAGTACTGATAAAAAATGGTACTCAAGATGGGGTTGCTTCATTACCAGTGTATTTATCGAGGACAAGCTGAGCCTCGGAACCTCCATTAGAGTATTTGATGTGATCAAAAGCCCAGGTTGGTACATAGTTTCGACCGAATGGTACATCCACCGGCTTCTTTGGCTGAGCACTTCTAGCTCCAGAAACCAAAAACAAGAAACTTAGGCAGACAGTCCATAGAAAAGCAGCCATCTCTTTATCTCTCTCTCTCTGTAATAGCAGGAAGCCACATGTTGCAAAGCTTAAGACCCCCATTTATATAGAGTGTGTACAGACACCTGTTTGGCCACCCTCACTCTTCCTAGCTATGAGAGAGACATTAAATTAATACTTCACGAGGAAATCAGTTAGATATTAGTATTATATCAACAGTGAATAATTTGATTATTTTATTTTTTGGGAGAGGAAAATGGACCCATAAAGGGAAAGATGAGTGAAATCTGTTAATGGAGAATTATTGGGCCACGCCAGCTTGATTGAGTAATGAATGCATGCAAAGCAAACTATGATCTTGATGTTCATTTGGTGGGTATTCATCCACTATCATCCCACCGCATATGCACATGGAGATCGAACGCAGGGCCCAGCTTTTCTTTCTCTATCTGATCAATCATGGGTCACAAATTCATAAACAGTTGGCTTTTGTAAGACAACCAACAATCATACCAATTGCTATGTTTCTGATTTATGGTTCTAGTTTTGGGTTCCTTCTACGCTTCCCTAGTGTTTATTTTATATTTTTAGATTATTTGCAAGGACAATCTCGAGTAACATCAAAAGTCATGACAAATATTATTCCAAATGGGGTTTTTGATTAACATATCTTTTAAGATTCAAGAGATATTTGTTAATGAAATTCAGAAATTCAACACTAGAAAATTTTAAAATCTCTCGAGTTTACTTAATATTTAACTAAATTATCGCTGATGGTTTATATTGATGCTATTTTTGTTCCCTTGTCAAAGACATAGTGCATGTGCAATTTGTCTTCAATCAAACAATTGTAGGTTCTAGACTTCTAGTATATGTATCATCATCTCAAGTAAGGCCATGTTATGTTAAAGTGTGTATGATTTTGCTTCTTGGAATATTATTGGACAAAGTTACTTGCAATATGGGTTTCCATTTTCCAAGTGAGGATTTTAGCAAATAAGGACGAGCATTTCAAGTTCAGAAGCTGGAGTGCAGATATCTATAAATAATGTGTTTTAGTTTCTGCTTTCTAAAATGGGTAAAAATAAAACAGTTGCTAGAATGCATAAAAATAAGTGAACGAGACAATAAATTAGCGAGCCATGTGAGTTGGTTTTGTTGTGAAGAAAGAGAAGATGGGGTTGGGCACATGGAGAGGATTATGTTGATACAATACAATACAACCCATGTTCTGTTATTTGTTTACTCTGCCGTTGCAACGGTTGTTGTGCCTTTAAATATGAAATGATTTTGTCACTATAATACTATATTGATTGTTGTTGTCACTTTAAACTACTAGGTCTACCTCCTTTATCCATAGTCCCCAGTGCCCACCACATTTCCTGGATAATTTACAACATTGCATAAAGTTCTTCTGTGATGTCAAAAGCATCAAATTATAAAATACTATTTATGTGCTTGACAAGTTCAGCTGATTTTCTCCTGTGTGTCAAAATCAAATATTATGTGAAACTCAGAAGGGACTTGTTTAAGTAAACCTGTCAATGAAGAGGGGTTCATACAAGGGATTTAATTAATTCAGTAATTGATTTAGGCAGTGGGAACTTGGTCCAATAAGGCACGGACAAAACCAGCAGCATGTGCTTCCCACGCTACCCAACCACGTGTGCTTATTATTTAATTCCATTCATTAATTATACACCGACTCTAACCACAACTAATTAGAAACCTCTGTTTTATTTTGTCATAAAACCATAAACTAACAGCAAAAAGTTCAATTGTTCTGGGGGAGTTTCTTAAGATGCCAAACCCAGGATATGCACATAATGGTTAGTTTACAACTTGGATTTCATCTGTCAATTCCAGTAACGATCTAAAATACCTTTTTATATATAATATAAAATGATTCTTTGCTTTGGATCTCATCATTTTCATCAAGGCTTTCATTAATGAATGAAAGCATTCGACATTCAAAAATAAATGAAGCTGTCTGATCTATGTTATCAGTAATCAGTATGTTCATCTTTTAGAGTTAAAAAAGCCAGTTTTATATTTTTAATTTCTTATATGCAATATTTTTATATCAAATGGTACTAGTAGTGATCCTAAAAATACCTTTGTTTGCATACTCATTAACAGGGCCTGTGTCCTCAGCTTTGGATACCATAATTTATCAAGCCTGCAATTAATGAAATGATAAACTCAACAAATACCCAGGAGCAAACAGCACTTCATTTTATGGCTAAGCCTAGAAATTCCCAGCAGATTGCTTCAACTTGGTCAACCAACAATCGATGAGCTATTAAAACAGGTGCAGCCAGTACCAAACTAGCAAATCCTACAACTGGCACCAATCCAGACAGTTAAATGAGTTTATAATGATGCTAATCTCCAGGGACTTTCTTTTTTGTGGTGTCAAGCAGCATTAAATGTTGGGTTGATTTGGTTGGGTTTATTGCAGTAGATAAGAAATAGGAATAACAGTCAGGACTCAGGACAACACAACCACCACAGAGTAACTGCTAAAATTACAAACCCATTACAAATATCACACCTCAGCTTCACGAGTAAAATTTATGTGAAACGGTCTCACCACGTCACCAGTGAAACCATCCAATTATATTATATCAAGTCACATTATTTATATAGAAAATAAAATGGGATCAAATCCCAATGTAAATATGAGACATAATATAATGTAATTAGATGATCTCACCTATGATGTGATAAGACCGTTCCACGTAAGCTTGCATGATGTAATCTTCCACGACCACAGGTTAATGAAAACCCAACAAGGAATACTACTATAGTAATTTGATCCAACTGATTTTTTATGATCCTTTTTTATTCAACAGGTCAACTTAGCTGTCAGATTTCCTCTATGACTCTGGACTATTTTTTAATAAATATGTCCTTACTCTATCCCTTCTTCCTATTGAGATTCTTATTATTTTAAAATATCAAGAAACATATCAAGAAAGTGAAGCAAACCTGTATATTGGATTTGAAGTCTCCCGTATGTTGAAAGATAGAAAAACTTAAATCAACAGCAAGACCCTCATAATTGTTAGCAAATCCCACAATTTTCGAACCCTTCAAAAATAATTATTGGGATTAATTAATTATATGAGAAAATAGACAGACTCATTACATGGAACTGGCTGTCACAATAATTATAATTCATTGGTATAATCCTTTGGAATGTGAAGAAACATGAGATCTACTAAATGCATCAGGCAAATGAAATCATTAATGCAACAAGATTCCACAATTTATATATTCTTAATTATCAGATGCATGTTGAGAATGAGTTAACCATTGGCAGGCTCAAGGGCATAGAAGTGAGCATTACAATAATTATGGCTATATGCGATAATCCATCCTAGAACAAGATCAAGATGAGATCCACAAAATGTATCAGGTCAATCAAATAGTGAATTTAACAAAATTACAGATTGATGTTGTTACCTGAAAGCCTTAGCATTTCCAGTGATGTTGATATCCAAAGACCGTAGCATTTCCAGTTACTCCATCCACCAGAGGACCTGCTATGCTGACTGTGTCCCTCAATATTTTTGAAAGAACTGAAAAGCGAGGCACGAGTATTTTGGATGTTTTTCCTCTTTTTTCCCTTTCTTAATATCTTTTGGGGTGAATGAAAACATTAACATGGTAAATGGATGATTATTTTACTATAAGTTGCATGAGGAGATAAAAGAAATCTACTTCCAATGAAAGGAAGATAACAATCATTTTAAAAGATAAACTAATGATATGATACATCTCAATAAAACCACATACCATTTACACAAGTAAAGAACAAAAATGCTATCACCAAAAACTAATAGCAAAAGAATCATCAAATATAAGAGTAAAAAAAAATGATAACATGGCATGTACAGAAAATATGCCAATACTAAAATGTTCAAATATCATGGATGCTAAACCAAATCCGCAACCTGCTTCCTCTAGAACAACCAGTGTTTCTTCCTTGGCTTCGGCTTTGGAGCATCTGCAATGGTGGCAAGAAACTTAAAAGTCTATCCTCCCTGGTAGTTGGTATCTCATATTCTTAAAAACTCACACAAGTTACACCAACAATGATATTTTAATATAAAACAAACCTCGAATTTCATATAGTGAGTTGTAGTGCACCTCTGACCAGAAACTCAACCACAACTCTGCATCAATAGAATGAAGGAAAGGGAAAATAAGGGAAGAACAGTAAGAATATGACCATAAAAACCAATGAAAAATAATAGACAAGCCTCACATTTTATCTAACAAGGCTTCTCATATTTGATTCCTAACATCAAGGGTTATAGAAAATCCTGGAGTTAAGCATGAAAACAGGCTACCACGATACCTCAAATGGCTATATGTCCCTTCCTCAAATTTTTACAGAACAAAAGTAAAAACTGAAATGGTTTCCACCAACTAAGCTACTTGTCAATGTGATTACAATAACTTATTAACTGGATAAAGTCAATAATCAGATACCTGATATTATTCAAAAAAATTTGACAGGTTTTCATTGCCTAGAGGAAAAAAAAGATCATAAGATTCATAACATCCTGGACAAGTACTGAGATGAAACTAGAGAAGCTGTAATTCAGCATGCAACATCTATTGACTTTTCTGACATCCCCAATGTTCATAGAAAGAAATGTCATTGCCACAAGCCTAATCTATATGACAAAGAGGAGACTATGTAGTGGCATGCAGATTTAAACTGTATCCATAAAAATGAAGAAAGAGATTTCCTATTAAGTATTCCCTATAACCATAAGGAACTTGTCACCAATGAATTTTTCAGTCTTACCGCACTTAGGTGCCTGGTATTGTGGCGTAATTTCAATAAAACAAGTATCTCTGAATGATGTCAATAGGCATATTTTTGCTGCAAACTGCATATAAACAAGTAGACAATTGTCAAATGCTAATAGTAAAATACATGAAATGGCATTGCACACTTATAGGATGACCAGAACTGAAGCTCAAAGGAGCGTTGAACACTTAGGATACCAAAAGGTCATAATACATCTAAACGTTTTTCAACATTTATGCTCAAACTTTATATTTATATATGTATATTCCAAAATTTTTGCATCGCAACAGCATCAATTCATCATAGATGCCTAATAACACTGATAAAACCTCAAATAAAAGTTAATTTATTTCAAGGCCTATATGCAGTCAAAATATTTCCCAATAAAGCTCTGCCAGCATAAGTAATAACCATGTCTACTAATCAAAAAGAGAAAGAGAGCAAGTACTGCCACCATCGTACTTGGTTAAGGTGTCACATATTATTCAAATATAAAACAAGTTATTTCTTTTATATATTTTACATGATTCCTGGAACAATTGTAGTTGACTAAAGTCGATTTATGTTAAAGCCAAAGTCTAGTTCAAAAAAAAAAAAACACAAAAACAGACATCAGCAAAAACAAAATGGACTGTGAATTAGTGACACCCTTATTTTAAAGTGAGACTTCACAGAACCAATATTCAATTTTATCCCTTATCACTTATCTCTTCCTTTCAAAGGAATTTTATTTCAACTGCAAATTATTATGTCGCCACTACAATTTTCCGAGACTGCTATATATAACTAAGCTGAAATAACATGGTTAACTAACAATAAGCACAGACTAAGCAATTTATATCCACTTGGAGAAAGGAGGCTCAACCTTGTCAGCTGCGGATTGTAATGTAATATGGTCTCCCCACTCACCAGATCTGCATTATACAGTAAATTAGAGGAGATAAAATAATTTTCCCCAGCTAATACTAACACAGCTACTAAACCACAATGTAAAAGGATACATGGAAGAACTGGCTCATAGCATCAAGATGATGGAGCTAATGACACTTAATAGGTCTACATACTTTGCCATTTTCTTGTAATAATGTTTGTACTTCATTGGGACGTAGCCTTCATACAAAGAGCGGTACTCTTTGAGCTGGAACAGGAAAAATTATAGAAATAAGCAAACTTAAAATGACCAACATCCTTTTATTACATAAAAACTATGTTGACTTTTTACCAATCAGCAATAAATTTTTTATGTATCTATTAAACTTGTAACGCTTCTTTCTACCAGCAAATTCATGTTCGGTAAACCTTTTAAGAATAAGACTCGGAGATTACATATCTAAGTAAATGACTTGACACATTCTATTGTACGTCAATAACATATTTTGAGTTGCTTGATTTTCTGACTTAATAATCAATTTTAAAAAGTTATATTAAACTAACAAAAAATCATATCTTTTTCCATTAGTTTCTATGAATTTTTCTCCTCTTTTACTTCCTTCCTCAAAGCTCATCAATACCCTAATCCTTGTCCACTAACTCAGACACTGAAAATAAAAATGAAAATATTGCTTGTACACTAAGGTCTATTCAGATATATTCAAATCTCAGGTACAAAAACAAACACAAAGTTAGTTGAATTGACTAGAATTATATAGACAAAATATCACACAGACAACCCCATAATCTGATTCAAACTGTGCAAGTTTTAATTCAACAAGTGATCTGGATAATGTAAAATGATAGAATCTATTGATCAACTTGTATCATAGACAAAATGGCAAAGGTCCTTGTGTCAGGCATCTCATGATTCATAAAGAAGAAACAAACAACAGGGCATTCAAGAAATTGGAGAGATTAGCTATATTTATTTTTCTTCATTGCTTTTAAACTTAAAACAGAATTTGATGAAAGAAATGAAGCTGTGGTGATAAAAATAGGTAGCCAGAAATGATAACTGGCAACTAAGATGGTAACAGCAATGACGGCAACATCAAGGGATTCATAGTTGAATGTGATAGCGGGTATGCAAGGTCAGGAATGGCAGAGACAGTGTTATGGATTTCAGCTGCAGTTACATGTTGCAGCTGCTGCTGAGGTTTATTCTTGCCACTGCCAGTTGGGATGGGTCACTACAATGAGGCAAAAGTAATTCATGAGAATAAGGCAGTGGTGATAGCGAAATAGTAATTAAGGGTTGGCATTTCCAGCAGTGAGCAAGTGCTAAAATCTGAAACTGACTCAACATGGCAGAATTTTGTAAATATGGCAATAATGATGGTACTGTTTACAGCGAGGAGGAAGAGAAAGGAGACAGGTTGCAGCAGCAGATGATTCGTTATGATTCCAGTGACTACGACAATTCTGATGTTGCAACGATCATGGTGAATTCAGCAACATTAGCATCAATGGTAAAGAGAAGTGCTTACAATGATGATATGCTAGTGATGACTATTATGGCAGTGATAAGATGCCTGTAGTGGTTTTACTTTTTCCCCTTAGCTCAATTCTGATGATAACATTATGAAATTGAAGTCTCCTCCAATAAGATGTGTACATTATCTACTTTTAAACATACAGCACTTGATGGGTCAGGTGAAAATTAGTGTTTGTTTGAGGTTGCACCCAAAAAGCAAAATTAAAGGGCCCCAAATTGAATTCACCCCCTTTGGTCAAACCAAATCCACCATTTATCACATTCTTTGGGCACTTCAAAGACAACCTACCTGTTTGACAACCTCCTTCCGAACATGCTTGTGATACTCAGGAGACTTATACAACTGTTCTGAAAGTGCACGAAACTGCAACATAAGGTTGAAAGAAATTAAAGAAAAATCTCAATAATAAGATGGAGAGGAAATTTAGGAGAGAGGGAGGGAGAGAGAGAGAGAGAGAATATTATCAAATTATTTTGGCATTGTGAATATACCTGACAATTTCCATCCCCAGAGACCTTCACTTCATACAAACCATAAACATTCAGCCTGGAAGAAAATGCTGAAAAGTTTATTTAAAATCCACTAAAGGTAAAAGCTAAGAGAAAACAGAAAAAAATGTACCTCCAAACCCTTTCCCATTAACAATTTCTAATATAAGACTCCAACCAATATAGACCAGTTAACATGTCTAAGTTTGGATACAGAAAAGGACAAACCTTGTGTAAGTTGTGGAAATTCAAACATCTTTGGGTAGGCTAAAAATTTAAAAAAAAAAAAAGTAGAAGTTCATCTCTGATGAATTGCCGATACAATTCCCCATGTCATATTACAGCCACATAAAGAGGGCCAATTACTTTCCAACACTCTTCTTAGTTTGACGGAAAACAATGAGGAGCAATTCTTATTAGTGTCTACTAATCACATAGTTATCCTCTTATTATTTCGTTCCTCATTCTTTCTCATTAAAGCAGTCAACTAAATATGCACAAGCATTTCAATTAATAATCACATGTTGAGTACCTCAGATAGAATTTACTTATCCTGTTTATCATGTTCTTAAACATCTTCCCATAGGGAGGAGACGAGATGTAATATGTATCAAAACCATTGATCCTGACCAAGAAATCTCTAAGGTGCATTATTTAACAGACAAGAATACAACATACCTCTGCAGAAGCCGTTGGTGATCCAAGCTGGCATCATTTAAGTTGGGGATATAGGAATTTATCTTTGGGACATGCTGAAATTTCAAAAAGTGCTAAGGAACTCAGTCACGAATATAAGATAGTTGGAGCAAACTATAACGCAGGATACAGTTCAATGAAACCTTTCCGGACTAAAAAACTTCTTCACATCTGAACAAAGTCCAGAAATAGTGAAGACTATTTTTTTTTTTTTTTTTTTAAATAGGAGGATGTTAAAGAAAACAAAATATCAAGGGAAGACTGAAATAGATACTTATCCATCTTGCCAGATAAGAAAATCAAAACAAATGAACCTTATCCATCTTGGTTCCGTGGTAGTCATCTATACTCGAGTATTTCATTAATATATAAAAAAGCAATAGAGAAAATCTGAAATAGATACCAAAGTGATATTTTGCCTCTTTAAAAATAGAAAAGCTTCTCATGTTCTTTTCAACAAGGCGACAGAAACTAGGAACCGTGTTTCCTTCTCAAAAGGTTTCTATGTGGCTCTTTGACGAAAGATTTTAGCAGAAGTCAGTTACAACCGCAATGCCTGAGTCTGGAGATGAGTTCACTAAAAGAAAATGAAAGGCGCCAATTTCAGTTTGGCTTTGGAAATTAGCTCATCTTCTCTCATTTACCAGAAATGGGGAGAGAGAGTGAGAGATGGCAGAGTTCAACAAAGCACTTCAGATGATCCACAAATGTTTTCAATATTGTCATTTTGAATTTAAGGTACACAATCTCAGGTGGGAGAGTGTTTCTGACACCTCCACTGTTAAGAACCTTTATCATAATTGGAACTTCAGCATTAATTTCTGCTATAGTTTTAGATTTAAATAATTTTCTTTAGAGAGCTTCCTCTGCATCTTTATCGATATTTTGTTGCAGGGCTAAAGCCTGCATTTTTATTCTTTTCAGAACTTGAATTTTATTTTATTTTTTTAACAAAAAAAGGATTATCCAGAAAAACAGATTTAGCAAAATATACCTATGAAAAAAAAAAAGGATTTAAAAAAATTTTAGATTCTAAACTAGAGTCAAAATAAAAAGAATTTATCTTACAGGTACAGGTGCCAGGTTGGAAAGGCGCCTAGCAACTGCCCCATCCAAGTTTGCATACTCTTCTGAAAGTACAAGGGCAATCATCCGGTCATCCTCGGTATCCTGCTGACTGCTGCTCCATGAAGTAGAGCTAGAACAATCACCAACAATCTGCTGCTGACTGCTCCAGGAAGAAGACGAGCTAGAAGAGTCACCAACAATCTGAGTCCCTTTGCTCATAATGTGATCTAACAACTTCTTCAAAGAAATGACACCAAGTAAAAGCGTTGTCTGCTGCATTAGACATTTGTGACCCTTTTAATCTCAATCACATTACCATAATATAAAGATATAAAAGGAAAAAGCTCAAATCAATAAACTAGAAAATTCATGCAGATCCTTATATTTAGTATTTCAGGTTCAAAGTGTTATTGACCTATGTGCTTATGTGGCAAAGAGGCAGTTGCTATTTTATATAATCTACTAATTGGAGGTAGATTAAGGTATTCATTCAACGTAGCTTTGCTATTTTATCTTTAGGGTGTTTGTACAATAATATTTTTACACTAAAACTAAGTAGCTTTCTCCATATATTTGAAGAAGATTCAAATTCTTCTTCTTTTTTCATTTTATTATCTTTAAAAGTATCTTGCGATCGAATTTGAGAAATACCTAAACCCTAACCGTGATTATCCTCTTCTCTGCTTATCTACCCTCTTTCCCTCTAATTTTTAAAATTTCTCTTCTCTGTTTATCTCTTTTTTCTTTCTCTCCTCTCTTCTTTTCTTGTCCTACGTCAAAAAGATATTAATACGAAACATTATACTCATGTCACTGTGAGTCACTCAATACAACAGGATAGACCACTGATTTTGGTAAACTAATTACGGCAACACATGAACATACTATATACATATATCAGCACCACAGCTGTTCATGAGTTCCTCGATTGTGAACCCTAAACAGTAGAACCCTGGTAAATTTAACAACGTAATAAACAACAAAACACGGTTGTTTTTTATCCAGAAAATGGTGACTGATCACCGATCCTTTGCATGATTACAACCAACAGAATTACGAACTAATTGGTATTACAACCACAACCAAACAGCAATCGATCACCGATTAAAATTAAAAAAAAACTAGGGTTTGAACACATTCAGAGCACCAAATTTAAAAAAAAAAAAGAAAAGAAAAGCGAATAATCTTCAAGAATCAAGAAAATGAGTGAAAAATTACCTGAGAATGCGATGGGTAATCTTATGTTTATCCTTCAATTGAAGGGATTTGGATATGAAGAGAGATTATTTTTCAATAATACACGCAGAGGGACCTTTTCACGTGATGATCGGTTGGATGGTATCGAAAAAGGTAAGGAAGGATTAGATATTTTCTTTCCGACTACCCCAAAATCCAACTTCACATATAAGCGCTTTTCGGAGGAGTTGGTAGTTAAGATTTCGCGGTTTCTCAGAAATAAAGACAGCTGTTTTCCCATCGCGACACGTGTCGGCTGACATCTTGTGGGTTTTTTTTTTTTAATTTCTAAAATTATTCGTAAATTTGGTTAATTTCTAATGGACCCACGTGATGACATTAAAATCATTTCTTATTTGTTGTTGATGATACACGATGACATTAAAATATATTTGTTGTTGATGATACATGGCGATGGTGTGAGACCGCTGAACCAGTCAAAATCTAGCATTTCAGGGACACGAAGATATCAAGAGTGTTTTTTTTTTTTATATAAAAAAATACCTGAAAAACGCGGTAGAATTAAGCGTTTTCTCAGAATTGATCAAAACAAATAGCCACCTGCTCCAATCATATAATACTATTCAAATCAATTTGTTGAAAATTGATAAAATAAAGAAAGAAAAAATAGAAGAAAATAAAAGAGGTATGAATCTCACATCGAAAAGATAACAAAATATCAAAACTTCTCAAGACTATAAAAAAAATCAAATCCTTAGTTTCTAATTACACCAATTAAATACACTTTAAGCATTGTATTTAATTCTAATTAAATTCTTTTCTTGTTTCTCTTATTGTTAGAATGTAGAAAGGTGTGAATTATTATATGCTTTGAGAAAGTGTGAGTGTATTGATGTGGTAGTTTTGAGAAAATAATTTGTGTGATTGTAACAATTTATCACATAGTGATTTTCTTTCTGAGGTTAGTGGTTTTTCTCTTGGTTTTGGAGTTTTCCACGTAAATTATTGTGTTGTAGTGATTGTTATTATTTTCTATTTTGTTTCTCTGTTATTTCTAATATTTAGCATATTTCTAGGGAGGTTTTTGGGAGGTAATTTGCCCAACAAGTGGTATCAGAGCCTAGGTTAGTTACTAAGGTGTTAGATGTTTTAGAAAATTGTTAGTATGCTCTATGGTTGCAGCATTGTCTGATTTTCCACATCAGAAAAGAATTGTTCTTGGTTGCTGAAGTTAAGTGTGGTAGTATTGTGGAAGTGCATGTCTAGGGAAAGTTTTGGCTAGGTATTTAAGTGTGTCTATTGTAACCGACCTCTCTTTTCTGGAAACTTACCTAGAGTGCTGTTCACGGACTACGGGTACTATTCCAGTATACGGTTAGAATGTCTAAATTTTCAAATTCTTTGAAGTTTGGTGTAGAGAAATTTGATGGAAAGATTAATTTTGGCTTGTGGCAAGTGCAAGTCAAAGATGTGTTAATACAATCTGGGTTACACAAGGTATTAAAGGAGAAATCAGGTTTTGTTTTAAAAGATTCCAGCAAAGGTGATTCCAGTAAAGGTGAGTCTCGTATGAGCAATGAAGATTGGGAAGAAATGGATTTGAGAGCTGCAAGTGTGATTCGTCTGTGTTTGGCCAAGAATGTTCTTGCAAATATGTATGGAATACTGACAGCTAAGGAACTCTGGAAAAAGCTTGAAGGGTTGTATCAGGCATAAAGCATCTCAAATCGATTATACCTGAAGGAACAGTATCATACTCTGCGTATGGAGGAAGGTGCAAAAATATCAGATCATCTGAGTGTTCTCAATAGTATTGTTTCTGAATTGGAGTCTATTGGAGTTGAAATTGAAGATGAAGATAAATCATTAAGGCTTATATTGTCTCTTCCATCTTTCTATGAACATATGAAACCTATTTTAATATATGGAAAAGAGACTTGAATTTTGCAGAAGTTACCAGTAAACTCCTTTCTGAGGAGAGAAGGCTGAAGGGTAGAGGTCGTACTTCATCAGAAAACACAGCATTGGTAGATAGCAATGGGAGCAATTGGAAGAAGAATAACTCCAGGAATAAAATAATTTGCTGGGCGTGTGGACAATCTGGGCACGTTAAGAAAAATTGTCAAAACGGTAGAGCAGGTTCGGCAGGTAGCTCCAACAATCAAGCTAATAGTGTGTTTTTGTGAAGACACTGAATTTGTCCTTTAAGAATGATATGTACATCCTTATAGCATATCACTAGGTGCTATGAAAAAGGATATGTCACTACTAGTGGGTCCATAAGTTTGCACACGGGTATTGGTTGGCGGCATTGATACAAGGTGTTATGTCGATGGCTGAAGAACTTTCGGGAAAAGCTAACATGAGAGTTGCACCATAAATTTCAGCAAGTTTGTTCGACATGTGCCAAGGTGGAAATCATAGAATTGGTGATTAATTCTAAGTGGTATACTTTTTATAGTGGAGTATGATAGTTTTCTAGGTTAAGAATTATGATTGTCGGTATAGACAATGGTTGCATGAAAGTTGCGGTGGAAGGGTGGAGGTTTCCTGCATTTAGCCAAAGTGGAGATTTATTGAAAATTGACAAAATTAGAAAGAAAACAGAGAAAAAAATGAAAGGGATATGAATCCCACATTGGAAAAATAACAAAATGTCAAAGCTTCTATAAGGTGACCAAGTACTTAGTTTCTAATTGCACCAATTGAATATACTTTAAGCGTTGTATTTAATTCTAATTAAATTCATTTCTTGTTTCTCTTAGAATAGTTTGTGTGATTGTAACAGTTTTCTTTCTGAGGGCAATGATTTCTCCTAGTTTTGGAGTTTTTCACGTAAATTATTGTGTTGTAGTGATTGTTATTATTTTTTATTTTATTTCTCTGATATTTCTAATATTTAACATATTTCTAGAGAGGTTTTTGGGGGGTAATTTCCCCACCATATTCGATAGTCTAACATAAGTTTTTCTTCCGTTTAAAAGGTAACAGATTCGCTGTACATCTAGCAGCGTTACATTCTCTTCCATATATTCAGCCAACGGCGGTAGGCACAAACGAGAACTCGACTGGTCCTCAAAACAAATGCAATGCCATTTGATTCTGTAAGATCAGGCAAGCCACCAGAGAGGACCCGTACCCTTTCTCGCCAGGTTGGAATCACAATAATAATTGCTTTCACAACCCCTTCGACATTTTCTTTATCTTTGCAATGCTTATTGTTCTCCATTGCGTAATGCTAACACCTAGTCAGTTTCTCAATGTCAACAATTGCGCACTGTATGGCTTCCCTGTATCATCCCCTTGTTCAATACGCCCGGAAAGATAGGGTGAAACTTAGTCAACCAATCTTGGGAAATCTGATAGAACATTCAATTGAAGACGAAAGTTAGTGATACACAGAAGCCTAGGCACTATGGAAATGCCGTCAAGATTTCTAAAATAGGCATGTCACCTTTCCTATTCTGAAGAAGAATCACATTATATACTTTCCCTGCCCCCCCCCCCCCCCGCAGTCAAATATATGAGATGAAATGACAACCGTTTTGGCATTCGTGTAATGATTCTGATTAAACCACAAAGGTCTTAGAATCCTTGATGCCATTTCCATGATACCCAATTGAAAATTAGGCCAGGGATTCGTAATATTTCAGCAACCATGCTTCCTCTTTTTATAACCCTTGCCAGATGAGAAAGAACCCACTGTATATCGTGAATTAATAAGCTCTCGAGGTATGGCTGCTCCAGAAGATTTCAAAATATCAACCAACTCCGGGAACAAATTCTTATTCTCCTCGTTGACAAATACAATCGCTGTACCTTCCTCTCCTAGTCTGGAAGCCCTGCCAATCTGATGAACATACTCCTTGATAGAATTGGGCAAGTCAAACACAATGACCTGTCTCACACCCAAGAGATCAACTCCCCGACCCAAGACCCCAGTGGCCACAATGACAGGGACCTCTCCCATTAGGAATGATTTCATGATTTCTCTTCTCTCCTTCATGGGCTTCTCCCCATGGATTGACAAGGATTTCATCCCTGTAGTGACTCTAACAGCATTGGACAGGAGATCTGCCCCAAGTCTCGAACCTACATAGACAATAGCTGGTGGCACGAAATGCTGTTTGCTCATCAATATATCAAAAAGCTTTTGCTTCTTTTTCTTTGACTCAACCCAGATAGGTAGCTGCTTAACAGCCTTATTTGGCTTGTTAGGCTTGCCAACAGAGACAACAACGATATCCTTTACCATAGAGCTTGCCATTTTCTCCACCTCTTGCGAGATTGTGGCAGAATACAATAAGATCTGGGGTTGAGGTAGAGCCCTGAAAATCTGCATTACCTGGTCCCGGAAGCCCCTTTGAAGCATGCAGTCCACCTCATCCAAAACAAATATCATTGTGTCATCTAACTCAACATCATGCTTTATAAGAAGGTCAATGAGCCTGCCTGGAGTTCCTACAATCAATTCTACTCCTTGCTGAATGCGGTAGACCTGCCCAGCCATAGCATCACCACCGACAACAAGAGCAGTTTTAAAAGGCAAACCTTTTCCAAGCAACTTCGCTTGCTCCTCAACCTGGATACAAAGCTCTCTAGTTGGAGTTAAAACCATTGCTAGTGGCTTTTTCTCATTTGGCAAGTGCTGAAGGCGAAAATTAGCACAGCGAGAAATAACGGGAACCAGAAAGGAAGCAGTTTTCCCTGAGCCAGTGTCAGCTGAAACAAGCAGGCTTTTGCCACTCAAAGCAGCTGGTATTGCTTGCATCTGAACAGGTGTGGGCATGTCATAACCAGCAGATTCTATATTTTGAATTAGCCGCTGAGGTAGACTGCAAGAAGAGAACGACAAAATGGGTCCTGGAACTACATCTCCCTTCACATGAATTTCAAGTTTCTTTCTAAGCAAGTCACTCTGATCATTGGATAAAGATTGAGAACCTGATTTATCACCATACTCTCTAACATAAAAGCACTCATCAGCACCAGGTAATCTTTCAGGAAGTGGGGGAACAACCAGCAATGGGCGGTTGGCAACCCTGCATAGCAGAGTTTGTTTACATTCCAAGCTGCAAATATCATCATCTGTCTCATCACATATATACTCACCATAGCGACCACATATAACACATGTAGGCTCCCCCAGAAGAGCTTCCCTCTGATCTCTACTCCTCTCTTTCACATCATTCACAACATCTGATACTCGAAAACAAACATACACACAAATTATTAAATTAATCTGCAAATTTTATCTAGCAAGCTGCTAGTAATCTTAAAATGTAAAAGAAAACGCAGAGAAACGACGGAAACAGAATCAAGTAAAATCGAAAAGGAAAAAAAAAAAAAAGCTTTTGTAAACGTAATTGTGCAGTTCTAATAAACAAGTGAAACAATAAAGAGCCAGAAGATAGTCAATAGTCATGGAAAGAAAAATTGAGATTGAGAAATTTTGATGCAATGACAAATAGGAAATTGTATGTAATTACCGTTGATTTCATCATCACATGCTACTGCCACTGGTTGATTATCTTCCATGATTTAGCTCTAACTTGATAAAAATCGCATTCAACAGAAAATCAAAAACATGCTGAAAATCCCAATAAAAAACAATATCAGATACTAATTTGACAGGTTCATTCGTCGAAATCGGTTGCAATAGTTCAAAATATAAATGACAAAAAGATAGAAACTTGGCAATGATAATATAATTAGAGAATATGATAAACAAACACAAACCTGTATGTAGAATTCAATTTTCGCAGCCTGAGGACTTCTGCTTTCCCCTTCACAATGAGAGAGATTTTACACCATCCGATCGAACCACCGCCCTATTTCTTCTTCCTTTTCTTTTTCGTTTTTTATATGAGCTTTAAAACGTCGCCGTTTGATTCATTTTTATTTCGAACTTCACAGAGTATAAAATGAAATAAAATTGCGATTCAAAGTATTTTTCTCACCCTTTTATTTTATTTAGGAGGATTTTTATTTTGATTCCTAAATTTTAAAAAGTTATCAATTTTTTTAAATCAGTTATGTTAATGGTATTTTTGAACTCTAACTTTTAGGAAATATATCAATTTAGTCCATTCGACTAAATTTCTGTCAGTCAAACTTAATAAAATTGGTAAAAAAATATTTTGCCCGTGACACTATTTAAATAAGTAAAAATTATAATTTTAACCTCAAATTTTAAAAAAATATATTAATAATTAGAAGGATAATATGATCATTTTAGATTAAGTTTTAATTAAAAATTTTAAAATATTTTTAAATACCTTTAAAAAATATTTTTAAATAAGTCTACACTGTTTATTAAAATTGATGGTCGATGGAGATTATATGAAAATATTTTTTAAAAAAATTAAAATTGTAAAATTAAAATTTTTTCAATTTATTTTTTTTTTACTATTAAAAAAATTGATGTTCTTGGTTGAATATCCACCAAGAACAAGCTAAAAAAAAAAATTGAAGTTGAACTAGGTTCGGTTCGAACCCAAAGGGTTCATTCGCCTTCGAACAGAGTTCAATTTTTTTTTTTTTTTTTCCTTTGTTCTTGATGGAGATTCAGATGAAAAACATCAATTTTTTTAAAACAGTAAAAAAAATGAAACTGAAAAAAAAAAATTATTTTACAATTTTTATTTTTTAAAAAAAAAATTCATATAATCTCCACCGTCCTTCAATTTTGATGGACGGTGGAGATTTTCATTTAATTTTTTTAAAAAAATTTTAATTAGGGATATGTTGAAAGACAAAAATACCTCTAAAATAGTTAAGTTTGACTAACACAATGACCAAATTAATACGTTTCCAGAAAGTTAGGGTCTAATGATATCAATAAACGAAACTGGTTTAAAAAAGTGATAATTCCCCAAAAGTTAGGAACCAAAATAAAAATCCCCTTTTATTTATTTGTTTAACAGTAAAGTTTAAAATATAAAAACAAAAAAAATAAAATAAACATAGAACAACCTCCTCCAAATTACAGTTAGATGGTAATTACAACTTCGAACAAAGTTGAGATTTAGAATTTAAATTTCTTCTCCCCAAATTAATATATATATATATATATATATATATATATATATATATATATATATAACCGGAATTTTCACACTTATATTTGGGTCATATAGTTATAATAACATTATTGAGTCAATTAATTAACATCCATTCAAGTAATTTTGTTTTAATGAAAAAAAAAATTGAAAGAGATTGATGACAGTGCCAACTATAAATGCCTAAATTATATTATATTTCAATGGTATAAAATGCTCTTTCAAGTTTCAATATATAGTTGTTTTTTGTTTAAGGATCAATATATAGTTGTTATCATATATATAATTTCTTCTATATGGCTTTAATACAAATTGGAAAGACAATTTTCACTATATTTTTTAAGTCTATTTTACTACCAAGCTACCAAGTCGAATCAATTCACTAATCTTTATTGTCTACACAATAATTCACAATAGTTTCTTATTGATTTTTTCTTTCTAAGAGCATCTCCAATGCAAATATGTATTTTTGAGTATCTAAATAGTGCCACATCAGCATTTTTAAATAATATGGATCTAATTTAACAAAAAAATTATAGAAATGCATATTCACTTCTCCAATGTGAATATCTAAATAGTAATTTTAAACCAATCACCACAAGTCATTTGTTACATTATCTCTCCATTCAATATGATAATTAAATGCATTGACAAAATACTAAAATTTTATTGGTGGGAAAAGTTAGAAATCCTAGTCAGCATATCAAGGAGAATATATACAATTAGAAACTCTACTTGATATTCTCTAACTTTTTTTTGCCACATCATATCAATATTAAAGTTAGATAATTGCATTGGAGAATGTTTTTTTAACTTTTTCAATATTGATCCTATGTGGCACTCAATTTTCTCCAAATATATAATAGCATTGGAGATGCTCTATATATTTGGAGAAAATTGAGTGCCACATAGGATCAATATTGAAAAAGTTAAAAAAACATTCTCCAATGCAATTATCTAACTTTAATATTGATATGATGTGGCAAAAAAAAGTTAGAGAATATCAAGTAGAGTTTCTAATTGTATATATTCTCCTTGATATGCTGACTAGGATTTCTAACTTTTCCCACCAATAAAATTTTAGTATTTTGTCAATGCATTTAATTATCATATTGAATGGAGAGATAATGTAACAAATGACTTGTGGTGATTGGTTTAAAATTACTATTTAGATATTCACATTGGAGAAGTGAATATGCATTTCTATAATTTTTTTGTTAAATTAGATCCATATTATTTAAAAATGCTGATGTGGCACTATTTAGATACTCAAAAATACATATTTGCATTGGAGATGCTCTAACAAATCAAACGTATTTTCCTTGAAAAAAAAAAAGGTATTAATAAATAATGTTTAATTAGATTAGAGCCTATTAATTCTTTCTTTTTCTTTTTTTTTGTCCTTTTTGGAAGTCGGTTATTATTTCTCTTTTACGAAATTTCTTGTAATTTTAAAAGAGTTGAAAGACTCTTTTGGCTTTTGAGTTGAATAATTAATTTTCAAAAAATTTCCTGTAATATTGATACGAAATTTGTGAGATTGATTTAAGTAGAAGATGAATTTAAAACAAGATTCCATGAGGTAATGTAAAGAAATGGCTCCATAAATTCGGTCCTGATCAAGTGTTTTTATTATCAGAAGTTACACTTTACAACTCAGTTTTTGTTACAAAACATACACTTACGTAGAAAATTAAGCTGCAAGCAATACAACTTCATGTATATTAACCAAAACAGATGTTTAGCGCGTGACCAACAAAAAGGGTCACACGATAATTTATGTACCAAATTTTATAGTACGTTCCACTTCCACCACCAATCTTGCAAGTTCTATGTCTTCTTGTATTCATTTAAATACTCAAACAGAGAAAGAAAAGGAAGAGAAAGCATGCAAGCATTATGCATGGATGGACCCCCTCCTTCTCTGTTCATTCATGGAAGGAAAACTAGAACAAAAGTAGTAATCAGACACTCCTCTCAAGCATTTCCATATGCCTCTTGAAAGAGAGCTGTTTCTGCATCATCATCTGACGATGGAACCTTTTTATAAACAAATCTGCGACCTGGTCTATTTCATCTTCGAGTCTGAACTCTTCTCCTTCTGGTTTTGATTTCTTCACCAAATCTATCACTGACCCACTTGCATCCAAATCAGCTGAGTCGAACAGCGAGTGAGTCAGGTCCGGGTACTTATCATCATCATAACCGTACTCTTGATCTTGTTCTTCTGCCACCACGAATTCGGTGTGAGTTGACTCGTGTGACATGGCATTGTACGACACAACAGCCTTGCTGCTTTGATCATCATCCTCAATCACATCATCTTCTTCTTCTGCTTCTTCTTCTTCTTCTTTAACTTTGTTGTAATCTTCATGACCCACCAGAGAACGAAGCTTGTCAGAGAAAGAGCTCATCAGAATCTTCTTGTTTCGCAACAGAGAGAAAATAATCAACTTGGTCTTGATAGCCCTTGTTTTGCTCTTCAAAGCAAGGGTTTTGGCCTTGGCCATTGTTGTTATCACTGTTATTATCTGCTTCAACAAACCAGAAGCTCTGTTCTTCATCTTCACTTATCACTTTAACAAAAATAATAATAATAACAATAATATAGCTCACAGACAAATCAAGATTTTTAAAAAAAGAGAGAGAAGATTTGTACTGAAACTGTACTCTGCGTCTCTGTTGTAAACAAAATAAAATAAAAACAATTATTTGGCATGAAAGGAGAACAAGAGGGTGGAGGAGTTTATATAGATATAGATTACAGGCAAAAAACTATGTTGGGATGGGTCAGGGGCTTTATTGAAATTTCGATTAGGAAACTGGAGAGAGAAAGAGTGGAGGTAAAGGAAAAGAAAAAGCCATTAAAGTGAAAGTAAAAGTGGGAAGGGAGACACGTGGCGGAACTGAATAGGATGAATGAAGGGCAAGTGGATTTGAGAAGCTTAAAAACATTTGGCAGGACTGGTAGGTAGGATTTATAAACTTTTTTTTTTTTTTTTTTGAAAACTTAAAATTGTATAAATGTAAAAAATCGAAGGGTAGTGGGGAAGAGCTGGCTTTGTGGCTTCACCCTTTTTAGGTTCGATTTCATTTTATTTTCACAAGTCACATACAATAACAAAAAGAACTGTGTGTGTGGCCTTTGGAGATGAGGCAGCTTTCTTTAGCACGCGCGCTTCCCTAGCATATTGTATTTGTATCATCAATTTTTATACAATTAATAATTCAATATCATCCGCATTCAATTCAGTTTATATATTTCCTATTTGTTAAGTGAAATTTCTAATGTTGTTGTGGAAATATAATTTTTAAAAAATATAAAAATATTTATAATATTTAATTTTAATAAACTATAGTACTTATAGTATTAGTATTCATCTTTTTCAAAATAAATGAAAAAAAAAATCTCAATTTCTTAGAATATATTGAAAATTATGGTGGTGAATTGGTGATGGTGAGAATAAGGCTGATATAATTACCCCTAAGAGACTAACCAAATGGTTAAATTTTTGGTTGAGAATTCTGATCCTCTTAATTAAATCACCCATTTGAGATATTAAATAATAACTAATAGCTCAAAGCATTAAAAGTAGTAAAACGCTTAATAAATAATATTGTCATTAAATTAAAAAAATAATAATAGAGAAAAAAAAATGTTAGAAGATATTTTGATTAAAAAAATAGTAAAAACAAAAGTAATACGTGAAAGAAAGAACTTTTCCACCTTGAATTGAATTATAATGTTGATCACGCATACCTTGTCAATTATTAAACATGTGTGGTAGAGAAAAGAGCCGTTGATTGATTTTTGATATTTAAAAAAAAAAAAAAAAAAAAAAATTGGCAAAACCCAACTCACCACGCATCGCACGTTTCAGTCACCGACCGCTGTTTTTCTCTTGCCTGCTCCTAGATTTCCTAACATCGTAAAATGACAAAAATAACCCACAGGCATCACTTTAGTACCACCTTCTCCTCTGGCTCTGGATTATTTGGACCACTATTTTTTAATTTAATTTTCTTTTACTTTTGTTGCTTAATTGAGTTGTGTTCATTCTTCAATGCAAGCCCGCTCTAATTTATTAATATTTTATTTAATTTTTTATGGGTCCCATCAGACACTCTTCTCTTTTTTTTGGGGTTTGGTGCCGGTGTGCAGTCAAAAATGTCAAAACGAATATGAATTGCTCATTTCTTTATTGGACTGTTGTAAAAATTCCTTGACTATCTGCCCTTCTCTTTTCCAATACTTAACCACTAAGGATTTCGTTGCTTGTATCATTGATTCACTATTTTCACTGCCCACACCACATGTGACCTCCCTTTTCCCTTCCCTTCCCTTCTGAATATGAGCAGACAACAGATAGGGCAGCTTCCTCCTCAACTTATGAATTATGATGCCAAAAATATTAAACAAAGACCATGCAAATGTGCTTATTGGCCTAAATTCAACCAAATATACGTTGGGTTTCATAAATACAAATAAAAACAGAAACTCGGTGTCATCATAAAGCAATTAAATGCATGGGACCAAACAAATAAACTTTTCTCATTTGGCCATGAAATGCACCTGCATTGGATGCGTGCATGAATTTAATTAAAAACGTTTCTAAAACAACGGCTGTGCTACAATTGGACAATTATTTATATATATAACATAGAGAGAGAGAGACCCATAAGTGAGCACATTTTTTTTTTCTCATGAAAGAAACTTCAGTTTTAAAAAAGAAAAAATCTCTTATTCAATGGTTTTTACTCTCTCTGTTTCTTTGAATAACTTTTCACTGGTGTTTTCATTTTTGTTTTTCAAACCACTTGGAGCTGCTCTTAGATCATTAACAAATGGAGATTTTGTTTTTCCTCTTTGTTTAAGCAGAAATTTTTCCGATTGATCCTAGACGGAATACTTCTCCGATTTTATCACTCTTTTTTTCAGATTTTACTTTCTAACTTTCCATTGATGAGACTGAGAAATTGACAAAATTCTCAAGTCAAGAGCACAAACGCAGCACAAGTTCTTAAGACACAGAAGAAAATGGAGATGTGAAGAAAATTGGTAGGATGATGAAAGAGGAGTGGAGGTGAGGTAGGTGATGAAGAAAGTGGGCAATAAATATGTGGGCCATGTTGTCTTTTTATTTTTTTTGAAAAAAACAGTCAAGCTTTTCTAGTGCTGGGACTAATAGCGGTGGGGGGGAGCATGGGTTTGTATCTAAATGCCGTACAGCTTCACAGCTTTGTAGTTGTCAATGCTCTAAAAGTAGGAAAAGTTAAGTTGTTATATTAATGAAAAGCGATTAAAAGGCACGATTGTAAATTTTGGCACCCCATAATAAGCTAATTGTGCGCGGTGCACTAGGCTTTTAATGCTCCATTGTATATAACAACAATTAATAAAAGTTTTTGTCTACTTTATTGTTGTGTTCTTTTATTCCGCCCCAGTTCACGATTTCATATGATTTTGTGATTGGATAAGTATAATTTTGTACAAAATAAGACATTTTAATTTTATTGAATTATCAAGTTTGAACGTAACTTAAATCAATATTGATCATATAACATATATAATACATGTACAATTATTACATTATCGGGTATAATTCCTCCAATTTTATTAATATGTATCTTAAAAATAATTTTTCATTATAAAATATCAAACTATATAAAAATTTAAAATTATCAAAAAGGAATATAAATTGGTAGTGCTATTTGTACGGTGTTCTGTTTCTTTCAATAATTGGATGGGTCTGGCAAAAAATTGGAGGGAAGAGGATGATGAGTCATTGGCTTTGAAGTGACTAGCGAGTAGTGAGCGAAGAAAAGCTATCTCTTTTGGTTTTAGCAAATTGCTATCTTCTAGACGCTGGTAGTGGCATATGGCGACTTGTTATTGCCTTATTGGTTGTAAAAAATACAAAGAAAAATAAAAATGACTTTTCCCCGCGGACAACGTTATCTATCTCAATAAATTATCTTAAAAATCTATACACAATCTGATGTGATAATTATTGACTGACGAATTTATTTAGTGAATTACTACATTCTAACAAAATTTATTAACTATAATAATTATTTAGTACAATAATTTATTAAGATGGTACTACTTTTTTATATGTAAAATAAGCATCAACAGCATTTGAGAGAGGGAGAAAAGCAAAGGAACTTGTCCCATACTTCATGTTCAATTTTTCTCTTGCTTCCTTCAAGTTTCTCATTTACTATATAGCTTATAATAAACTATGAATTTAATAAATAAAAAGTAGAAATATTATCGTTAAAAATTAAGTATTGATAGTACATTCATATGTAGTAAAGTGATTAATATGTGGTAAGGGGTTCAATTTTTACCATGCACATATCAATATTTATGTATAGTTTTCTCCCCTCATTATAGATGTAGAAGTAGATATCTCCACTTATTGTGGAAGTAAATATATTTCGTTATAAGAATAGATATTTGGACCGTATATTTAGTGATTAATCTCGCTAGGTCACGACAATTATTAATATTATACTTGTACCCCTCTCTTAAAAAAAAAAAAAAATTAAGCATAGTTGGTTATTTTGAATGGAAAAATCCTCAAATTCAACCAAAGGAAAGAAAAATCAGGGTTTATTAATCTCTTTTGTCCCATTCAGTTGGAAATGTTTAAAATTTCAAGTTAGATCAATGGAAACTGTTTGAATTCATCAAGAGTCTCTCGTACCGTCATTGATTGCAATTTATTAAAAGATGTCATGACATATTTATTATTGAGCGATTTTTTTTTAAACTATGTAGTTTTTTTTTAATTTTTTTTTATGAATATTGAGATAGTTAACGTTTATTCCGTACATTTAAACCCTTGATTTATAAAATATAGAAATGGAAAAAAAAAATTAAATTAAATTGTAGACCAAGCTACTTTCAAATGCTTTCCATATAATTTGTTATAATTTTGAATATTTGGCAAGGAGTGGACTGCTTGCTCTATTGTTTTCTACAAACAAGACTTTTGTTCCCTGTTATTTTTCATCTACAAGAAATTTTTTTTTTTTTTTTATTCTAATGATAGCAACATAAATATTTAATTATGAAATTATACCAAATCATAAATCTGGTGTAAACATAAATCTTTGAAATTATAAAACAGAATTTGATTATTAATTGAGATTTTATTAAATGCATAAGTTAATATATGAAAAAACATTAATATTTTTATGTGATTGTTTAAACAATTTACTTATCTGAGCATTTAAGAACAATATTCCCAAAGGCTGTTTTCAGAAGCAATTTTTGCTAAAGTTTCTAATTAAGCAAACAAAATTACGTTTTAAAGTATAAATAAATAATGTTTAATTATGAAACATGAAACCAAACAAATTTTATCATTTTTAATGCAATTAAGTCTGAAAAAGAATTAAGAAGAGTGAAAAAAAAAAAAACTTGTTTTATGCAGTAGGCATTTTGCTTAGGCTTAGATCAAACATTCACTTGTACATCAACAACTTCTTGAATTTTAAGACAATCAATCATGAAATTGAACAAGTAAAATGATATTTACACGAAGTTGCGTAATAGAAGCTCATACATTTTCCTATAGTTTTCTTTTTTGTTAAGTATCGGCAGATTTCTAACTTAGTTGATGTCAATCTACAAAAAAATATTTTTATATGTATTTAGTGTGTGTTTGCTATGATTTATCGTATCATTATTCATTACGGTGAAACTAATTTTCAAAATACCCATTTTAGTTGAAAATCTTATAAAATTTATTGGGTTTATTTTGATTTGTTTATTATACATATAAATCTTTTCAATTAATGACTTTAAATTTAGTGTGTTGTGCACCAAGATTTGAGATTGTTTGGCACCAGTACTTTTTTCTCAATTATTTGTTTGTTCCAATTATTCAACCCTATACCCTTGAAAAAGAAAAATCACAGTGCTATTGGATAAGAAGATTAAATAATGCGAGTCCTTATCCAAACTATGAACAAATTAAAAAAACTTAAATTATTTTATTTATTCCAACTTTTAATTAACTTAAGAGGGCTAATCATGAACCCTCAATAATTCATGAAAGAGGGATGATATAACTTATAAGAAACCACAAAAATGTCTGGTTGCTTATTTTAGTAACCTGCTAGCATTTTAGAAGCAGTGCTTTTAGAATACATTAATCAATAGTATGTTGTGGATTGTCAAATCTCAAAAAAAGCGAAAAAAAAAAAAAAAAAAAACAATTTTGTTGTCGAAAAGTATTTTGTTTATCTATTTTATATATATAATGTATAATTAAAGTAGATGAAAGTGTATTTTTTTTAAGAGATAAAGAAGCAATTTGAAGTGTTTAAAAGAAATGTTTTATAGATAGAAGTAGGTCCCATTAGAATAGTCTTTTAAAATAGATTTTTTTTTTTAAAAAAAATGTTGATTGTGAATTAAAAAAATTCTTTAAAATTATATAATTATTTAAAAAATATATATGCTTTTTAATATAAAATATGATAAATATTTAAAAATTTAAAATTTGAGTCTCCCTCAATAGATTTAAAATATATTTTTTTATTGTCTAAAAACTCTACAAAAAAAAAAAATTAAAAAAATTACTTCAGTAAGTAGAGAAGTTCTTACCAAATGATAATGACTTCCTAATATGAAACGTTTCTCAAATGCTTAAAATTGCTTCAAAAGCGTTAAAACGATTATTATTATATTATTTGTTTTTAGAATTTAGAGTTGCTTTTCCAGAAAGATAGTTATGAAGTAAAGTAATTGCTTCGAGAACATTGCAACAAGTAGTACAAAAGCACACCAACAAAAAGCTACGAAGTCCCACAAAAAACAATATACAACAAGTTTAGTATATCAAATGAACATTTCAATCAAACCAATGAACCACAAAAAAAGGGTTTTTAACTATGTAAAATTACATTTGACGAGAAGAACCAAACACATCCAAATTGCAAAGTAAACAGCCAAAGATTTGAAAGGTGAGAAATGTGAGGATACTTGTAAGTCCACAGTTGTTGAATAAATCTTTTACAAATAAATTTGATTGAATATTGAAGAAGAGCCAGAGCATTTTGTGACCGTTGAAAAAAGCATAAAATTTCCTCCCTCCGACCGACCACCAGTAGACCCACCGTCCCTCCTCTTTATTTATTTTAAACAAATTTTTTTTATGCGTTAGCTGTATTGAACTCAACTCAACACCATAGCTAATTTATAATTTATAACAAGGGTAATTATTAATTTAGTCCCTAATTTTTAAA
Organism: Xanthoceras sorbifolium; assembly: GCA_003430845.1. Classification (NCBI taxonomy): domain Eukaryota; kingdom Viridiplantae; phylum Streptophyta; class Magnoliopsida; order Sapindales; family Sapindaceae; genus Xanthoceras; species Xanthoceras sorbifolium. Next base: position 17,216,561 of record CM010608.1, on the reverse strand, counting down.
AAATTATTAAATTTTTAACACAGTTTTATTTATTAGTATCTTTGGGCCCAAATATTTTGATAATATATCAATTTAGTCCTTCTGTGAGTCAACAATTAGTTAAACTTAACGGTTCTAGGAGTATTTTTATCTTTAAATCTATTAATAGGTCAATAGTAAATTTTAGTGAGATAACATATCTATCCCTAACTAAAAATTTAATATAAACTAAATTAAAAAAATTAACATTTAAAAAATTAGTTGGATCTCCACTTTCCATCAAGATTGATGAACAATGGAGATTATATTAGAATTTTTTTAAAAAAAAAAAATTGAAAATTGAAAATCAAATATATATTTTTTCTATTCTTGTAATTGGATCTCAACTAAAAAAAAATATATATATATATATATATATGAGAAACTTGAATCTCCAGCGATGGAGATCAAAGATGAAGCGACCTCCAGCGATGGAGGTCGCTGGGTCTCCGACGAAGGAGAGAAAAAAAAATAAAATTTTGAACCCAATTTTTAGGTTCGTTGAAGAACCAACAACAAACTCAATTTATGGGTTCGTTCTTTAACGAACCCAGAAAACTAGGTTCGTTGTTGGTTCTTCAACAAACCCAGAAAACTGAGTTTAATTTTTTTTTTTATTATTCTTGGTGGAGACCCATATTGGATCTCCACTATTTTAAGTTTTTTTTTTTGTTTTAGCTTTACAGAAAAAATTAATTTTAAAAAATAATTTTGATTTTCAATTTTGAATTTTTTTTTTAAATTTCAATATAATCTCCACTGTCTATCAAGATCCATCAATTTTGATGGATGGTGGAGATTCATTAAAATTTTTTTAAAATTTTATTTTTTAAAAATTAATATAAAATGACTATATTACCCTTCTAATTATTAATAATCATTTTTAAATTTTGAGATTAAAATTATAATTTTGACTCATTTAAATAGAGTCAAGGGCAAATCAGTCTTTTTGCCAATTTCGTGGGGTTTGACCGTTAGAAAATTCAGAGTGACTAGAATAATATATTTTCAGAAAATTAGGGTCTAAGAATACTAATAAACAAAATTGTATTAAACATTTGATGATTCTTCAAACATTAGGGACTAAATTGATAACTGTCCTTATAACAATATCTAATAAGTTTTCAAAAAATAAAAAAAAACACTTTCTCTGCTTCCATTAAATTTCTGTCAAGTTAAACGGTGGGAGAGAGTGGTTGTTGGGTCCATTAGAAAAATAGGTGATGGCCGCTTCTGTATTCTTGCAGGGTCCTTTCTTTCCACTCTCCTTCTCCAACCAATATTTTTCTAATTATTATTTTTTATTTCAATTAAAAACCTTTTTATTTTTTAATATTTTTCAAATAAATAAAAAATTGATACATCAAGGTCCTCATCTCCACCACCTGCCCCATATATAAGCAGTGCTTCTCCTACCATTTGTTCTCACAAGGGTTTTTCTTTCTTCTGCGAGGTCTATCAAACCTCGCAGAAACAAGAAAACCCAGAAAAGCCCTTTTATTATCAATTCTCTCTCTCTCTCTCTCTCTCTCTCTCTCTCTCTCTATGTATATATCTTCTTTTAGATATTTAACAAACACATACGCAGCTAAGGAGATGGATGCTCGAGCCAACTCAGTTGTTGCGAAGAAGCTATGGAATGTGTTGAGAATCACTTTCTTCATGATAAGAAAGGGATTGGTTTCAAAGCGAAAGTTGATCATGGACATGAATTTGATGATGAAGAGAGGCAAGTTGTTGAGGAAATCTCTCAGCAATCTCATGTCTCATCATCACCACCACCACTCCAAGCACGTGACACGTGGTAGCTTCGGCATACAGGAGTACGAATTCTCTTGCAGTAACAGCCCTAACCCTGTTTTTTTCCACGTGTCCAAACGCAAACACCACTACTTCCCATGCATCAACACACCTCAGGTCTTGGAAGAAAAAGAAGAAGAAGAAGAGCTAGAAGTACCTGATGAGCCCAAGGCGGTTGTTTTGGTGCCCAAAACCCCGGAATACACGTTCAACTTCCGGTTAGACGCGGCCGATTTGGCCCCTGGAGAGAAGCGCAGCCCTAGCCCGATGCCGCCCTCACCGTTCTCTGTAAGGGTCTCGAATTATTCATCAGAAGACGATGAGATCAATGACGGTGGAAATGGACAGGTCGATGATCGGGCTGAGGAGTTCATCAGAATGTTTTATGAGCAATTGAGGGGTCAAAGCCGCATGCAGCTGTTGCAGTAACTGGAGAGAATAAGACAAAATAACTGGAGAGAGAGCATCTCATCACCACCACAACCATCTTCATTTCATTTAATATTACATCTGCCGTGAATTTGTTGCCGACTTTGGAAATCTTCTTCCTCATGATATTTTTTTTCATGGGAAGATGGATTGTTTCGTGCTAGCTCTAATGTCTGCATTATTGAATTACATGATTATGTAAATGTTTTTGTTTTTTCTATTTTTTTTTTAATTTTATGGTAAATTGGTTTGAATGAAAATGATTAAATAATGTGATTTATGTGTAAGAGCATCTCCAATGCAAATATGTATTTTTGAGTATCTAAATAGTGCCACATCAGCATTTCTAAATAATATGGATATAACTTGTCAAAAAAAATTATAGAAATGCATATTCACTTCTCCAATGTGAATATCTAAATAGTAATTTTAAACCAATCACCACAAGTCATTTGTTACATTCTCTCTCCATTCAATATGATAATTAAATGCATTGACAAAATACTAAAATTTTATTGGTGGGAAAAGTTAGAAATCCTAGTCAGCATATCAAGGAGAATATCTACAATTAGAAACTCTACTTGATATTCTCTAACTTTTTTTTTGCCACATCATATCAATATTAAAGTTAGATAATTGCATTGGAGAATGTTTTCTTAACTTTTTCAATATTGATCCTATGTGACACTCAATTTTCTCCAGATGCATAATAGCATTGGAGATGCTCTAATAGGGTGGAGTGGAATTGAAACGTTGGCTTGTCTTTTTACAGCGTTGGTGAGGGCCATCATAATGGTCATGTGTTGGAGTGTGTGTGTGTGTGTGTGTTTTTTTTTTTTTTTTTTTTTTGAAGTTTGGTGGGTTATTTGAAATGATATATGCTTCTGCTTTTACTTTTTATTTTTTATTTTATTTTATTTATAATGTATTTCAATACTTTTAGGCTTTTCAAAATTTACCAACTCCACTTCTTCACTTTACGTGTTGAGTACATCATGCTTCATCTATATATAAAACTGCATATGCTTTGCTTCTTCTTTTTTCCTCTTAATTAGTTGTTGGTTTGAATTTATTATTATTATAGTTGCATAAGAATTAGGCTAAACTTCTTCATTTACAAAGGTGAGTGATGAGTAATAGCATTGCATGACTCTGTACTCATGAATGGAAGAAGAAATTCAAAGGTTCAATTGATTGTTGTAGTTGAAGAGTATTTTAGGCAATAAAATATGCCAGCTTTTAAGGACATTTGTTGGCATTGAAGCAATGGGGGGCCTCTCTCTTTGCTTAATTTAGTTTAAGAATAAAGTGGGTGCAAAACCCACACAAGTCCACAACATAATTATTTTATGTTCATAAGTAGTATCTGTAATCATTATCAAAGGAGTAGGGGAAGAACCAAGCAAGAATATTATTTTGTATTTGAAGAATTGCTGGGATATTCAATCCAACCAATACTGATACAATAAGAGACGCAGCATTTTTAGTTTTGTAGAATATGGGCACTGTGGCGACCACGAAGTCTTAAGGGGTGGTACGCTGGTAGGCTGGTAGCAACAAAATGTGACCTAATATAAGTTCATTTAAAATAATAATAATGAAAACTTGGTTGCTACTTAATTCATAATTAAATGAACATTATTTTTTACTAAATCATATTGAACGGTTATAATTCTTATCTTTTAAAACTATCAAATTGTAGGTCAAATTAATCCGGTACACGAAGGATCCTTACTATACAATGTAAGAAGGACCTAATTACAATCAAGTTTAGATTTTTTTTTTTCGTTCTTTGTTGATTTGCAATCTTCTTCTAAAGTATCAAGTTTAGGTAACATTGAAATTTGTAAAAACTCTCCTTAACTTAGTATCCCATTTATAAAGGTAAATTTATAAATTTATTTATTTTTTTGGTGGAAGACTGGTAGAGAAAGAGTCGCTTTCCAATGTGTAAGTGGTTCCAAGTAAGAGCAATTGTTGGGACTTGGAGCCCACCAACATGGTTAGGCAAAAAGAAAAGAGGACAAGAAGCGTCACGCCCATCGGCCATTACAGTTTCCAATTCAAACCCCACGTTGGGGGTAGAGCAATACACAATCAAAGAGATTCTAATTCTATCTACTCTGTTATCAGTACAGTACACAAGACAAGTATCCACAATGAGCTGGAGTCTCAACATTTTGTTTGATACAGAAAACTGAAAAACAAGATCCTGCTCACCCCATTGTTTTCTTTTTTTCTTTAATTTTATTTTAATCAACAATCTGGTAAGTGATCAATTAGTTTATCTCTCTTGGTTGCCTTAGAAGTATCCTGAATACACAGCTGTTGCAATCAATGTCAATTTTCTTTTTCTTTTTCTTTTTTCTATGCTTAGATATTAGGGAAGTTTCCTCTAACTTTCCCTATACTAATGAGTTAAAGATTTGTGTGGTTTAGAAATTTGATGTCAATGAATTTCGGGATATCTTCCTCGAAATTCTGTCACAATAGTTGAACTAATATGAGGCATACCACTTATAAATTATCACAATATTCAATTTAAAAAGATTTAAAATGCCTCTATTATTATCAAAATTGGGTAGCAATGATTTGGTAAGGTCAAAATATCTCCTTTAAATATGATGTAAACTGGAATTAATCACTGTACATGGGTTGCAAAATATTATCTAAAACATTATTGAAGAACTTAGCTTATAATAACAACAGCACAACGACTCAAGAATTCCCAATACGCTAAGTTTTTTACTAAAGAAAGTTGCTCTCACCTGCCATTCCAAGAAGATGAGCGGTGATCTCTCCCAGCTCCAAACCCATTTGGAGACGTATCTTGATTCTCATATGGATGCATATTTGCAGCAGCAGCAGGATCAGGAGGGCCCCAGGTTCCAGGCATGCTGTAACTGTGGAATCCCATGTGAGGAGGTCCGGGTTGCCAAGGGTTGAACTGAGACGGATGGTGATGATGGTAAAACGCCCCATGAGCCATTGGTGGTGGTGGTCGTGGTGGATATGAATATACTGGTGGAGGAGGTGGCGGCGGCTGCGGATAATAGGTGGTGGCATCCGGTTGGGGATAATAACTTTCTTGATGCGGATGTTGCCATCTGGGTGATGAATACTGAACAGCTTGTGGCGAGGAGACAGTTTCCTGCTGGGAATGCTGCAATTCCAGAGGAGGATACACAACTCCGTGCGGTGAGTTAGGAACAGGATAATGAACTTCTGGCTGTGAGCAATGAGCATCTAGTTGGGGATATTGAATCCCAGATCCCTGATCATGATGATGATGAGCTATTGGATACCCAGTGACGTTAATCCTCGGGGAATTAGTCTCAATAACTGTACCACTTCCATTCACCTTATAAGAAAAGTTCAAAACTCCATTGGATTTTCCCTCAGTATTACTGACCTCGTAATTTACATATCGGACAACTCCATTAGACTCCAGGATGAGATCCTTGAAGGGGACATGAACTTCACCAATAGTTTTGTCTCCAAACATGGCTCCTTCATGTTTCAATTGGAAGTGTAGGAAGATGTGATCACAATCATGGAATGGGATTTCGTTCAAATCGAAGCGCATCTCATGCTTCCATTCGGGATTCCCATCTCCCTCTTTGTCCGCTGGAGTTCTCTGTTGCTGGTTTTGCTTCAATTTCTTCTCAGGATCATCGCTGGCAATCGAAACTTGAGCATAGACCGAAAGTTTCTGGAAAAAGTTGAAGGCTTTCAGATCTTTGCAGAACATGACTTTGAGTTCTAGAGAGCCAGATTCCATCCCCATAGTCGATGTGGTTCAAATGAAAATAAAATAAAAACCAACCCTAAGAAGGTATCTCTCTGTCCTGTCCTCTATATATGCAGCCTACAAAAGTTACTATCGAAGATATTTCCAAAATCTGATGTAATCAGAAATTTCTTTAAGTTGGCCCCACATGGACCGGATCTTGACAGCTTGGCAATAACTGCGAGATGGGCAGAAATGTCCAAGCCCAACTAACGTTCAAAATTCCAATCACATTAGTCCAAGTTACTAACCCGACAGGCTTGATTTGTTCTCAATCCTATCTTTGGTTCAACAATCTTTAGTTGCAAAATATTCACCAATAATCCCCACACGAGCATATTCCCTTCTTGAAATGGTGGAATCTATGAGCATCTCTCACTATGATTTCTCTTTCTGTAACTTTGGAGATAAACTTAGTAGCTGTATGACAATCCCCACATACTCTAAGATTCTTCTTTATTCTAATCACGCTCCCTGCTACTGAATTCATTAGCCCAAAAACAATGGCTAGCTTCTCACTGTGCACATACAACATCTTTTCCTTTGTTTCTTCCTCCACATCATGTAATGCAAAATTTAAATCTGGTGTGTAACCCTCTCGACGAATCCTTTCCATCAATTTGGTCAACTCTGAATAGATTAGATCTGCTTGAGGTTGCGATCTGTCCCCAGCCACAAATGTATGGACCTTGTTTTTAATCTCTATTATTGTGTGGCCAGCAACCTTTCTCACCCCCCTCCGCTTCATTAGAGCTCTAATCCTATCAGCTTCTGCTCTTTTTCCAGATGCTGCATATATGTTGGACAAAATAACATATCGACCTGGGTTCTCTGCGTCCAAATCAAATAATGACTTTGCTGCCATTTCACCCAATTCTACGTTTGAATGAATCCTACAAGCTCCTAGCAGTGCTCCCCAGACACCAGCATCTGGCCTTATTGGCATCCTCTCAATGAATTCTTGAGCCTTAGATAGTTTTCCTGCTCTACCTAACATATCAACCATACACGCATAATGTTCAGATTTTGGAGTGACCCCAAAATCTCTAAGCATGGAATTAAAGCAATCCCATCCTTCATCGATCAAGCCAGCATGACTGCAGGCTGACAATACTGATACAAATGTGATGTGGTCCGGCTTCATTGAAGCCTTCATCTGATCAAACAGAGAGAGTGATTCTCTTCCGTGGCCATGCATCCCATAACCCGAAATCATGGTGCTCCACGAGATTACATTTTTTCCCCGCATTCTATCAAAAACTTTTCTAGCATAAACTAAGCTCCCACATTTCACGTAAAGATCAACTACAGCAGTATCTAGTGTTAATTGATTCTCATGAAAGCCACGAATTATGATTCCATGAACCATACGTGCTTGACGGAAAGATGCTAAACTTGAACAAGCTCGAATCACACAGAGGAATGTTACATGATCAGGGAGGACCCCTTGCAATATCATCTGTCTAAATAGCTCAAAGGCTTCAAAAGACGAATCAGCCTGAGCATAAGCCTCAATCATGGACGTCCAAGACACCAGATCCTTGTTTACAATCCCATCAAAGAATTTTCGAGCCGTATCCATTCTTCCACATCGGGCATACATTAACATGGCAGCATTTTGGAGAGACTGATCCAAATCAAGTCCATTATCCACTACAACTCTACAGATATCATCAGCCTCACCCTCTCCACGGACACACGCCATAGCATTCAAAACAAAAACCCTATTGGGTCTGATCCTCTCGTCCAACATCCGCTTAAACAACAACAAACCCTCCTCATAACAACCGTTCTGAGAATAAGCACCAGTCATCGAGCTCCACGTAACTACATTTCTCCCGGGCATTTTGTCGAACACTCGTCGAGAAAGTTCAACGCGCCCACATTTACCATACATTGCAATGAGAGAATTACCAACAAAGACATCCGACTGATACCCAAGATCCACAACGTCCTTGTGAACCCTAACACCGAATTCAACGTCACGTAGGTTCGCACACGCCTTGAAAACAAAAGGAAACGTGAAATTATCGGGTTGGATACCCAACCGACGCATTTGAGCGTATAACTGCAAAGAACGATCAAAGAGATGGTTATCGACGAAGGCACGGATCATGACGTTCCAGAGAAAGAGATCAGAGAAATGGGAGACGGCAGAGAAGAGCGAAAAAGCGATGGATACGGAGCCGAGAGAGGCGTATTGGGAGATGAGGTTGGTGACGAAGAAGAGGTCGTGGTGATGGTGAGATCTTAGAATCGATGCGTGAATGGTTTTTAGGGATTGAAGGGTTTGACATTGCTTGATTAATGTGATGATGCATTGGTCTGCTTCAAATTCAGTCTGTGCTTCCGAGAAGAAGAGACGCGATTGCTGCTGTAAACGACAGAGTCTCGTTAGCTTCTGCATGCACAATTGCCTCATCACCGATTTCCTCTATTATTATTGTATTATGATTTTAAGGATTGGAAGATTATTTTCTTTTCAAGAATTAACATTGTGTTGACTTTATAATTGCACAAGGATACTAAAGTGACATTTTTTAGTAGCAAAATCAGATAAATGGATCCAAATTTATTAAAAACCAAAATCAAATTTAGTCCCTAAAAATATAATAATAAAATTTAACTGATTTTATACCTTTTCAGTAAATTTATACTGATATAAATTCATTGACACAAACACAAATTTAATATCAGCAAAGTGAAAGAACTAACTATATTGGGCACATTGTAGTTTGGACTCGATTGGATAATATTGAATTGATACTATATAGTTGTAAACTAAGTTACAGGGTATCTCTTTTGAGTGGTTTATAAGATTGTATGATAATCCACCTATTACAGCACAAGAAAAAACAAAAAAAAAAAGTGTAATTTTCCTTTGAATTGAGTAAGCGTAGAATATACAACAGTGTAACGTGGTATAAATTTTTTCAAGACTACAGGAGGGATTAATAAACAGCACAAAATAATCGATATCCTAATCAATTATAAAACTAAAAAAAACAATAAAAAAAAATGATGACCGACTCCTCACACTGACAGAAATTTCAATAATGCTCATTGCTATCTGTCAAGGGCTCTGAGGGAGCACCGAGCTGTCATTGTGTAACATTTTTTCACCCGTCTTCGTCCATTGAAATCCTACTCCAACCAGAATTTCTCAGGGAGAAGATCTTAACTCTGTCAAGCTTGTTTCCCCTAAAGCCTGTTCGTTATCTTTGATGACACCATAGGCATGACAAGAATTGCAGATGCATTGATCGAGTCCTCTCCAAAACCCAACGATAACGTACAAACACTCTGCAAGGAAATACAAGTTTGTGTTTAATTATTAGATTTTATAGACCATCTTACTAAAGGGTTTAGTTCATTGATGCAAATTTGTAGCACCTTTGCCTTGGCTATGGCATCTGATATCTTTTTTGACACTCCTTGCACAAATGATCTCATCTCTCTATTTTGTGCATCTCCGGAAGATGGAATCAACCTGTATAAGAAACAAGGTATCACCAAAATACAACTTAAGAATTCTGAGAATCTATCATTCTTTAGAAATTCAATGTCAAGGAATCGACCGTACCCATCAACTTCAGTTGACATGCTTTTGGACATCACGGAAACTAAAGACGAATTATCTTTAATCTCTGCACCTGAAAATTTAGAGAATAAATTCTCATTGAAAATTTACAGAATAAGTTCCTAGTGGAAATCTACAGAATATGTTCCTAACCCCTTTATACTTAAAAAGATGGCATCAAAATACCTTTAGACTCGTCAGGTGCCAGCAGAGAAATGCCTATGAACACAGACAACATTCCCATTATAAACATTGTTGTCCTTAGTGCATCAAGTACCTGTTTTAATGAATAACATATGTTCTTCAATAATCTATATGCATAGTTCCATACCACAGGGCATAAGCAAACAGTTGAATAATGCAGTGAGGCAACATGTATCCAGAATGCATACGTATAAAACATCAGGGATGTCTGTGATGCGTGTCTATTTGACACAGATTTCAAACATATTATACTGATCTTAAACAAAACAAAACCAAGATATATGACTTTACTCTTCAAGCATATTATACTGGATAAACAGAGAGGGTTAGTCATTTGACTCCAGAATTCAACAATATCAGTGGACTAGATTCATGAAATGATGACTATGACTACAGTTATTGCAAATCTATCATCTCTGGTTCACCCTCAATCCAAAACCATAGCATTGACCCCTAGGCTGTTTGTTCATTGCTCATACAAAATATAGGTACATGAGCCACCTTAGAAATCTAATAGTTCAACTAGAGAGAGAGAAAACCTGATACTCCTGAAAATATACAAATCCTGTACAAATAGAGAAGAAAGTCCAAGCAATCTGAAACATAGGAACAATAAGAATTGCATCGAACAGTGACAGTCCTTCATTTAACCTTGCCAACTGCATAAGTATAAATGCAAAAGATGTTAGATGAAATCATCTCCATGCCAATATGAAACTGGAACAAATTAAAAGCCATGAAAAACAACATTAGGGGGTTCTGTGACTATTTTTACCCAAAATCCAGCTGTACTAAGGAATAAAAGAAGAATCGAGTATGTGAACCAACTGTGCAACTGATAACCATTAGACATAGCTAACCTAAGCAGGTTGGAGCTGCAAAAACAAAATGTTTGATATTAAAACCAGAATATAACTGCATATTATGCAGTTGCACCTCCAAAAGTTAACAATGCCTAAGGTAGCAACTTACAGAGATTTTGCAAACAACACTGAGCATGATCCTAAAGCACCCTGAAACTATAGCATAGGAAAAAGGAAGCAGCATATGCCAATAGGGTTTAAGATCTTGTCCAGAAAGAGCATGTAGAAGTTCTCCTCTCCTGCATATTACTAGATATTGAATATAAGAAGGGTAAATATCAAGAATGAACAGCTATCCCTAAATCTTAAAATGTAAATAGAGTGAAGTATCTCACCTGTAAATGTAGTGATGAAAGGCAACGACTAAGACCAAAGTAAGACAGTAAACAAGGAATGTAATGTTGCTGTATTTTTCTGCCAACTGTTCTGGTGTGTAAACTGAAAGGAAACATACCACCATTATTAACCAGAAAATATGATATAGATATTACGGATAGGTGTCAAGTAAAGTCAATGTGCAAATGAATAATGATATCTGAACATGAAAGGTGTCACAAGCAAGTTGGGTACCGGGTGACTGGTGATTGCCAAAGGCAACTAGAAAAACATTTCCAAGAACAATAAACGATGTTGCAACCATTACCCTGCAATTGAAGCGATATTAACAACGTTGGTGTTTACTTGAAATAAACACGTGGAAATTACAAAAATGGACTCCATTATAGTTCTCAAAATTAGCTCTCACTTCAGATTTTAACATACTTGACAGTCACCATTTTGTTCAACACGAAGTAAGCAAATGCAATGTTGGATACAAACTGAATGGAGCCGAGGGCTGCCAGAAGGGACTGCAAAGCAGGAAGAAGAAGATCAGAGAAAAGAAAAAGAAAACAGCCAGAGGAGAACATGACTAAGTTGTACAAAAGCAATAATAATGTTAAAAACCAAAAGGTTATCAAAATACATTAAAATATAATTTAAAGTTCTGTCAGAACTTCATCTATTATTCTATTCAGAAAGAAACAAATGGGCAAGTGGCAGGGTTTAGTCCATACAGACCTGAGCAGCATATCCAAAGGAAATGAAATTAAGGCAATTTCCAAGAATGAAAATTAGAATACCTGCATTAAGAATTACACATTTGAGGCTGAAAATCAGAAGTCACACCAAAATAAAATAAAAAAATTCTATAATGAATTAACCACCATAAGACCAGACTTTACCAACTCTCCAAGAGTGGAAGTATATAATAGGCTTCACTGTATGTTTCCCATTTGTTCCGTCACTCTCTAGAACAGAATGCCTTTCTCTCTGCACACAATTTAGCCAGCCTCAACAAAACTGGCAACTTGATGTAAAGATGAAGAAATAATGCCATCATTAAACGGTTAATAGTCTCTAGATGCTGTGAGTTGGAACAAGGAAAAAAAAAAAAAAACAGTAGTACATTATTGCAGCATGAGGAAAGGAGACTAAATACAGCAATCTTTACACTATTTTCAACAAAAAGGTAGATGGAAATCTAGAAGCCATTTGTGTTTTTCATTTATTATAACTACTATTTTACTTTACCACACACCATAGTTACATGCACAATCATAAATTAAATTAAATTCCCCTCCATGATTAGTTGAGGGGTTTGATCCCTAAACCTAATCTTCAACTACAAGAGATTCTAATGAACTGGGCAATTCCCTTGGGATACTTAGAAGCCAAATTCAGACCAGCAATATATCATATATAATTACTGGCATATATTCAACAAATTGAATTGATTCAATGTTATAAGTGGAAACACATACTAGGATCTGGTCCACCATAAAGACCATACCTTTGCATCTGTATGTGTTGTTCATGCTTAAGCAGCAATAGAGATGTGGAAAGTGCAACATGAACTATATGATAATATGACTAAGCAAACATGTAAAAAAAAATGTTGACAATGCCAAAGCTATGCAACTAAATACGAGTCTAAACTAGGTAGAAGGAAGTAAAACGTCATATAGTAGAATGGTCTCAACCTAAACAAAGAATATTATTGCATACCTCATTGTGACCCAGTTTAAGAAGATTAGTTCCGAAGTTGATGGCGATGCTACCAAAAAGGTTGATGATCGCTCCAATGACCCACTCTCCCATGGCTTAACAACTGTGAAGCCGTGAAAGAGATCCCGCTTGCAGATGAAATCTGAAGCTGCCCTCAATAGTCACCAATTCTCAGACAGCACAGATGCAAGGGAAGAGGAGGACCACAGAACCCACCTGAAGGGAAGCATGTGCATATAGCTCTGCTAAATTTGCAACACTATACCTGCACACAAGCCAAAAAGATGTCACACAGATAGTAAAATGACCATAATCTTTTCAGATAAAAAATAATGTCTTTTTATAGCAATAAGCCAAATCCCAAGAAGCAGTCACACGCGATTAAATGATTGTGCAATAATTTAATCTAACAAATGAATGGTAGGTTTTTCCCGCTTCGCAGTTACTTCACGGTGGACTATGTACATTAACAGCAACGAAAAAGCTGAATCGAATTCGTTTTAATTTGATAAATGATGATAATAACCGGTGCAATCTAAATCATATCCTTCTTAATTTGTTACCGCTAAAATCAAATGTAAAACATCCAATCTAATCCGAAAATTAATGCATTTTACTCCGTTTAAAGCAACGGAGAATCATAGATGAGCCAAACCGAGATGATTAATTAAATATTAAACAGAATATGGAAACACTAAACAAACGATAGATCTACCTATCCAGAATCAGAAATCACATAAATGAACGAACAAAAACATCAAGCTCGGATCGTAAAATTTGGATCAAATCACAAAAGGCAAGAGAAGAAAAAAGCGAGAAACTTGGAGGAAAAAAAGTTTACCTGCAAAAATCCAAGCTCGCTCGTAGGTTCACAGAAGATCCAAAGACGAACAAAATTTTAATTTATCTCTTTGTTTTCAGTTTTATTGAAGCGTTGAAAATGGTGGAAGAAAATGCAAGAGAAAGAAAAAGAAAAATTGAGAACGAAGGAAATGCAAGAATGGAAAAGGAGGTTGTCTGGTCAATAACACGAAAGCGTATACTTTTTACCGACCGCTATTGCCCTCCTTCCGTACTCAACAGTTGAACAAGGGATCCCCTGTGCACGGTTCTATGTTAATCTACTTATTATATCCGTACCATAACATTAATCCCTGTCTTTTGGCATATTAAATTGGATAAAAATAAAATATTTGCTAATTGTGGAATTACAATGATTTTTCTTTATAGAATATCGACAAATGATTTGTAATTGGATAATGTGATTATGTTGTAATTATATAGTAAATGATGTAGGTTGCTATTAATAAATTATGATTTCGTTTGTTATATTATTTTCGAGATAAATTTTGTAATGTGTACTGTCTATTTTTTTCAATTTATTTTCTTATTTTGGGAACTCTAATTTCTACACTATTTTACATTAACAGTTTTCATCAACATTTGTATTTTTTTTAAAGGGATATAATTATAATATCAACAACTGTCGGGATCTACCGAGATTAACCACTAAACGCATGGTCCGGATATCTACTCCTCACTACTGAAATGGGAGGGAGTTGCACTAATCACTTTACTACAAGTGGATGTGCATTAAAATTTGTATTAGACAGTGGAAAAAATTTAGTTAAATATTATTACTATACAATTGATATATAATGTACGTATAGTTTTCTATTTTGTAAATAAAAATAAAATGATGGCTTAATATAAAAATAAAAAGAATTATTCAGTTTAGTAATATCTTAATTCGAATTGCTGTACATGTATATAAAAAACTAATGAAAATAATTAGAGTGTGAATTATTATAATTTTGTACACATTATATTAATTTTATACATAATCTATGAGGGATAATATAATGTGACATAAGTAGAAGAAGAATATTACACTGGTTTATCTTTTTTCTTTAACTAAGATAATTTATGATTAACACAAAAAAAATAAAAAATTGATCTAATTAAAACTGTAATCTGACCTTTCTTCTAATTTGTCGTGTTGCGGTGTGTCGCTCCAGTTCTCTCCAAATTTGGAAAGAAAATAAAAAAATAGAAAAATCTAAATATCAAATACAGGGTTCAATTGGCGGGTCGGCCCATTTTGAAACATCCCTAAAAAGGAGGGAAAATTGAAAGGACAGTAACGACGGACGGAGATGTCAGACGCCATATTTGACGAATTTGGTGAAGATAGTTTTGAATCCTCTGATCTCCGTCTGGACGAGAATGGTTTTCCATTGTCTCACGAAGAAGAAGAGGAGAAAGAGGAGAGCTTCGCTGCTGAATTCTACCGATGCGGAAGCGACTGGTCGTGTTTGTCGGAGTCGAAAGGGAAGCTGAAACAGGCTAATCTGTTGGAGATTTGGGGGTTGAAGTCGAAATCAGAATCGGAGGTCAACTGGCGATTCATTTCCACCTCCTCCCAATAAAAAGCTCAAAACTTGCGTCGCAAAATCGAAACCCAAGGTCAATCGTAGTTGCCCTTTTTACAAGAAGATTCCAGGTTCAATTTTCAGCTGTTTTTCCCACTTCGCATTTGCTCTCAAAATCCATGCTTTATCGTTTCTATCTGAAATATCATTGCTTGTTTTGAAAAATGGGTCCCAGGAACTCCTTTCACTGTTGATGCATTTCGATACGGAGGTATCGAAGGGTGTTTGGCGTATTTCCTCACTCACTTTCACTACGATCACTACGGTGGTCTAAACAAAGGATGGTCACATGGTCCTATTTATTGCAGCTCTCTCACTGCTCGCCTTGTTAAAATGTGTCTCTCCGTGAATTCATCGTAAGTTTCTGATACTTTTATGGACTAGATATGAATTGGGTAATATTTTGGTTGAGGGGTGTTTTACTTTGGATTCGTGTATGCAGATATATTCATGCTTTAGAATTGAATACCGAACATGTCATTGAAGGAGTGAAAGTGACATTGCTAGAGGCTAATCACTGCCCCGGTGCAGCTCTAATTCACTTTCGTCTTCAAGATGGACAGTGCTATTTGCACACCGGAGATTTCAGGGCTTGTAAAATGATGCAAACGTACCCACTTCTTGCAAACCACCGAGTTAATGTGCTTTATTTGGATACAACCTATTGCAATCCAAAATACAAGTGATCAACTTCTCTACCAGAATTTTCTTAGAGTGGGCATGTTATAATGAAGTTCTTATTTCTTCAGTAATTCTTGTGTTATTTTTAACAAATTTAGACCACATTTTTTGTTTCAGGTTCCCCTCCAAAGAAGATGTATTAAGTTATGTTGTCCGAGTTACTAAAAACTTCCTCAAAAAGCAACCCAAAACCCTCGTTGTTGTTGGTGCTTATAGCATAGGAAAAGAATGTGTTTTTCATGCCTATTTCCAAGGCATTAGGGGTACTTCACCTTTTACTTTAGATCCTTCTTCATTTATTCTTTTCTCTTGCATCACTAGTGCTTGTTTCTGTTCTTCTAACCTGTTTTCATGGATAACTCCTGAGTTCATAATTGCATGTAATGCTACAAGCCTATGAGTATTGTAGGGGAGACTTTACTTTTGATTTACTATGTAATTGGCTTATTGAAACAATAGCGTTCCTGCTGTTTTGTAACTGGTGTAGGTTAAAATATATGCAAATGCTTCGAGGAGGCGGGTTCTGAAGTCTTTTGATTGGCCTGAGCTCTCTGGGAGTCTCTGTACACAAGGAAAGGATACATTTCTTCATGTGCTCCCTATGTCTGCTCTGCGATTTGAGGTTTGATTTAGACCCCTTCTCCTATTTTTGCAAATAGATTATTTTGTAATTTATAATCACCATGTTTTTCCGAATTATTGTTTTTTCCCCTCAAAGACCTTGAAGGATTACTTGAAGACCTACATGAATCAGTATTCAACAGTATTGGCATTTCGGCCAACAGGTGAATAACTTGTGCTATTGCACTTAACTGGATTTTTTTTTTTTCACATTTTCCAGAAAGTTCTAGAATTTAAAATTAATTTACTTAACTTCTTCATTTATTTTAGGTTGGACTTACTCTGAGAATGTAGGCAACCAACTGGATTTCATTAAACCTAGTTCCAGAGGCAATATCACAATTTATGGTGAGATGATTTGGATATATAGTTTTAGTTGATGCACGTCACTTATGCCTCTTGGATATGCAAATTTATTCTGATTCTGGGTAGGAGCTAAGATGTGTGTATTTCATGGGTTTTCTTCTGATTGCTTGAGATGCTGGATGCTCTTTCTTTTTCTATTTGACTTTTCTGTATTGTTGCATCGTAATAGATATTGTTAGCAAAGATGATTACCAATGCTTGAATTGCTATTTATGCAGGGGTTCCATATAGTGAGCACTCAAGCTTCACAGAACTGCGACAATTTGTTCAGGTGTGATTCTGGAAAACTTTACATCAACCTCAGCATATTTGGAAGTATCTGTTATATGATAGTGTTTAAGCATGGATTTTATTAGTTGTCCAGTCTCTGAGTAGTTTAATTTTTGCCATAACTCAGTTTTTGAGGCCTGAGAAGATAATTCCTACCGTCAATGTTTGGAATGCTGCTAATCGAGACAAGATGCAGTCCTATTTCCGGGAATGGCTTAAAAGTTAATATTCTTGCGCAAATTTGATTACTTCAGATTTCTTTCATGGATATCCCTCTCAGATCAGACAACACTATCAACCCAATTATTGCACTCAAAATCCAGTACAGAATAACTGTGTGTGCATCTTCTCAATAAGATGAATCTGAGTTGCTGCCCAATTTTCAGCTACCTTTCTGTGCGTTATCACCAGCACAGAATCAATGGCTTACAGGACTTTATAGTTGGCATTATCTTCTGCTTATTTGTTCGAATTTACTGCATGGAATTTCTTGCTATGAACATGCAGCACACTATACCTTTTGGATCAGTTGTAAATTTGTAATCTCCATTGATCTTCATTTACCCAAAATTTTGTATATTGATTCTCCACAAATCTCTGAATGAGATTTACTACAAATTTTCGCCCTCGTCTTGGTGCACGTTATTGTTGTGAGAAAACATAGGGAAAGAACAGAAACTTTACCTAGAATCTTACACTTCACTTTTTCTTTTTTCATTTAGTTTATTTTACCTTTTGAAACTCAAAACAACAGAAATAATTAGTTTCAGTTTCAGATTATCATCAACCAGTTTCTTTCTTCCCCACCCTTCGGCATGTCAGGTGTCAGGTGTCGGGAAAGCAGAAAGGATAAACTGTTCATATAATTGAACCAGTCCCAGAAGATTTACATTATGGTATTGAAAATATCTTAAAAGATTTCCATAATTGTATTGGATAGAGGTGTTTCTATGAAATTTATGATCCTGGCTATCAAGTTGCCAAAAGTCAAAAGACGATACAGCAGACTGTTTTTACGGAACCATAGCAATAACATGCGTATGTTATATTTAGTATCCTTGCCTCATAAACCACAATAACCAATTGAGCTGTAAGAATGAGCTTATAATGTTTATTTAGGCTGGCATAGATGCTTTCTACTGCTAATTTCTGGACGGTGGCGTCAAGGAAAGGTTCAGCCATTAACAATAATTTTTTAATTTGATGAAGTAAAAAAGAATGGATGAGAAAAGCTGGTTAGGAGAATACTTCAGACGAAAAACACAATCCTTCTATTAACTGTCAAGTTTCTCTTGGTTTGTCAAGATGGAGCTTCGTCTTATATATCTGAAGAGGTAAAAAACAAGCGAGTTATGTCCAACTCCTAGGTGACAAAAATATATTATTAAGCAGTGATCTTACAGATTGGAATGTGGCACCCAGAATGACCCTCAAGAAGATACCTCATTAGGTCATTATTGTTCTACTGCCCTGCTAGTTTTCAGCAGTTTGATGCCATCAAAGATTCCTCCTCCCACATTGAAGTCCAGGAGATATCACTCTGCATTTGTTAAGACAGATAGAAGAGAGATTCACTTGTGTCATCCAACATCTTATAGCAAACAATTTAGGTCTACAAGCATATAAATATAGTTAAGGGCGTGATTGATAGCCTAGTTCCTAACACAGATTCTTAACACAAGTTGCATACAGTTAAATAATGCATTTTCAATGACTGAGTTCGCATAAAACATACATAATAATGTGAAATTAATGCATATAAAAAGCAACTGTCACATCTAACTTCAACTATATCTAAAGGCTATGATCCAGTAGTTGTCATAATTTGTGTTAATAAAAAAGAGAGACAGCTAATCCAAGCCCTATAGTTGAGGAAAGCATAGCCATTGCAATCAGGCTCCCATTACAGGGAGCAGTTCAAAGGGCTGATTGGTTGATTGTAAGGTTTTATAGTTGGTAACATATACTTTGTTAGAAGAGAACCAAACTTCAGGTAAACTCTCCCACCAGAGACTTCCCTATATCTTCTTCTTCTTCTTCTTGTTAGAAACAAGCGCGAAAAAGCCTCTGGGAGAGAGAGTTTAGCAGAAGTTGAGTCTCCAAAAACCACTTTGTACATTTGATGGACCTTGAAGAGGAACAGAAGAGGGGGAAGGTTGTACTTGAACTCGAAGGGTTTATATAGACTCTGAGATTCCATAAAACGCCAAAACTCTTAGGAGTTTCCCAGACCAACCCAAGTCCCTTCCTTAATTTTTTCATGATAAAAGTAGAGAAATTTCTTCAAAATTTTCCGTGTTTGATGGCACCAACAAGGTATTCCACTTTGTTGTTTTCATCGACCCATAAAAGATCCAACTCCTTTGTTTTCTTTTTTGGGGGGGTGGAATAATAAAATCATATAGTAAAGAGCCTAATATGTGAAATCTCAGGGTTATCAATTATTGATGTTGGGAACATTGCATTGTTCCCAGCTGATAAGGCCAAGAAATTGTAAAATGCGTATGCAATATGGAGGGAGATGACATGGTAGTTTCACCGATTGCTGTAATCATCCAATGATATAAAAGGTGGCGTAACTATTTGTCATAATGACACAAAAGGTCTCGTTATAATTTAGAGCCTTTTGTTGTGGTTTTCCCAAAAGCAGTATTTATACTTCAATATAATCGACCATAATTGGAACTATTTAAATTAAGGAAAATTCTGACCCATACTTTACTAGATTGCTTAAAGGGTAAGGTAAGGACGCCTTACAGAGATCTCCTGTTGTTATTTGTATCGATATTGATTTTTTTTTTAAAGGAAAAAGAAAAAGAAAAAAAAGATATACAAGAAGAAAAATAAAGACAAGAATGAACTTCCATAATTTCTCTGTTTCTATAGCATTGGCGGTCTCTTGCTGCCTTAATGACCGAATGAGCACACTTGTTGCTAATTATCGTATGTTTTCTGTATAAAATCAAAAGAGAGGCGGCATTTTTTTTGTTTTTATTTTGTTATAAAGAATGTTCTGACTTTGTGGATCTATAGTAAGGTTGAGTATAAATGCAAAAATGATTGAAATCTTAAATGACATGCATGCATGCTCATGGCCCCTTCCTAATTGGGAAGGGAGTGGAAAAAAAATGATTCATTGAACGCAAAATTTTCTATTGAAACCGGACAATGAGATGAATATGAAGCTAAACAATGCCTGTCAATTGGGTCGAGCAGGCAAAGCAAACCAGCATCTGCATAAGCACAAGTCCAGTGTAAGCTTTCATGATGGAAGGTTTATTTTTCCCTTTTCTAGATCAAGGAGATCAGAATAACATTCAATACTGATTAGTCGACAAGAATGACAAAGGGCAATTAGGTGTATCCGGAACATAAACCTGGTTCATCCAGCTCCATTGCTTAAATTTAAATAAAAATGTGGTAGCAAACAATGGAATTGATCCGATTTATAAAATTGTCACTAAAGCTAAAACAGGAGTACTACATAATCAGTTGATAAATTGACTCACAAAAACATGGCTAAGGATGGAAAATTGGAAATCATCCTATGTAGACTGAACATGCTGTGCAGAAACCAAATTGCCAGTCTGCCAGCCGACAAGCCAAGATTGAAATACTCCTCGATCACCAAAAATTCCAAAAGATAACAAAAATGCTAATATCACTCTACTCAACATGAATGGACATGAGCATGAGCCATTTTGAAGCAATGTGCACCCTATCATGGCAATACTCATTTGGAGTTATGAAAGTCAAATATTTTGTACACACCTCAAAATATGTCAATTCTTTTATGGGCTGAGCTGAGAACAAGCAAAATCAAAAGAAAGTAGAGCCAAAGCTGAAAAGAAGAAATATCTCCCCTATACTCCCAACAAAAGGTAAGCACATGCTCCATCTGGCAAATCTAGGGCAACCATGTAATTCTGTCCCAAACTCCCTCTGCGTAGATTTCATTTTCATACACTAACATCCACTTTCTACACCTATATGAGATTTTTTCCCTATCTCAATCTGCCTTCAGACTAGGTGTTCT
Source organism: Xanthoceras sorbifolium (assembly GCA_003430845.1). NCBI lineage: Eukaryota > Viridiplantae > Streptophyta > Magnoliopsida > Sapindales > Sapindaceae > Xanthoceras > Xanthoceras sorbifolium. The sequence goes on along the minus strand of CM010608.1, from coordinate 17,195,425 downwards.
ACTATCTATGTGTAATGAGGCAATCAACAGGACCCGATAAACTCCCTTTCAAAAACATTTTGGGTATTAACTAAATTTTACATAATGAAACCTTTTGTTTCAAGATTACTATCATCTGCTACAAGATTCTAGCAAAGGATTCAGGCAAACTAAAAATAACATCTAAACAACAAGGATTAAGTTTAAACTAGGATGTTACAACAGATTAAGTTACAAGATCAGGAAGAAAATGTTAGAAGTAAAATAGGATGTACTTAATTGAAAAAGGTTAAATCACTATGTCCGTGAGGAAAAATGAGTAATTAGACCATCAATAGCTATATTACTGATTGAAACCATCATTAAGTGAATAGAATGCCAAAAACAACGAGTAGAAGAAGGCAAGAAATATTTATAAGTTATTACATTGAGCAAAAATAACGGAAGCAACCAAAAAAGAGTTAACTGCATATAATGAAAACTTAATAAATAATCATGTGGACATGAAAGCCGATCATGATATTCAATGACAACAAAAACATTTGAAAATGCATCAACATGCTAAAAGAACTAAAAGACCAAATAAATATGTTTGTTGATGCCTCCAGCATTTTCACACCTCAATACTAACATATCATCTAGAAATAATGAATCTGTAACCAGAAATGGAAACCTAGAAGATGCAGATGATTCTATAAAGGTAATCATATTCTCTTCCCGTATATTTTAATCCATAAAACAATCTAGCCATCCTGACTGAAAGCTACAGTTACAGCATTGCAAAGGTCGTAACAATAAGAATCCAATTCCATTCTTCACTGTGCTTTTTACCAGCATATACCTAAACCTAGATCTCCTAGGTTCACTCATTAACAAGTCCACTCATTTATATAACATAAGAAACCTATAATCACAAAGTTTAATGTTTATATGGCAAGCCTATTTCAAGCCAAGATCTCTAGACATACCAACAAGTCTGCTTAACATTTACCTGCCAAAGCACTGTAACGAGAAGTGGGAACTATAATACTGCACTTCTTTGGTCAATATAAAGAAACACTGCAAGATATATCAAAATGATAGACCAAAAAAGCAATGCAAATGATTCCTGAGAGCAAATTATATCACATAAGGGACACAAAACTGAGAGAGACGAACTAATAAGCTGAATATAAAAAAGGTGCAAATGATAACAGAAACAACTTTGTATACATAAAACAAAATCCCTGACGAGTTCAAAAAATTGAGGCAATGTTGTAATCAGGCCTGGGTACCGGTCAACGCCTTCATCTGAATGAGACTATTAGAATCAGTAGAAGCCGTGGGCAAGGCCTCGTACGACCCGAATCTCCTTCCGGCCACGGTCTTGGCAATGGCGGCGTAAGTGACCATAAGAATGACGAAGACAAACATGACATGGACGAGGAACAGCAGATCCAAGATGGACATTGCTCTCAACTTGGATTCCTCCAAATCACACTGGGTCGACCCCTCCACACCCTTCACCACATCCAGCAACTTGTGACACCCTTCCGGTATAAACGCTTCGACGTAGATAGTGAGACCCGTCTGCAGCTCCCAGAGGCCCTGGAGGCAGAGGGACCCACCAAGTGCCACGTCGGCGACGAAGAGTTTGGGGTTGCAAGCGAGGGCGAGGCAGAGGAGGGAGGAAAGGGCGGAGACGCGGGAGGAGAGCGTGTCGCATTTTGCCTGGAGATCGGAGGTCTGGACGGAGGCGGAGGCGGAGGAGACGGAGTACTGGAGGAAGAAGAGGGCTGAGGCGAGGCCGAAGAAGAGATCGGAAGGGAAGGGGAGGAGGGAGGTGGTCTCGGAGAGGAGGAGGGAGAGTGAGAGGAAGAGGAAGAGGAAGGAGAGGAGAGCGGATTGGAGGGAGGAGAAGCGGTGGACGGGGGTCCGACCCTTGAGGAGCGGGTCGGATTCGGAGGAGATGATGGTCTGGTGAGCGAAGGAGATGAGGAGGCAGAGGATGAGGAGGTAGAGCTGGAGGTGCTTGAGGAGGCGATGTGGCTGCTGCTGCTGCTGCTGCTGGTTGTTGTTGTTGGAGAAAGGGAAGGGGTGGTAGGGCTTGGCCGAGTAAGTCTGTGGAGATTTCAAATGGTTCCTTGTTGTGCAGATCGTGTGATAGAGTCCCAGTGACAGCAGAGCTGATGATGTGAATATTTCGTATATCAGCCCCGCCATTGCTTGCCTCTTCCCTGTTTCTCTACTATATAATTATAATAATTCTTGATTCTAACTCTTGACTTTGAGATTTGAGAAGAGGAGGTGGAGGAGGAGATGCTGTTTTCTATTATTTGATTTTCACAGACTAAACTCAATCAAATCTGCCACCAAAACGACACCAGTTATTGTTTTGACATTCTTTCTTTCATTTCTCTGCTTCTTGAAATTAATTTCATTAGTATTGAAAATTGGTGGGCTCGATGACCGGCCCATCATTCTCGGCTAGGCCCATTTTTAATTAATGATAATTTTATATTAGTAAATTGTAATGGCTAGGGCCCAGGATCAAGATTCCGTTTACAAAGTCAGAATGTTTAGGTTTATATTAACAGTAGTAGGTGACTAATCTTCCATGTGTCACGATGAAATTGTCATTTAACTACTTGAAGGATAGTTTATTGGATGTTGCTGTATTGTATATCAATTACTTTTGTTTAAAAACGTTTGAGTTGAGACAAAGATGATAATGATAACGATTATGTTAAATTGGAAAATAAATAAGGATAAAATTTAATTTTTATTAAATTTTAATTAACTCAATTATCTGATTGGGTGCATATTTGAGTGAACAAGAGGAACATGATACTAACCCGTTTCAACGTGTATTTTTTTTTTTTAATTGTAGAATTACAAAATAAGTTATAAATCTGGAGAAGCCTACTAAGATCAATTACAAAAGGTGCATCATATATATTTATTCCTATAATAATAGGAGAAAACTATACATCTAGCTTCAACACTTTTATTGATGAACATCTATAAAATGTTTAAAAGTATTTCTCGTTTAGTGGGACTACTTTCTATTTTAGATATCACAACTATGCAGCAACTAGTTTGCAAACAAGAGAGACATCTTTCTGATTCCGCAAAATGCATGGAGAAAACCAAAACCCAGTTTATTTGCTAATCCGAATGTAATACTCATTTAGTAAATACATGTAAAGCTAAAACTGCACACAAAACCAAACCAGAAGAGCCTCATGGGGGAAGAAAACAGCAACCATTACAGCCTAATAATACATGTAATTATATATAAAAAAATGGGAATATTAATATGGAGTTACAGTGATTGATAAAATGATACACAATAAAAATTTTGTCCCGGAAAGCCACACCGTAATTTGCACACTACAGGATGATCACAAGGAAGAAGATGATAAGTACCACAACAAAAATGCCCAGCACCCACCAACACTGCCAAGCGATGGAGATAATCAGATAAACAACATTATCAGACAATCTTATTCTCTTGACAAACTATTCAAGGAATTAAGAAGCAGAATGATAACATAAAACATCTAAGAGAAAATTATCAGACAAATGAAATTTTTTTATGAGGTACTTTGTTCATATTATTTATTTGGTTTCTCCTAAAATCTCCATGCACATTCTATCCCTCAGCATATATCCCTTTGCGTTACCTTTTCTTTTCCAATCTTTCAATGAACCGAAAAAACGCTTTTCCGCAAAGGATGCCGCATTTGAAAAAAGAAAAAAAAAACTTGAGCAGTGAAGAAGAAAAGAAGTCTAGGTGGAAGACTACTTTCAAGCACTTCCAAATTTTCACTAATAACAATACCTCATTTATCAAATTGGATAGCTATATGGTTTTGTTCGTGATCTGATATGCCTTATGATGCCTTTTCTTTTCTGGTCAAAGGCTTATAATGCCATTTTTTCTAAAGTAGCTTATAATGCCAATTTGATACTTATTTTTTCTGTACAACTATAACCGAGATGGTGTTGTCATGTTATTGTCACTGGTGCACAAAGCAAAGCACCAGTCTCCATTGGTGTTAAAAGAAACTTGGGTTTCCTGACATAGGGTTCATCTACTGAGAAACTCAGCAATCTAACAACCAAAGCAAGGGACTGAACGGTTAGAGACTGATTGCCTGTAAAGTATTTAAGAGTAGTTATCTCTCTAATAAGGACATTGATTTGTTAAAACAAACTAGACTCCAATATCTATTCTCACTTTCCCAGCTCTCTCTCTAAATGACTACCACTTCAAAACTAAGATTCGAATTTGCCAAAGCGAAAGTTTCAAGATTATTCAGAAAACTGTCTTAGCTTGTCGCCGTTCAATGAAATCTCTCAACTACAATGAGAAATTAAACAAGCAACATATTGCATAAAGTTTAATGTCCCAAACCCTCAGTAACAAGAAAACCAGATTGGACTTCTCTGCATCGTTGCACATCCCATTTCTCTCCGTACCTGATGCTTGCATCTTTTTTGCTTGATTATCACTTAACGTCCGCCCTTACATACATGTACTGCAGTTAACCTACACAGTAGTATGCTCGGGTTCTTATTTCATATACATTTCTTTCTTTTTTTCTCCATTACCTTGGTCATTCAACCATGCATAGTTTGGGGGAAATTTATGCTTTATGGAAAATGCAATAAAATGTTAAAAATGTATGGAAGTGATATTTGCTTTTGGATAACAACTTAAGCTTAATAGCATGCAAAGGTATTCACAACTTACCCATGATGATTTGGTTTTCACACTTTTCGAAGCCTTATCTAGCTGAGTTCTTGCATGAGTTGTTGCATCTGAGGAAGACTCAATATTTGAGTGAACGTCATCTGTTGTAATGGCACAAAAAACATATTCATATAAGAAACATTAAAAGCTCCATTGATAGCAAGCAAAACTGAGCTAAGCCAGGAAAACAATCGATCTACTTGGCATTTCGAATCTTACCAATAACCACACCCTGCTCATGAACTAGAACGGCAAGGTCCTTGAAAATTTCATTTGCTTGTCCAATTTGCTCTTGTATTTCTCTGAGACCCTGATCCCTTTCTTCAATTACGGCCTCATTGAAAGCAATTTCATTATGCAGCAGAAGTATCTCCTGCCTGCATAGATATATACACATTCGAGAAAGGTGATTCTAACAAAAAACTAGAAAAAAAAAAAAAAATTTCCAAGCTTTTGCACTAAGAGAATGAAGGAACGTAATGAGGGGTATTTACTATATATTTATATCAGGTAAATTCCGTCAAAATTAAATTAACTTCAAAATATATTTCTACCATAAGGTACTAAATACACATGTTTTCTAAATATTTTAACAGCTTCCTAGACGCCGTTAAGGAGAAAATATAAATGACAGGTTTCACAAGCCTAAAATATAAATAAAGCAAACGTTGGAGCCAAATATGTTCAACACAGACCAATAATTTTGACAAGCCAGTCTTGACTTCAACAGAGCAAATGACATGATTCATGTACTCTACCTCTTCTGTGCCATGACAAACGGCTGGCTCTCAGACACCATATAATCGCCTGAGCCCGGGCTGTCTCTGAAGGCACAAAAATATACCCACATCAGAAGGAAACAAATGACAGATAACTTGATGTCAAAAAGTTACAAAAGGAACAAACACCAATAGAGCATATAAATATATACGTTGTTGTTATTGGCGTTGCTGAAGAAGATGGAGGAACAGAAGGGGAGTAAGTAGACTCGCGCTCGGTGGCAAGTTGTTGTACTTTCTGAAATTCTTGCAACAATGTTTGGAAATCTCTGGCTAACTTAGCATCTTCTACTTTCTTACTTGGCTGAAAAACAAAAACACACCAAAACCAACTTGAGGTTTTTTTTTTTTCCTGTTCTTTACAATGAACTCAATTATTGTCAACTGAAATAATAATTAAAACAATTGAAAAGAAAAGAGTTGTGAAAGTGAGAGAGATAACCTACATCAACATTACTGTCTCGATCGAACTCGCTCAGTGTTTTCAGCTTCGCAGAAGTTTCTTTGACCAGTTGCAGAATTCTTTGCCTTGTGTTGTGTCTGCCAGTGCCACACCGTTGAAAATTTTAAACATAACAAAAACAAAGTTGTGTGTAAAGAAAGAAATAATCTTGATACAAAAATCCCAACAAAAGAAAGAGAAGGACAAACAGTTTCTGACGGTGATCGAGAGTGTCCTTGGCGGTTCCCATGGCGTCAACAAGGCGGCGGAAAGCCGCCACAGCGGTGTTGATCTGGAAAATAGCGGCTGCCACGCCTTGTGATGGCCTCTTTGATGACGACGACGACGAAGAAGAAGACGATCGTCCCCCATTGCTCTGTAGATCCTGGAAACTCATTTTTTTTTTTCGCTTTTTCAGGTTTCACACTACTGACTACACCATCACAATTTAAAAAGAGAGAGAAGCAGAAACAGAAGCAAAAAAGCGGAAAAAGTAGCTAAGAGCTAGTAATGACTGAATTAATATACTAAATTGACAAACAAACAATTGTTTGCGGAAGCTGGTCCATGTCCACCATTCGACACCTCACAGTTGTAACGCCGTAAATAAATAAGACGCGAACAGTTTCTTACTCTATGTCGGTCGGGCCCCACCTAACCCATTTACCTTATCTATAATAACAGAAACCATTAAGCCTCCCTCGCGTTTGCACTCTGTTCTCCAGAACCTCAACAACCAGTCAACACGGCCGACTTGTTCAGTTAAAAAGGCTTGTATCTAATTTAATAAAAACCTCTTTAATGATTCATTTTATTATTTACAAGTATTTAATTAAAAAAAATCCATTTTTTTTAAATTTATTAAATAGAAAGAAAGCTATTTTTATAATAATATTTTTATTCAGATTTTGTTGTAAAAACAAAAATTATTAAATAACAGAAGACAACCTGGTCGCACAAGACTTGATAAAATGCTGATTTTTTTTTTTAAGTAAAAAAACAAATAACTGAGAGAGAAAAAAAGAACAGCTCTTTTACCCAAATCTTTTTACTACAATTTGATCAAATCAACATTTTCTTTTCTGATATGTATATTATGTACCTAATCAGGCACCTTGTCTTTTTACAAGTACAATGTTAGGCAAAATCTAAACAGCAGAGCTCCAATGTGAGAATTTATAACAAAGAATGAGCCGCAAGATGCTGCTTTCCGATAATAATAGGGTCATCCTACAGATGCTAAGCGTATGTATCTGAGAGTGAAATACTCATTGGGGGCAGCTACCGTTGCTGCCTGTCTATACATATATCCTCCTGCGAAGGGAAAACCATTTAGAAGCACTTATTGCTAAGACAAAGTGAAAAATAGTTTTGTGTAGTTTACCTTGAAAATTTGATGGTGGTATAGTCTGATAACATCAGGTTGCTGCAGAAGAAACATATATTTAATGTTTGAGTTGCTTTGCTTTGCTTTTTGAACTTCTCTATGTGATTTGTACAAGGATGTATCTGCTTCTGAAGACCAGAACAATAACAACAACCCAATAGCATCATCTGACACTGACAATTCTTGTTTTTTTTTTTTTTTCTTCAACTGAACTCACCCTGTGCAACTAGGCAATCTTGCTGTATGTAGCAAGGGAAGCTAAAGAAAGTCAGAAATGATCTCCTTTTGTGAAGAGCACTAATATTTTATCAGAGCTGGAAGCGCAGCATGGAGTTCAGCCAAACACTGAAAGATCCAATTGAGCAGTTGTTCTTTGGGCAGTTCCAGAAGAAGTTCGGCCTGGGAATCAGAATACAGAAGATTAAAAAAAATATTGTATTAGAAAGTCAGAGCAACTTTTTTAACTTCCAAGGACTTTCAAACACCCCTTCAGTAATACAAAAGTTGCAGACCAAGACTAAGGTTCTGAAGAAGGAATTTGGTCGAAACCAACTCAGAGACAAATGACCACAACATATCAGCTGCAAACTCTTTGTTTAACAGAATAGAATACAAGCATAAAAGAAATAAAGACTCCAGTCAAAAGCCAATAGCATTCTGATGGGGTACCTATCGCTCCATTTGTTGCTATAATGAAGGAAGGGGAACAAAGGCATTACAAGTCTTATGCTCTTTGTTTCAGAAAACTCACGGAAGTAAATTGTTTGTATTAGGCTTAGCTGAATGGTGTACAGTTCTCATGGTCCACACTCAAATCATATAGTTTGAAAATCAAAGTTTCTCTTTCTTGAAGCATTTTAAGCAACAAAACAGAGCCAAGGTTATTATTTACTATCCTCTCGTTTATGGCATAACTTTATGGAACAGGCAGGAAAACCAACAAAAAGAGGACCACACATATATAGGTCAAGACAGTAAGAGATTATATGGTTTACCTTTATTTGATCTCCCTCGAACACCAAAGAGTTTCGGTGAATATCAGACGTCATGGAATCTATCATCACCTGAAAAACCTTTTTATTCATATTTGTTTTCATTCCAACTATCTTTCCTGAAGCATAGATTCTAGTGATCCCCAGATCTGCTGCCATTCTTCTCACATAAAGCTTCTTCAACAGAATTTCCATGGCGAAAGGCTCTTTTCCATATTGACGGCGTAGATTCTCTGTAAATTGCATCAAGCTCCAGGTACCTTTTTCAGCAGCTTTCTCAGCTTCATTAACAATTTCCATGGGGTTCTCCAAATAATTAATGTACTCCGAAGAAAGATGAGGGTTTATATTTATATCAATCTGGAATTAGAAGAAATCAAGCAGAAGGTTAAGAGAATATAACATAATGTCATTACCTATCTAATTCCAGCCTAATGTAAACCTGGACTTTTAAAAAAAATCCACAACTAAAATGAAATGGTTAGTGAAATTTGGATGTGCTTTCTAGCCTTACACACAAGTTGATTCCAGTTATGAACTGGAACACTCTGGTCAGTTTGAATATACACACGGATCAAGACCAAAACTAAGAAGAACACATTCATTAATGCAGTTAAAATCAGATTCACGTGTGTGCTACTCTGGACAATCTGCTAACACCCCAACAGATTTATAAATGGAATTAAACTCATGATAACCTGAAATGCTTCTAAGACTCATCCATTATGAAACTCTTGGTGGCACGCATTGCCCAATTCCTGTTATGTGTGACATCAGAATCTCATGTCTTGTAATGGAAATTGCTCCTCCAAACAAAACTATCATAGCACAGTGACTTATAGAAATAGCAACTGCAAAATATCTGTTCACTCATGCAGGGAAAACAGGTGGGAACAAAATTAACCTATCCTCAAACATTAAAACAAAAGGTCCTTTGGATGTATTTAACGAATTCGTGAAATTACTTCTACTTCATAGATTTAGTTCCCCAATATTTTCCAGAAAAAGGAGTCAGTTTTAAGCGAATCTCAATGAGAGCAGCAAATTGGAATTATAACTATTTTATTTTTCTTTCTGCTTTGGTCTTTAGTAGATGTAACTAACATCATATCATGCAATAATTTTGTTTTCTGCTAGAACATATTCCGAAGTAGAAAATTACCTGCACGGACTGGTAAGGAACTGAAATTACACGGTGTTCTTCAACCTGGAAACCAAGAAAAGGAGAGGATCATAACAAGTAAAGATGAAAAAGTAGAGAAACAAATCATACCAAAGGCACAGTCAACACAGTAATATATGAGTAGAGGGTTTGGGGGGGGCGTGTGGGTGTTGTGGTTGGGTTGTGTGTGTGATTTCATGTGTAACTGTTTGGTTAGCTATTTCAAAGCTTACCTTGGACAAGCTCTCAAAAAGCATTTCAAAGAAAAGATCAATGCCAATATTTCCAACATCCCCAGTCTGTTGCTCACCAAAGATGCTACCAAACCCTCTTATACCCATGTCTCTCTCTGCCAGTTGAAAACCTTGGCCAAGTTCACAGCATTCTTCAAGAGCTGTAAGTCTCTCCTACATAACAACCATGATAGTGAAAATTACTTCTGCAAATCATGTTTAGGAGATATGTATTCATACAAGCATACATTAACCAATCAGAGAAAAGTCGACATCAAACTATGTACCAGTGCTTGGTCGGTTAACAATGATTTATCAGGGTAAAATAAGTAGGCATGAGCTTCCTTATCTGCCCGCCCAACCCTTCCACGCAACTACAGGAATCAAACATAATAACATGAATAAAGCCAAAGGAGGATGAAAAACTTACAAAAACCAATGTATCAATGCATCAAGTAAAAAGGTGTACATAATTCAATCTAAATGTGAGATACCTAAGAAAATTCAATAGTAGGAGAAAAGGTAAAAGCCTCTTTGTTTCCCACATAACTTCTACCATATTAGCATACAAATATTCAATCAAATATGCCCCCCTCTGCGTGTGAGAAAGCGAGTGCAAGAGATGGAGAAGAGAAGGGGTGCAAGAGGGGGGAAGGAGGGGTGGGGGGTTGTGCATGGGGGCGCTAGGCTAGTCTTTTAAAATATATATGTGTATATATATATATATATATCACTTCTCATAAAAATAATAAAATATCAAGAGTATTGAAATTTACAAAGGAGAATCACGAAGGATGAACCTGATATAGCTGTGCTAGGCCGAATTGTTGAACATCCTGAACTACTATGGTGTTTGCATTTTGAATGTCAAGCCCACTTTCCACTATATTTGTGCATATAAGAATCTTAATAACACCTTGCGCAAATTTCTCCATAGTTTCCTCAAGCTGCTTTGAGTATTGCTGCAAGAAGAAGCACAAAGCATATAAAAAGGATAATAAATGCAATATTGCAATATACATGAAGACAATAATGCACCGGGATTATGTCTACTTGTAAACAATGCAACACATAGCACATACAACTACCAATAATTAGTACATAAATTCAATCTGCAACAGGTATTTTCTGTCAGCATGCATTGCAACGGCATACACAATAAGAGCTCATCAATATGTGACAAAAATCAATTTTAATCCAGCGAAGAAAAGACTTGAAAATTTGGAACAGGTAAAAATGCACAATAAATGAATATTCTGAAATTGAATTAAGAGAAACAAACATCTGCACAAGATTTTTAAGAATGCGTTCCACAGAAGCTTTATACATTGCATATCACCAGCAACCTAACAACATAATCTAAGACCATCACTTTTACACTGACTTATGCAATGAACCAAGTAGTTACATATTTAATTCAACATTGACGAATGCCTTATTGATTTTTATGTTCATAACATATTTTGTTAATAACAACGTCTGTGGAATCACTTCTGTGGGCATTGCCCTACACAGTGCCAAATGACACAAGGTTCTTGTAGCCAATCATTTTGGCTGGGACCATAACCTCAAATAAACATAGGTATCTTAAAAGCTTTCAGACATAAATCCTCCATTTTCTGAGGTTGAGAACATGAAGTTTTTTTTTCGAGGACCTGGCTTAAAGATACTATAGTAGCTTACTTAATATAAAACAGACTTAATTTACAGAAAAAAGGTGAATATACCTGCCCATGTGCAATAGCTATATCAACATTTGGAAATGCCTGTTCAAGAAAATCCATTACTTCCTCAAGTCCTGTTATATCAAACACCGAAACATAAAGCAACTAGAGAAGCATACTTGGAAAAAGCTATCAATGATTCCCTTAATTGTAGTTACATATATGAAGAATTTTACATTTAGTTTCCATATTTTAGATAAAAGCAACTTCTGTTTTAGCAAAAAGGAGAAGTCAATATCTCTCATGTACATAATCTAGATAACACAATAAATGAGTTTAACTATTAAGTAAAAATACGCAATCCCAACTCCCAGCACAGAAATAATATAACACTTCGGGAAGAGTGTGCTCAAGTTTTTTATCTATGAGGAATTTTACACAGGGACACCTAGTCATAGGATTCACCTTTTATGCGAGGCAAGACATAAAACACCTGACCACCCCGGTCCAGCTCATACTTGATTGCTGATATTACCTTTTCCTTACCAAAGGCTGAAAGATGGGTTCTTATAGGAACCCTTTCTGGAGGTGGAGTTGAAATTAAGCTGGAAAAGAAATTAAAAAAAGAGAGAGATACAAATTACAACGATATAAGATTAAAGATCCGGCAACGGCAAGTTACCGGTATGAATAGCTTTTTAGTGTGGTGAACTCCTCAAATACACAAAAAGAGCTCATGATTTTCACATACAAATCATCAAGTTTATCATGGTAATAATCTACAAGAGCTTCTCAACAAGTTTGTAAGTGAAAATAATAAATGTAATATGCTACTTTTCTTGTTCAAAAAAATTCAACTCGTTGCAGTCTTACTAACAATACTGGATATTGGCTACAGAGTTATCTTTTACCAAATTTTGTACCTAATCCAAAAGGTTGACTTCAACCAAAGATTAATAGCTTCAAAAACTGTCTTCTACATATTCAAAATGCTCAAATATCAAAATTTACTGAAGCTGCCAAGCCAAGTACTCAACGCTTGTTCAGTACAGGTGCAGCACAGGGTAAAAAAATTTAACTTCAACTATCTATATTGCATAGAGAACATATTTTGACCTTTTTATAACCAACTTTGCATCTTCTAAGTTTTATTACTACATGACATAGTTTGGCTAGTACTCTTATTGACAAATTCATGATGCCAAACAATTTGATCTAGACATTAAGATCGAGTATGAGCTCCAGAACTAGAGACAACGAAACTTCCACTATCAGCTGAATATTACCTAGCATCTCGAAATCCAGTCAATGCTAGATACAGTGTTCGTGGTATAGGTGTAGCGGAGAGAGTAAGAACATCAACTGAAATTTTCAATGAAGCAATCTTCTCCTTCTGCTTGACACCGAACCGCTGCAAACCAAGGAAATATTGCACATGAGCATGCAAAAAAGCTATTTTAGTCGGCTCTTGTCTATTATCTAATAGAGTCAATAACTGTGTCCAGATCATAACAAAGCAACGAAGCTTGGGTAAGAGAATTAAGAACTACTGACAACAAGAAAAAATAATTACACAACATAAGCTTACTGCAGTTTTTCCCTGCCAAATCTACTGGAGGAATTCTTTTATTAGTTACGAATTCATCATTTGTGAAAAAGATACTTGGATTTTATCATTAAAAAAAAAGAAGAAAATAAATAAATCAAGTAAATGTAGGTCAACAACGTGAGGATTTGTAGCAAATAACAGCAAGAGAACTTGAAGGCAAACCTGTTCCTCATCAACAACAAGAAGACCTAGATTGTTATACACAACACGACTTCCAAGAAGAGAATGAGTCCCCACAATAATGTTTAGATGACCATTTTTTATCATGTCCAAATACTCCTCTTTTTCTGCTTTAGTCTGTCATTCATAACAAGGTTGTTAGATTTATTGAATGAAGAAAGAAACACTCCCACTTGAGTTGTAAAAAGAATTTGTTCCAGTGTAAGGAATTAATTTACGAGAGAGAATGCTAATCCCATTGTTATATTCCCACACCTGAAACCGACTCAGCAGTCCAACCATGATATCAGGATACTTGGAAAACCTCTCTGAAATAACATCAAAATGTTGTTTCGCTAAAACAATTGTTGGTGCTAGAACCATAGCTTGCTTCCCTGCAGAGACTACAGAGAAGATGGCACGTAGTGCAACTTCAGTTTTACCAAATCCAACATCTCCACAAATCAATCGATCCATTGGAGTTTCTCTCTCAGTCAAATCCCTCTCAACATCAATAAAAGCCTGCAATAAAGTGAAATAAGCAAGATAAAGAAAAAGCCAAAAAGGTCCACCCACTCTTTCAAGGTTCATAAAATTTTAATTATCACTATGTCATAACAAAAGGGATACCCCAAACTTAGTTTGATCACTGAAGAAAATTATTAGAACTTATTAGATGCCTAGACCTCCCCCACTAAATAAAGATAACCCAAAGCATCTGAGAGTAATTAACACATCACCTGATACATGTTTTGTTCACCTAAATAAAATCCAAAGAAAAGAAACATCCAAATACTAACATAAAACGAAGCAACCAATTTGACCTAAGTACAAAATTTTATAATGCAATAGACTAATAGATATAAAGTTGATCACACCTGTTTTTGATCTGGAGTGGGCTCATAAGGAAATTCGGCTGTAAATTCAGCCACGGCAGGATTCTTAGGGTAGGGAGGTCTTCTTTGTTTCAGCCTATGTAAATAGAGCTCCATTAAGTCCACAACCATTTTTTGAATTGCAACCTTACCTTTTGTCTTTCTCCTCTCCCACGCACTAGTGTCGCTCAATTTGCTCAATGTCCGAGGCTTTTTTGTCTCATTTGGCCTGTAAACATGACAAGGAGTTGCATGATGAAACCACAGGTAGAAAAATTACCAGAATACATTAATAAGGAGTTTGACATTTAGAAAGGTCCAATGATCTTTGGAAGTCCTCACAATAGTTTAGCCATTGATTCACATTTCACCCCTATTTTTGATGATTGGATTCTTTATCAATTTCCTCACTCTATTATGAAATTTATTTTCTTTCTGTTTTGCAGTTTCACAAGACTTAACTTCACTCCCTATAATTAGAAAAAAAATCAAGTAACATTCCAGTGTTCCATTGAATGAATTTACCAAAATTACTACTATTTATTACTCATTTGCATATCATCCTTAATTTTAAACGATTTCCATGTACTTAGAAAAGATAAACATTCAATAATTGATAGATACTATAGGGAAAGAGAGCGAAAACACAGTTTATAATGCAACAGACTTAACTATTCGATAAGCTCGATTTCAACAAAAATTAAGGCTTCTAAACCAAGCATCATTCACATGATAATCATCAGTACAAAAATGTTGGCATGACATTACGTGAATTTGAAACCCTCATCGTTTAACACCATTGAATGACCAAAGAAAGAAAATGTTAATCCATTCGAACAAAAATATGGGGATTAAAGAAAGGAACATACAAACTATATCGATAGAGCATACGAGATGCCTGCTTAACTGGAAGTTTAGCCATCCCATCAGCATACTCTATAAACACATACTCAATGGGCTCCGACGAATTTTTGGACACATCATATTTAATCCCAACAAATCTCCCAATACCAACTTTCTTATGCACAACATAATCACCAGACGTTAGACTGTAGGGGTCGACCTTGTAATTAAAACCACCATCACTATCACCACCTCCTCTTTTACCTTTTAACTTCTGCAATCCCACTTGTTGCTGCTGCTTGACCAACTGCATGTACTTGTCAGCCTCTTCAGAATCCATGGCCGGTCTCGTGGCCTCCCTCTTGCTGTGGTCTCTCAGAATTCTCTCATTGAGTACCGATATGGCGTCCCGCTCGGACTCGGACTTGTCTCTTCTCTGAGACAGTTTACCAGTACTAGTGGGTGAGGACAGAGACAGCCCCTGTGTATACACAGCATTTGATTGGAAACAGACTTTCTTCCTGCTTCTGCTTCTGCTTCCGCTTCCAACAGTGCAGAAGAGTCTCAGGCCCCAGAGTTTGGTAGAATTCGAACTCGAATATAGTTTCAACAAGGGAGGCGTTGGAAAGAAAGAAGCCATGAGTATTGATGATGGAAACAAAAGTGAGTACATTCAAAAGGGTATGGTGGGTTTCATTTGCAGTTGCAGTAGAAGAGCAAAGTGTTGGTGGTGGAGGCTGGAGAAGTGGATAAAATAAGCAAGGGAGGTTCTAGAGGGGTTTTAGTTTTCTGAAGTTTCGATTCGATACTTTGTTTGGGTGTTTCGCGGAGTTGGGTTGTGTTTGGAAGATATGTTTTGTGACTGACAACGATGCAAGATATTTCTTTTTATTTTTCTTGCAGTTTTTGTGGTTTAGTTTGGAGTTGGGGGACTTTCAATCTCTCAAATAACTCGGGATTTTATTAACCTGCCCAGTGATGGGCTAGATTCAAGATATACAGATAAATATTGGTCGGTGAACATACACTTGTTTTTTTACCAAATGCTTGACCCTTTTTTTTTGTTTTTTTTTTTTCCGAATAGAAATGCTTGACGTTAAGGTTTAAAATTGGCCATGGAAACGAATCGTTTCTAACTCCTATGTAGTAAAAAAGGTTTCTCAATTGAACGTATCAAACAAAAACATTTCGTAAGAAATATCTACACAACCTTACGTTTCATACGTTTCTGTTTTTTGGAAACATTACGAAACCTTTGGAAGAAAGTACAAACGTTTCCATTTTAAACGTTTGTTAGGAAATGCTTTAAGGGCGCATTTGGCGCTTGGGTTAAAGGTTGGATTGGACAAAATTTTATCCAATCCAACGTTTTTTGTCCAATCCAGTGTTTGGTGTGACACTGGACTGGACAAAGTCCAGTCCAGCGTCACTTAGTTAAGTTGTTGTGGCAGGACAACTTTGTTTTGCCACGTATGGTGGGACAAATTTGTCCCACCATATTTTATTTTTTTTAACAGCATTTATTTTTAAAAAAAAACACAACTTATTTTTTAAAACAAATTTTTTTTAACACAATTTTTTTTAATGCTATTATTATAATTATTTATAAATAAAATATATTACTTTAAAATTTTTATTCTAATATTAAAAGTAATATATTTTAATATTAATTTAAAAATTAATTAATTAATTATAAATATTTTATTTTATTTAAAAAAAGTTAACTAAATTTATTTTAATTTAAATATATTTATTTTAATTAAAATTGAATTTAAATAATTATATTTTATTAAATTAAATTATATAATTTTATTTTTATTTAAAGATAGATCAATTTTATATTATCTTAGACATTAAATATAATTATTTTACGTCCAAACTAATATAATAGTGAACAATGAACAATATTTATATCTCTTTTAAATTTTTTTAATATTAATTAATTAAAATAATATATTTTATTAATAATTAATTTAAAATATTTAATATAAATATATTTAAATTTTATTTAGATTTCTTTTAAATAATTTTATTTTAATTATATGATATTTAAAAATAATTTCATTTTACATGAAATTAATTTAACCAAATTTAATTTTATCCAATCCCATTCTACACAAAATAAGGGACAGTACTATTTTTAATCATATCCATACTACACCAAACACATCACAGTATTAATTAATCCAGTCCAATCCAATCCAATCAAATCCCATAAAAATAGTCCAGTCCAATCCAATCCAATCCAATCCAATCCCATGAAACAAACGGGCCCTTAAGGGAAATACGTTTTCCGTTAAACGTTTTATTCCAATAAATTTGATCCATGATGGTGCCCCGGCCCAAGCACTGGGCTTGGGCCGAATGAAACCAACAATCACTTGAATTTTTTGGGTGTCCTGTCTGTCATTTTTTTCTTCGTCTTTAATGGGTCAATATTGCTAGCGAAGAGAGGTTAAATAGTTTATTGTTTTTGTTTATTAAATGGATTTATTGGGTTAAATACTTAAATTTGTGTAAATTTTGGTCTCTTTTTTTTTTTTTTTTGAGGGTAAAATTTCGGTCAAAGTTGCAATGTGTTCTTTCATAAATTTAATTAATTAATAGTTTTTTATTACAATTATCAACATAGAATCGAAATGTTAAAATATCCAAAATGCTTCTGGAACAAAAAAAAAAAAAATGCAGTTAATGTGTTTCTACAAAAAGTGTTAGATGCTAAAATGTTGCATTTTCTGACATTATTATCCGCATACTCAATCTTACTATATGAAGAAATACACAGTTCGACTTTAATCAATCCTAATTGATAATTATCTCAATGTCACAATCAATGAGCAAGAGGTACATTTAATCATTTATGTCCCTGAACATGGATGCTTGAATGGTCAAGCTAATATATAGCATTCGACACCCACAAAATTTGAATAATCATACATAAAACCACGGCCACCACCATGCTTTGTGGCTGCAACAAGGAGGCACTGCCTGATGAGCCATCAACTGAATTTTTCGAATCTGGAGAACCTGCACACAAGGTCATATACTCATATTTATATAACTATATATACATACTCAGATTTTATAGCTCCATAGCATAAAACATATCAGCTAACTTAGTGGGGCGAGATCTTTTATAGTTATAAAACACGTGACATTACCTGTTAGGCAAGCGATTGGGTTGACATGCTGTCCACATCTTCCCGGCAGCTGCTGGGCTTCAGTGACATTGATGCCAGCCCGCTCAGCTCGATTGCTTCCTTTATTGCTTATCAACTTACACAAGCATTCCGGGTGCGATTTGATCACCGATTTCAGAGGATTACAGCAACTATCCGGCACGTCTTTGATCCCGTTCAGGTAATTCAGACATGGAACAAGCCGGTTCAGACACGAGCTGTCCTGAGCCCATGAACCCTCTATTACCGCCGCGGCAAAAACCACCACTGCAATCCACAACTTCATGATTTCCATTTTTCGTTTTTCTTATTCATTTGTTCTACAAAGGCCTGAATCGCCATATATATATATATATATAAACGATAGTGTTTATAAAAGAGGGTTCGAGTTGGTGAGCCAACATGGGGGCTTACTAGTTCACTTTAATTTTCGGGTGATTTTATTGATTTCTTTTTGGGTGACTAAGCAAAGCTTCAGGTTACAGTTGAACAGTAAGGTAATAACCGTTGGATAGGTGGAGCTAACTCTCAAAGAAAAGATAATCATCGTTAAAAAAAAAAAAAAAAATTTGCATGCCTACCACTACCAAACTCCATGAAGGTGGAAGTCAAGGTTTCATTGGAGGATTGGTAAGCTATGGCTGCATATTGAAAAAATTCTTCTATGTTCCATATTCAACCATGCATGGTTTTTGTACAATTGCTGACCTCAAGTTTCAAGTACTAATATTTTATGATTGATTTTCCTTTTTGGGAAATTGATATGTGTGTTGGTTGTATATATACTAGTATACTACACAAATTTGTTGAATTAAAGTTTCTCTCGTTGTTTATTCTATATTATTTTATTAACATTCATGGTTAGTCTAATCATTGATAATTTATTTGTAGATCAACAATTTCTTCTTATTTATAGATTTCATTAACTTTCATGTAATGACTCTTCCTTCCATTTTAAAAATAAATATTAAAACATATTATTTTTTTCTAATAAATCGCTCTCACAACTCATAAGATTTTTTTTCTCTATCAAATGTGAACAGGTGTCACATTCATGAACTTTAGAAGTTTTTCATTGCAATTCCTAAGAATACTCTGGATATGTAGTTGTATATTTTCTTCAATCTCTGTGATGTGATTGTGATGCAAACAACCAATTCACAAAATCCATAAATTGTTGCAGCACAATAGGGTTTTCACAATCACGAATTAAAACGCTTTATAACAAGATATAATGCTCATCCATCAACTTGTCAGCAGAGTTTCTTGTCCTCCATCTCTTTGAAAACTCCTAATCCTACAAATTTCAAAAGAAAATATTTCTACTTTCTCTTTCTCTTTCTCTCTCAAGCTAGCTTGAACCCTAAAGAACAATAGAAATTTTAAACAAATTGAAAAGAGAGATCCTACTTCGATAGATGAGAATCGTATCCCCGCGAAAAACCTGCGACTTCTCAACGCAATCTCCATTATTCCACGATTTTTTTCTCCTCTGCAAATCACTAGCTAGTCGAGATTTTAGAGAGAGAGAGAGAGAGAGAGAGCCAAATCCTATCTGTTTATATATATACATATATATATATATATATTATAATAATATTTTACTCTGGATTTTGGAAAGTTTTCTAAATGACCGTCGGATGCAATCTAACGGCCAGGAACAGGCCCTCTACGTAACGGACGGGGACTTAAAAAGTCTCCAAAGGAAGAGGTTTTACAGCGAAGATTAACTACTCAACGGCACACGTGTCGAGTAACGGCTGGCAGTGAAGTAAATACACCGCGGGGGACATGTCTTTCTCGTTACGTTTCCCGCGCGAAAAAAGTTGACGGTATCTTTATTCCTCCTTTAAAAACATAAAAGCGAGTAACAGAAAGAAAACTCATCGACGATTCTTTTTCTTCTTCTTCTTCTTTTTCTGTTTTTTTCCACAAAAGTTTCTGTACTGTTTAGGTATTCAATTTTCTCTCCCAAGTTTCATGTTTGATTTTCATAAAAGTCTTATCTGTTTTGGATTTTTATATATACATGTATTCTTTTCCTTTTTCTCTTGTTGTTACCAGATGATCATTAATCCTGTATGTTTTAGGCTCTTGTTTTTGTTTATGATTCAATCTTTGAAAAGCTTGTTTATATATATAGAGGATTAAATTCTCTGTTGTTTACGATCAAGAATACGTATTTATTTGGAGTGTGTTAAAACATACTAATTTTAAATTTGAAAACATAAAAAAAAGTGCTTTCTTTGCTGTGAAGATTGTTTCCAAATTAGATGGTGAATTTTTATAATATGTTAGTTTGTGAAAACATTTTTGTACAATTTTGATATTTACCGGGAAAGATAATTGTGTTATAGTAATTCAGTCTTGTAATGATCTCATTCTAATCTTTGTTATATTCATAAACCTGTTTTGAATCAATTTGATAATATGTTACTGATTTTCTCTTTGATTTTCTTTTTTTCTTTTTCAATATTATGGTGCAATTTAGAAGGACTGTATTCACACTCTTTGGACTTGGTTGAGATGGTGAATTGTAATGGAGATGCCATGAAGGTAACTAGAAAGCAAACTTTTTCTTCTATTGAAGAGTTTTGTTGTTCCAACTTTTGATTTAAGTATATATTGAATCGAACGCGCAGAGGAAACATGGCGAGATGGGATCTTCAATGGAGGCTAACAATTTAACGTCCCCAACGTGCTCTCCTCCATCACATGCAAGTGTTGGTCTTGTTGGTGGCATGTCAAAGTTGGCGCCTACACCAGTAAAAACAGCTGCTTGGAGTACAGCAAACTGGCTCCAAACCTTGATCTCTCCACTTCCTTCGAAGCCATCTGCAGAATTGGAGCAATTCCTTGTATCGGGTGACGGAAACACAGTTAATGAGGTAACAAATAGAGCCAATATAGTACTGGAGGCCATATTGCCAAGAACAAGGTGCAGAGACCTGTTTATTACTTGGAGTATACAAAATGTCAATTTCATGGATAGCTTGACAACAGAACAGAAACGAATCGAAGCCCTGAAATTGTACTACAAGGTTTTGGAATCCACTTGTGCATCGGAGGCTAAAAAGTCTAGTGCTAAAGATTTGAGCTGGTTGATGAGAAATGACAAGTTCCACAGATGCATGCTTGCTTGTGCAGCAGAACTGGTTTTGACAGCGCATACTAGAGTCAATTTGTTGTTTCCATTAGTTCTGGAGAGAATTGGCATAACAGCATTTGATATGAGCAAAGTGATAGAGATTTTCATTAGACATGAAGATTTACTTCCCAGAGAACTGAGACGGCACTTGAATTCTTTGGAAGAGAAGTTGTTGGAGAGCATGGTGTGGGAAAAAGGTTCTTCGTTGTACAATTCCTTGATTGTGGCAAGACCGGCTCTTTCTGATGAGATTAAAAAACTTCAACTGCTTGCAGAACCTATGCCATCTCTAGATGAAATTGCCATGAATAATCATGTTGCTTCTGGAGTCTTGCCTCATCAGCAGACTTTGCATAAGCACAATTCGTCAGCCGGTAATGACTCTTGCTATTCAGCTGAAAATAACAACCTTTACTTCATGAAACTTGAATTTTACGGAACATCTGAACTAAACACTTTTTTTTTCTTTTCCAGTTATTAAATTACATGGAAGTGAACTAAAATTTGCATCCACTGTATTATATTTTCAGGTCAGGATGCAGCAACTAGGATTGTTGATGAGAGTGGCGGTGTGCAAGTACAACTCAAGTCTTCTGCATCAGTAACGAAGGATGATCCACCAACTCCTGCCTCTCTCCATGGAGAGTCGCAACCATCATCGCTGTCATTGAAAGCAACATTTTCCAGGCATGATTTTTGTAACATGACTTCTAATTTTTAGATGCTACAATGTTCTGTCATCTGTTGAAAATCTTAAATTTTGCTTATTTATCTACAGCCCTACACAATTAAAGACACCCAATGAAGGGGGTACACTTGTGGATGTGGCAGTAAATGTGTTTTTTGAAAAGGTATGTAAGCATTGGGAGGTTATTGCAGTCTGTCTTACCATTTCAAAGCTACAAATCATATCGTGTGACTGTAAAGACTTCCACTAACCAGAGTTCATGTCCTGTTTTCTCTAACCTCATTACTAGTGTACTAGGAGCTTTATGTTCATTGCGTTGTCTTGAATTATCTTGGAAAACAAGCAAAGATAAGATAAAGGGCCAGGATATCAAATTTGTTGACTAGATGGCCACAATTGGGTTACCGTTTGCTATGTTCTTTTGTTTTTGCACCCCATTTCCTGTCCTTACGCGATCAATAATTGTTGCTTAACTATGGCATTCTCATATCTTGCAGATCGCTAAATTAGCTGCTTTTAGAATCAGTAATATGAGTGAAAGGATGAAACTGCCTCAGCAGATAAGAGAGAGAATTTATCTGCTTTTCCAACAGATCCTTACACAAAAAACTTATCTTTTCTTCAATCGACATATTGATCAGATCATCCTCTGCTGTTTCTACGCAATTGCAAAGGTTCGCATTAATTATCTACTTGTATAGGAAGGTAATGGCAAAAAAAAAATAGTTGTTCCTTTCACTTCATTCAATCTGAGTTAATTTTGTGATTTGCAGGCTTCTCATTTAGACCTGACTTTTAAAGAGATCAAGAACAATTATATCAACCAATCTCAATGTAGATCTCAAGTCTTCTGCTGCATGTTTGTTAACTGCTCATCTCAGGGCAACGGGGTATGTTAATCTGACTCCATTATATTACGTTTCTTCACAAATAAGCTTTTCCAATAAATTTACGTATCGAATTAATTTATCGAAACAGCAAATTGGGCAGAATCAAGTTGGCATTGTTACATTTTACAATGGAATATTTATTCAGAATGTAAATTCTTTAGTGAAGGAGATTGCCCTTGCTGAAGCATCAAAAGAAGCTCCAGCTCTTAACAATAACAGTATGTGTATAGTACCTTTCTCATTTCTTAACATTTTCTTATTTTAAATATTTATTTATCATCCTATTTGGGCAAACCTTTAATTGAAATGTGTATTTTCCCTCTGCTTCATAGGTCATTGTCCCAATTCAACCCAGAAGTCTCCATTTCCAACGCTTCCTGATGTCTCTCCAAAGAAGGTGTCTCGGTCACAGAACGTGTATCTCTTTCCATCAAAACCATCAAAAGTTAGAAATTTTTCACTAGAAAGCTTTCCCTAGTTAAGCTATAATCTTTTCTTCATAATAATATATGAAGTGGTAGTAATAGATTCCAAGGCTGTGCTACTACACTTTGCCTGAGTTGTGAAAGCTATGATCTTTTCTTCATAATCTATGTCTCGTTCTAACTTGTTTCTGTATCATGTTTACAAAAGGATGCTTTCAACTCACTTATGGGACAAAAAAGCTACTATGCTTTCATTGGGGAGAGTACGTCTGCATACCGAAGCCCTTCAAAAGAACTTGATCTGATCAATGAATGCATAAATAGGTACATTAAACTGATGATATTAGTTAACAGTCAATGGTGCTATGTAGCTGTTTTGACATCTCATTAAGTTCAAACTACTCCGTACTGTTTGAGAGTTTGATGCCTTCTATCCATGATTGATCCGCTACCGGGTATCAATCATCGATATTTGTTCGAAATACGAACACACTACAAAAGGCTACGGAAAACATATTCATGGGATGTTCAGTTCAACTCAATTCAATCAGCCTAAAACTTTGGTACAGGAGCTGATGATTTGATGATGCTGATGCATTTTTTTTGTCCTTTGTTTGTTTTCATTTTCCAGAACTGGGAAGCGTAGTAGACGATCGCTTAACTTTGATGATGTTAATGTGCCTTTGATCAGTGATTCTGAAGTGACCAAGACTCTCCTGCTTCAAAATGACAAAAGTTGCTGATGATAGATGGCCTTTTCTTCAACATTGAGAAAAAAAGGTTTTTTTATAATAAATTACTAATTTTAGCTAGGGCCTAGGGGATAATATGTACATGATTGTTTTTTGCTATTCTTGTCGAATAACTGTAAATAAACAATGTCAGATCAATAATTCTGTTCGTTTCCTACAATTCATGGATTTGCACGATGCTTGCCAGAAAACGAAAGAAATGTTGTCCTAATTTATTAATCTCAAAAAAAGAAAAGAAAAATCAAATAATATCTGTGCAACTGACTACATAATCCTACAAAAGTTCAATGATTTTCTCTGTTTTTTCCTGTAGCCTGAAACTGGATTTTCTTCCTTTACTCACGCTACATTTACGCCATTCTGATTTCAGTTTTGAATTGCATTGCCAACAAAAGACAAAGCTCGAATACTATGGCCTTCAGTGTTTGGTTATGCAAATTCTCATTTTATCCATCCACTGATCATCATCCATATGAAACGCCTAACATTAATGTATTTTAACGGAAAAAATAACAGAAACGATGTTATACATGTATCATTTTACACATTTTCCTACTCCAATGTGCAAGACAGAGAAGATACATACAAAAATACAACTACCGCAGTCCACGGATAACAAACTCCTTTCCCTTTTTTCTCTTTCACTAGACATAGTATATCATACCAACTTCAATAAGACTGATATGGGGAATGTTTAGTGCCACAGCAGGGCCCCTGCAATTCTTCCGAAGAAATGAATAACCGACATCTATCACAAACTTCTTCAAAAATGAGGATGTTCTCCTAGCCTTGACATATGAATGCCCGATTATATAAGCAGCCCCATCTTCCTTTGCCTGGATCAAATCCATCAGCTCTTCCCTGACTGCAGGATCCATCCCTGGATTTGGTGGTAACTGAAACCTCACCCTACGCCTCCTGATCTCTGGATTCTCATCATCGTAAACAGAATGCAAACTCTGCAAGGTTGAAGATCTGCTGCTTTGGATGGAGGTGCTCACACCAATATCCTCATGCTCAGATATTACTAAGTTCAAGTTTGATTGTGCAGTTCTGGTACTTATGACAGCCATCCTTCCATCCACTGATGAGGTCTCAGAACCACAGAACTGTGGTTCTACTGCTTCCATCTGGATGAACTCTGCTATGCTTTGTATGAGTTGGTCCTCAAAGACAGCATCATCACGCCTGAAATCCTTGTAACCATACCTGACAATGCATCTATACATGCGATACGGCCTTGGGCAAACCCGCCCAATGAGGAAACGCTCTTCAGGAGAAACATATGGAACTGGAACCGATTTAACACAAACAAAAACTAGCACTTTATGGAAGGCTGGAAGGTTTGTTACGAAGTGAGAGAAGATTGCAGGGACGCCTGTTGCCAATTCTGAATATATAAGGCCTATACCAGGCACACGGACAATACCAAGGCTAGGGCCCAACCCAAGCAACCATTTAAGTGAAACTTTGTTGTGAAGGTCGAAATTGTACTTCTTGCGAGTCCCATAATGCCAGGTATACATGATAATCATAAAGATAAATGAGAGCACAAGAGGTAACCACCCTCCTTGAGGCACTTTTATGAACGCTGCTGATAAGTAAGCACCTTCAATGAACCAGAAGAAAAGAAGGAATATTGCAGCAAGCCAGATACTTTTCTGCCAAACGAAGATTATGACAAGTGCCATGAGAAATGTTGTAACAAACATAACTGCCATGCAAGCAAGTCCTGAGGACCAAAACAAAAATTTAACATCACAATCACAAGAAAGTAAGAAATCCATACAAAATTGCACTACAGAAATAGAGAAACCGATCATGTTAAGCATTATTATGAGACAGAGAGGGGGGCTGGGAGAGATAGAGAGAGACTTGTTAAAGGATGACATACCATAAGCATTTCCGATTTGAGGTGTCTTGCGAAACCCAATAGTTATAGCAAGAGTAATGATCATTAGAATCCAGTTTATTTCTGGGATGTACACTTGCCCATATATATGTTTTGAGGTGTGGACAACCTTGACTCGTGGAAAGCAACCAACAGCTTGGCATTGTTTGACGATAGAAAAAGTAGCAGTAATAATAGCCTGACTCCCAACGATAGCCGCAAGGGTCGCAATAACGAAGACAGGCCAAAATACAGGAACTGCAACATAAGAAAAATTCACCAACTGAAACTCCAGAGCAGAATACAGTTGAGAGCAAATCAGTTCATCTCAAATTGAACTAACCAGGTATAGATTTATAAAAGCTGGCAGAAATGCCACCAGGATTTTTGGACAAGTAAGCAGCCTGACCCATGTATTGAAAAACCAAACAAGGATATACAACAAATCCAAATGCGATCTGCAAAGGTATGAAAATCAGTAAAATCTAGAAGTCAAGCAAATAGATAAAACAGATTCTGTGATAATCGGAAAGACAGGTCCAACTCACCTTAATAGACGATGCAGTGAAATGACCAAGATCTGCAAACATAGCTTCAGTACCTAGTGAGCCACCAAAAATGCTCAATTGTGAGTACAATAGAATTGGCAACATAATAACCATGAATTTGATGAGTAAAGAACTTGGATAATTTATTATTTCTAACCAACCAAGCCACTTATGAAAACCAGATTGAGAAGAAGAGTTGCACAAAGCAATCAGCAATTTAGTGAACGCACTAAGCAAATTAGTAAGTTTATATCCAGATCCAACCTACCAGTTGTGCAAAGAAGGATTCCTCCAAAAGAAATCCAAGCATCTTTACCAATCTCGCGGAAGAACTTGATAATATAATGTGGAGAAATTGCGCGAATAACGAGTGGATTCCAATATACCATGTTGTACAAACCAATGGAAAATATCGAAACCAACCAGATAATTACGACCGGTGCGAACAAAAAAGCTACCTTGTGAGTGCCACAATGCTGCAAAGCAAACAGGCCCACCAATATGACACAGGCAATCACGATCACTATACCTACAAAATAAGGTTACATTTATGTCAAAAGCAAACCAACGAGTGATGCCCCAAAGAAAACATAGAATTATCAATAGTATGAATCATGGATAAAAAACATAATACAAGTGCAGAAAAAGGGGAGGGAGAGAGAGAGAGAGAGAGAGAGAGAACCAGATTACCATCAGTTAATTTATTTTCTGCTTCTTGTAGCCCTGACACTGATGCTAAAACTGCAATTAAAAAAAAATGCCACACATTAGACCCCAAGTCCATGGGAGCTTCAGGGTGAAGTCTCTTTAAGGTACTCATCAAACCAATAAAAGAACCTACTATATAAAATATAATATCTGTATTACAGCACATTTGTAATAATTTCTGGTGCAACAAATAGCCAATGTTCGCCACTTACAGAACATACTGGATAAAATGACTTAGATTCTAGATTGAAAGATATTGTGTAAAATTAAAGCAGTGAATACATTGACTGCGCGTGATACCACCACCATCAACAGGAGAGATGTAACCAAAATAAGTCACCATAATAAAATCTTTCCTTGCTGGATAAACTGTCTATATTCTAACTCAAATTAGCTACCCACGGCTGAATGCTCTGAAAAATTTAACTAATGAGTCAAGAGTGTTGTATCAGGTAAGTTGCATACAACAACATCTCTCTCAAGTTCAGAGCAAGCCACAGATACAAAACATTGAAAGGCAGGAATGAATAATATGCTCATTTCCCGTTCAATGCTCTGAAGGAAATTGGTCCAAACTACATATATGGATTCATGTTCCACAGTTCAAGCGACAAATAATAATTTCAACACACATAAAATTGACATATCTAGGAACTTAGCCTAGTCGGACCAACCCCATAATAGGATCTCACCTGAGATTGCTGGAGTGAGCACACCATCACCTATGACCATACTAGCACCAAAAAGTACGACGACGAGTAGGGCTATCCGTAGCTTTTTATGCTTCTCAATAAATCTCTTAAGTGAAGAAGAGCTTGCAAAGTGCTGTGAGGGGCCATATCTGTAGGCTGAGAGCTCCTCATCAGCTGCTTGTTGATTGGGAAGTAAGCTAAACTTAGCATGCCTACACAGCAGAGAGTACAGAGCAAATGTGCCGCCTGACATGAATAAGAAATGTATCAGCTCTAGAGGCATAGACAAAATATAGTATTCAACCGTAAAAGTTCATGTCAACCGCACCTTCACCATTATCATCAGCACTCAGTACAATAAAGACGTATTTGACCAAGGGTATTAATGTAAGGGTCCAAAAAATCAATGAAAATGCACCGAATATTGTATCCTCATTCACACGATCCTGCAACTTCCCTGTGAATGTGAGAGGAAAAACGTAGAGAGGGGAAGTGCTCAGATCTCCATATACTACACCAAAACTTTGGTATGCTAATAATAGATTCCTGGAGAGATTCACCCATGAGAGCTGCAAAGCCAAACAAATCTAGTAATAGCTTTCACAAGTTCGTGCATTTATTAAATGGCAGTTTCAGAGAATAAAATATAAAATAAAGATAATAATTATAGGGCAAGCAAGAAACTCATATTGGTATTATATTAATGAGCAAATTTTCCATGGAGGCCAAAATGAAGCAGAGATATATGTTATATTTTACCACAAAAAACATTGAGTTGAACACATTGTGTCTAAAATATGGATTGATAAGACAAGAATCAAACATAAGTATCTTTGTCCTAATATACGCAAAAACAGAACAAAGATGCAGCAAACATAGCAGAGTCAACCCCGTGTAGTAACTAAAACGGGAAAACAAGTTCCTCAAATTGAGGATACATGAAAAGTCTAAAATGGACCCAGAAGACAAACATAATTATCAACTTGGAAATCATAGCAATTTTCGTTGGAATTTCTACTAGTGACTGGGGGCTGATAACCTGCAGGTTTTGCAGTATTTTTCCATGTCTTCAAAATGCATCAAAAGATAGTATTTAGTTGTACCTAGCTCCATACATGTGAGGAAGGTTCATTTCAAGAGATTGATTAAGCTTCCATACTAGCTGTAACTCGATAACGAGTCATATGCTTTGGGATTTGGTGTCTATTGGAATTACTGGTACTATAAACGAAAGGTTCAAGAACTTCAAGTTGGTGTATACCGTACATATGTTAAAACAAATAGAGATACTCCACTCCATGCTGTAGAGTATGTAACCCTCTAAGTAGTTGAAAGGCAGAAGCAGAAGTGAACAACAATCTCACTCTTTTTAAGATGAAATATTATTAAATTACAATTTCGCGTATGAGATTCAAACATAAAGCTCAATGCCTTCATCATTCTTAGACTACTCGAACTCAGGTAATCAACAAGTAAAAAGTATATATATAATTACAAGAGTTCCCAAAAACCAAAAAGAGGGAAAAATATCAACAACATACAAAACATATAACTAAACAGTAACATATTATTAGAATCAACCAAATGTCACTAACTCAATCAATACCCACTGAAGACATATGATTGAAGTTATCAAACTTCAAATAATTATAATACAATCAGAATTCATCAACATAATAGCCTGATTCACTTAAAATCAGAGAACTAAACAAGAAATTAAGCATAAAAACATAAACCCAACAAAACAAAACAGAAATTAAAACTTTTACAAGTAGTTAAGTAACAATAAATCAATTAAAAAGCTTCAACCACAGACTCCACAACAATCAACAAATCTAGAATATAATATTAGAACTGTTAAGCAAAATGAAACACTATACAGACAGACAAACAAACAATGGACAATTTAATGCACAAAAATGAACAAACAAATTCAAAATAATAGAAAAAAAGTGAGCGTGATAGTGAAAAGCCCTAACCTGAGAAGGGTTTCGAGGAGGGGAAATCCCAGATTCTGGCTCCATAAACACAGAACCGAAACCTGGAGAAACTCTCTCTCTTGTGTTAAAAAGGAACAGTGATTTTCAATTCAAACGCGTTAATTTTCCGAGATTGTCTAGCCAAAATCAAATCCGTCCACTCAGTTTACAGCCAACGGCCAACACAGAAAACCCATCGCCTCCTCTGCAAACCCTCTGCTCAACGGACCTCTAATGAGTGATGAGCATTGTCTCCTCAACTAAATTTTTACTAACGTTTTATGCGTATAAAGACTCGTACATTTAATAGTTAGAATTTTAATTTTATATTTTAAGGGTGGCATATAAAATATTAAAATTTTATAATTAATTTAATAGTTATAATTTTATATAAAAAATTAGAAAAAATTTAAATTATGAGAGTATCGTAATCCTGAGTCATGACCCAAGTAATTAAATGTCATTGCAAGTGTTCACTTTACGCGATCCCTACGCGCTTGGAAGTGCCACTGCTTCCTCAAAAACGTATTTTATATTCATATTCGTACATGAATATGATTTGCCTGTATAAAATTTATGGTACAACAAATTGTATAAATAATAATGTTTTTCCACATAAATATTAAAAGCATCTCCAATGCTATTATGCATTTGGAGAAAATTGAGTGCCACATAGGATCAATATTGAAAAAGTTAAGAAAATATTCTCCAATGCAATTATCTAATTTTAATATTGATATGATGTGGCAAAAAAAAAGTTAGAGAATATCAAGTAGAGTTTCTAATTGTAGATATTCTCCTTGATATGCTGACTAGGATTTCTAACTTTTCCCACCAATAAAATTTTAGTATTTTGTCAATGCATTTAATTATCATATTGAATGGAGAGAGAATGTAACAAATGACTTGTGGTGATTGGTTTAAAATTACTATTTAGATATTCACATTGGAGAAGTGAATATGCATTTCTATAATTTTTTTGACAAGTTAGATCCATATTATTTAGAAATGCTGATGTGGCACTATTTAGATACTCAAAAATACATATTTGCATTGGAGATGCTCTAATATTCCTTATTGACATTTTAATCCTACATTATAAAAATAATAATATATTTTTAAATTTTTTATGATTAATCATTTTGTTAATAAATGAATATATAAATATGGTACAAGCTCATAGCACTTGCATCTTGGCTAGTTCAAACATATTTTAGGGAATTTAGTAAAATTGTCCAAACATAAGTTAAAAATTGCAAAACTACCCAGCTTCTACTAATATTTGCAACCTCTATCCAAAATTTTTTGTTGGATAAAATTGCCCTTAGTTTTACATTTGACCCACTGTATTCATGTTTTTCACCTTACCATTTGACTAAAATTGATTTTACTGTTGTTCATCGCCGGATCTGTTCGTCTTCTTCGTTTGTGTTCTGTTCTTCTGTTCGTCCGTCGCGTGTTTGTTCGCACCGGAGCAGCTTCCGCCGTAGTCGCGTTCTTCTTCGGCCACAATAAGGAAATCATCTTCTTCTTCCGCCGCAATATTCCAGAGCGATTCAAAGTAAGGAAAAAATTTCTTCTTCTAATTTTTTGTTTAGAAATTATTATTTTGGGCATCGGGCCACGTCTGGCCGATGGTTTTATTTCATCGAGGACATAGTGGCCTGATAAAACAAAACTATTGACCAGCTGAGACTCGATGATTTTTTCATCGGGTCACAGCAACGAAATCCTCTTCTTCTTCCGTGGTAACATTCCAGAGCAATTGAAAGTAAGGAAAAAAGTTTCTTCATTGATTTTTCTTTTGATTTTTTGTTTAGAAATTTGTGTTTTGGGCATCAGGCCACGGCTGGCCGATGGTTTTGTTTCATCGGGCCACTGTGTCTCAGTGGCCCGATGAAACTAAACCATCGGCCAACCGAGACCCGATGAAAAATTCATCGGGTCTCGGGTGGTCAATGGTTTAGTTTCATCGAGCCACTGAGACACAGTGGCCCGATGAAACAAAACCATCGGTCAGCCGTGGCCCGATGATTAAATTTCATCGGACCACCGCGACCCAATGGTTTTGTTTCATGGTGGCACCGCGGCCCGATGAAACAAAACCATCGGGTCGCGGTGACCCGATGACATTTAATCATCGGGTCGCGGTGGCCCGATGACATTTAATCATCGGGCCACGGCTAGCGAATGGTTTTGTTTCATCGGGGCCACTGTGTTTTAGTAGCGCGATGAAACTAAACTATTGGCCAGCCTGCAACCATCACCATAAAACAAAACCAGAGGAAATGAAATCATCGGGCCACTGCGATCCGATGAAATGAAATCATTGGGCCACTACGACCCAATGAAATGAAATCATCGGGCCAGCGTGGTTTGATGAAATAAAATTGAAATACTGTCTTCAATTCGACCATTTTTCCTTTTATCTTCGTTTTATAACTATTAATATTTATGTTATGTATTTGTAAATATTGGTATGTAGAATACAATTGAATTGTTTATGTTACTTGGTTAATCTCATTATTGTAATTTATATTTGTAAGCGTTATATTTTTTAGTTTATTGATGAATTCGAAAAAAATTTTTATTGCAGGCTAATAATCAATGGCAAGTGACAAGTTGATTGATTCAATGAAAATTAAGGAAAAAAAAATTTTCATGCCAAAATGACGACGTATTGTAAATGGTAAAGCATCAGATTGATTAAGAGCAAACTGACGGAACGACAATAACAAAAACTAAGAGGAATGTGCTTTGGACATTTTTTAGATGTTAATGAAATTTCCTTCACGGGTTAATTTTGTTATCACATTTTGTTGCGGGAGTGCCATGTGGAAGATGCTGAAAATGAAATGTGGTTTCTGATTGGTGGGAATAAAATACGGTTCAGTGCAAATGAATTTTATCTCGTGAGCCGTCTACGTCTTGGGGATACAATCGTCCCTACTACAAACCCAAAGAAAGATGATGTCGATAGAATTCGCCAAAAATATTTTAAGGGAGCCAAAAAAGTTACTGGAATCAAATTGCAAAGTTTGTTCGAACATGGTGTAGAGGAAGAAAATGATGATGATGATAATATGATTAAATTAGCTTTGTTGCTGATCTTAGAGATGACATTGCTTGGAAAGGACTTGAGGACTAAGGTTGAATATTTGGCAATGAAGTTAGTGGATAATTTAGAAGAATTCAATCGGTTCCCATGGGGTTCCTATGTATATTCAAGGACATTCAATTCATTATCGACATGTTGCAAAGGTAGAGATCAGAGGTTTATGGAGAAGGCTAAAAAGGATCCGAGCCATACAGCAGAAAAGATCAACTTGTATGGATTTGTCTATACTTTTCAAGTAATATTATGTGTTTAACATTTTTTACCCTTAAATTCTTTAAAACTCTTATTGAAACATGTTTTTGTTTTATTTGCTAGGTGTAGGCTATTGAAGCGATTCCGCTGTACTCAAAGCTGAATTATGCTAGCAGGGTGTCTCATACAGCCCCTCGTATTCTGAACTGGGAAGTCAAAACGACTTCTGGATATAAGGCTTTGAGAACTGAGATTTTCATAAGGCGAAAAGTATGAATTAAATTAACAGAGTTCTCTTAGGTATATAAAATTTATTATAACTCTATGTTGTTTGTTTTTATTTTTTGTTGGTTAGATTTCAACGTTTGAAACTTTGAAACCCACGGATGAAGAATTGAACTTGTCATATTTGACGGGGTTGGAGAAGGCTAGCATCTCAAATGATCCGTCTGCCCCAGATATAGAGATTGGTGATAAGGAAGATGATGAGTATTGTGATGACAATCAGAGTGATAATATTGATGAAGAAGAGCAACGACAATCGAAAGATAAGCAAGCTGAAATACAAGAAGAGCGGCCTATTGGACGGAGTCATTCAATTAAAGTATCAAAACTGTCGGGCCGGCATGATGAAAAACCATCGGGCCAAAAACCATCGGGCCAACAACCATCAGGCCGGCATTATGAAAAAGCAGGTTCCTATGCATCGGGCCAAAAACCATCGGACCGAAAACCATCGGGCCGCCATGATGAAAATACATGATGAAAACTATCGAGACAAAAACCATCTGGCCAAAAACCATCGGACCAAAAATCATCGGGACAAAAACTATCGGGCCAAAAACTATCGGGACAAAAACCATTGGGCCTCCATGATGAAAATACATTATGAAAACCATCGGGACAAAAACCATCAGGCCAAAACCATCGGGCCAAAAACCATCGGGCCGCTATAATGAAAATACATGATGAAAACCATCGGGACAAAAACCATCGGGCCAAAAAAGATGAAAAAACATGAAGAAAAAAAAATTATAAAAATTCGTTCTTCATTTTTTTTATGGAGGATTAACAAATGTGAAATGCCTACAACTGATTCAAAACCCATAAAAGTGTGTATTAACTAAAAAAAAAGTTTAACACTAACCTTGAAATTTTTTAAGAGAGAACTTTGTGAGATGGATCTTCTTTTATTTGTAAGAGATAACTTGAGATTTTCTTGACTTAGATTGGGTAAGAGATTTATGGAGAAGAGAACCGGGTGAAAAAAAAAACAAAATGTGAAGAAGAGAAGAGAAGAAGAGAAGAACCGGGTGAAGAAGAAAGTGAATAAGATAATGAAATAGAGTCAAATGTAAATGAGATTTTCTTGGCTTAGGTTAGGTAAGAGATTTATGGAGAAGAGAATAGAGGAAAAATAAAAAAATATGAAGAAGAGAAAAGAAGAAGAGAGAACCGGGTAAAGAAACCTTGACTAGATGATGAAGAAGAAGAAGACAGTGATGAGTGGGCAATGTAAAGTAAGGGCAATTTTGTCCAAAAAAAAGGCTTTGGGTAGAGATTGTAAAAGTTAGTGATGGGTGGGTAGTTTTGCAATTTGGGAGTTATTTTTAGACAATTTTACTAAATTCCCCATTTTTTATATGGCATTGCATTGAATAACTAATTTATTTACCAACAATCAATCGTGATAAATAATAAATATATGCATGCGTGTTTTTATATATATAAATTATTCGAACAAATAACACTGAACCTACTTGAAGTTTGTTAAATTACATTTGAAATCAAAGTTTGTATAAATTCACACTGAATTCCCTTATAGTTAAGTTTGACTGGTAAAAAGTAGGATTGGCCATTAGAAAAAAGAAAAAGTAAAAAAAAAAAATGAAAGATATATAATGGATCCACTATGAATCACAAATCAAGGAAGATTCGAGCTTACTTTTTAACGGTCAAACTTAATGTCATGTAGTTTAGTATGAATTTCTACAAATTTTAATTTCGAATATAATTCTATAAATTTCAAATAAAGTGTTATTTGTTCAAATTGTTTATAATATAATTTAATAATATGTTTAAATTACTAAGTATATTTCAATTTCAATAGATAAAAGTGATGCGATTGATTGTATATGTAACTTTTGATAGTGGATGCGGACATTTAATTCTAACATTGCCCCACTAAGGAATGATGTTACAATGAACCAATTCCAAATTATTTTTAAAAAATATATTCCAATATTCACATTGCTAAAGGAGAACTATCAAATTTTCAAACTTTGTTGGAGCTTACAATCATTTTGTCCAGTGATGTATACTTTTTGTACAACATTTGAGAATTGTGATTGAAAGTTAAGGTCTTCACCTTATGTATATACTAAAAAAGTATGTGAGAGTTATTTAACATTAAGAAGACCTCTTTCTATATGTGAAGACTATTATCCAAATCATGTTTGATCTAGTCAAGTTTTGGCAAACTCTTGATTTAATTGATATACGCGTGAAAAAAAAATTAATAAATTTTAGAACATATGTATATAAATAACTTATAAAATTATAATTCATATATTATTAAAAAAAAAAGGTTTTATTTTATTATAATTATAGGGTAAATTGTAATAATTTACCATGACGTTTGACAATATTGTAACGAAATTATAAATTTAGCATTAATTACACGTTAGTATCCTACTGTCAGTTAACTCGTCAAAAAATATAAAATCGAGATTCACACAGCGGGTCACCAGAAAGACATAGAGGGCTAGCGGATGCCACCGCGAGGACATCCATAATCAATAAATTCACGTTGGCTGAAGCGATTCATTTTTTGCTTAAATATGATCTAATTGGTATATTTTATTAACTGTTTGACTATACTTTATGTATGAAATGATAAAATTACTGTTAATTAAAAAATAAAATAATAATATTAAATATAAAAATAAAATAAAATAAAATAAAATTATTTAAAAATAGATCTCTACCATCCATATTGATGGATAGTGGAGATCATATTAAAAAATTTGAAATTTTTTTACAAATATATATATATAAAAAAAAAACTAATGTAATGCAAATAAATAAAAAATGATCATATTACCCTTCTAACGGTCAATTAGTAATCAATGGTAGTAATATATAATTAATACTAATCTCATTATTTTATTATAAAATAATTAAATATTAAAATATTTCATTGCAATTCACTCTTTATTATAATTATTATAAGAACTTGTACAAAATGAAGAAAGGTAGGAAAGATAATGATGACAGGTAGGAAAGATAATAATTGACTAATCGAGACTAACCTTTGCTCAATTATTAAATTTTTTCAATTAAAAGTTAAGTAGGAGGAAATTTTCAGTATGACCGGAGCATTATCAAGGAATCATTGAAGATGAGCGTATGACGATTTTATATTGATGCGCTTCCTCAGCGTACGTATATTACATTTTAAATGATCAAGTATATCGCTCAGCAGTGCACCGAATATTTTCTTTGGATTAGAAAATTATTGATGATAAGTGAATTTTAAATTAAGATATTCTGATTCTATTTATAATTACACGTATAATGGTAGTTTTATATTTATTACATTCAAATATCATTAACCACCGATAACTTAACTATAAACTCAACATGGAAAGGATAAAAGATCACTTTACACAATTCCAAATATTTATTTTTTAGTTATTATAAAAAAAATAATTAAAAAAATTATCATCTTCTTCAATATTTCACAAAAAAAATTTGTTCTCTTACAAAATAAAATTCCACAACAAAAATAATTCATTTCCTTGGATCTTCCATAACAAATAATCCATTTTCTTCAACAAATTCTACTTCAATCCAAATATTCATCCAAATTCAATAAAAAAAAAATGGAGCAAAGATGTGCAATGGAGTAGGTGCTCCATCCTAGAGATTGAGCGATAGAGCATCATTCACTTCATCTCTGTAATGGAGTGACTCTATCGCAGATGCTGAAATCTATTATCTAATTTTATTTTATTTTTATTTTTAAAAAAAAAAGGGTAGAGATATGAAAATATATTCCCAAGTTCTTTATTTTTTTTATATTGGATGGATGAAGGGGATTTAATCTCATGTCTATTTTTTAAAAAAAATAATAAAGTAATTAAATTTTAATCTCTCAAAAGATATTTATATTTTTTATCATATTAAAACTATTGGTAAATTAATAGTGGTAAAATGTGTTTGAGTGTAATAAAATAAAATTAATATTAAAGATATAATTATAAATAAATTTACGACATTTTAGTGTAAGTCATCCTAGATATAATTTTGATTGATGTAGTTTTGGATTTATTATTATCATCCACTGCAGTCCCACACTCCCACCCGCAGTGTAGACGCGGGAAACTGGTAGGCGGATAATTGATATGTTATGTGCATGAACTCCAGATACCATAAACGAGCATGGATCTTAAGACAGCCAACAACTCGCATTATCCAAACGGAAGGTTAACCCAGACAAAATGAGACATCCAAAAGTGGGCACGGGTAGACATCATACTATATAACCATTATTATTTTTCTTAAATTAAGTATATTAAGAATTAAAAAAATTAGGCATTCTATTTAGTATATCAATGTATAATATCATATATTAAAAAATAAATATTTTTACTCAATCAATCCATAACTAACAATAACTTATAATATTTTAGATTTAAATCGTGAGTATTTAAAAATAATAATAACAAACAATTGTTTGTTTTGCTAAAAAAAAAATACAATTATTATTACGTAGCAACCATAAAATTTTCAATGTCCGAAAAGGACAAACTTAACATGAGAAAAGGCTGTTTAAAAAAAAAAAAAAAAAAAAAAAAAAAGGCATATATTAATACAATTTGTTTAAAAAAAATGGGAGATTTTCCGTGTGATCCCTAATTTTTAAAGAATTATTAATTTTTTAAATCAGTTTAATTTATTAGTATTATTGGGTCCTAACATTTTAAAAATGTATTAATTTGATCATTCTGTGAGTTAACCGTTAGTCAAACTTAACTGTTCTAGGGGCATTTTTATCTTTTAACCTACCCCATAATTAAAAATTTAATAAAAAAATAAATGAAAATCTCTACCGTCCATCAAAATTGATGGCGGTGGAAATTATATTGATATTTTTTAAAAAAAATTATAAAATTAATTTTTTTTCAATTAATTTTTTTTTGCTCTTCATAAAAAAAATTACAACTTGATGTTCTTGGTGAAGATTCAGATTGGATCTCCACCGTCCATTAAAAAAAATTTATGAGTTTGATGAACGAACCCATATATAGGTTCGTTCTTCAAATTCATATTCTTTTTTTTTTTTTTTTTTGCTTTTCTTTGGATCTCCACCAAAAACATCAAGTTTTAAAATTTTTTATGAATAGCAAAAAAATTAAAAAAATTTAAGAATTGATTTTTTTTTAGATCTCCATTAAAAATATTTTAAAATTTTTAATTAAAAATTAATATAAAATGACAATACTATTTTTCTACTTATTAATAATCTTTTTTAAAATTTGAGGTTAAAATAGTAATTTTAACTTATTTAAATAAAATCGAGAGTAAATCAGTCTTTTTATCAATTTTGTAAGGTTTGACCGTTAAAAAAATAGTCAAATGAACTAAATTGATATATTTTCATAATGTTAGGACCCAATAATATTAATAAACGAAACTGATTTAAAAAATTGATAATTTCTCAAAAGTTAGGGACCAAATTGAAAATCTCCTATAAAAAATTAAGAGAGTGCAGATTCGGAGCAGCTTCCTTGATGCTGGCGGTGAGCTGAACTAATGTAGCTAAATTATTGCTCAATTGAATAATAATAAAACTCAGGAGTAGAAAATTGATGAAACGGACCCCAACACTGGACTCTCTGATTTTTTTTTTTTTTTTTTGCAGCTTCTTTCTTTGCTGTGGAATTTTAGCAGATTAATAATGTCACCCCAATAATTTACACAATTCTTTTTAATTAAAGTTATTTGCGGATCGTTTAAGATTTCAAATCATCTTAGTTAATTCGATTGTAGGCATAAATTAATGGTAATAATATCTTTTAATAAAATTGAGGTTATGAGCTCGAATTTTTTCTTCTAAGTAAAGAAAAAGAAGAAAAATTTAATTATTTATTATTATCTTTCTAATATGAGATTATATTTTACAGTCACCAAAAGCATTTATAGTATATGTGAGTAGTTTTTTTTCTGGTAGATTACTTGCGTTATGAATAATTTGTAATTGTACAATTAAAAAAAATTAAAAAAATAATAATATGAGATTATATATATATATATTAAATCTAATAGATTTTATATTTCTAAAACAAATTTAAGATAATAATGATGAATTTCTCTTAATATTATAATTATTTGATCAATGCGTAATTAGATTTTATTTTAGAGTAAATAACACCTAGACTCCATGAGGTTTATTTTTCTATACGCAGAAATAGCCTTTAGATTTATTGGCAAATACCTCCCATGTTGTTAGTCAAATTGCATCTAATATAACGGTTGACCATATTTGACTATGAAAGACAAAAAATGCCCCTAAAATAATATATAATATATTAAAATTCATTAAAAAAATAAAAAAATAGTTGAGATAAATGGGGGAGATCTTAACTATTTTTCTTTTTTTTATTTAATAAATTTTATATATTATTTTGAGGGTATTTTTATTTTTTTCATAGTTAACCGTTAAATTGAATGGAATTTGACTAATAACAGGGAAGGTTTTTATCAATAAACTCAAAGATTATTTCTAATTATAGAAGAGTAAACCTTAAAGCATTTAAGTGTTATTTACGCTTTATTTTAAGAAAAAAGACTAATAAAAAATGATATATGCCAGCAATAGTTGCCCTTGGGCGACTGATGCTAGCAGTCGCTCCTTCAGAGTGACAAGTGGTGTCCTCCTTTTTTTTTTCCAAGTTTTATAATAAATTTTAATTTAGTTCCTCATGTTTAAAATTTTTGTCTTATACAACTAAATTATTATAAATTATCAATTTAATCCATATAATAAAAATTTTAATAGTTGAATATGACAATAATTTTGATAAATTCTTTAATAATTTTTTAGAGGTCTCCCTACACTTATTGCGGTTTGATGGGCAAGTGTTGGACAACAATTATAATTTAAAGGTTTGAACCTTAATGGGTTAGGAGAACTTGTGAAGTTCCAACTAATAAGGTAAGGGCCTTTGGCAAAATTGATAATAATTAAAATAAAAAAAAATTAAACAAAATAATTGTCATAAGGTGACCTCTCTCAGTGTTAGAAGTATACTTTTTCTTCTGATTTAGATTTAAGATATCTGGACTGCACTATAGAGTTTGATCTCGGTAGATACCGGCAGCTGTAGATGCTGAAATATACGCTGGAGATCCGAGGATCTTGGGTCGTATGAAAGTAGGGCCAATAACTTGCACAATACAATAAAAGAGGTCGTACTCTTTAGGACACCGAGGTGATGTCAGCCAAATAGTCTATGACGCTCGGTGTTGACTATGTCGCACGTGGCTAGATAAGAATTGAGTCGTGTGTAAGTCTGATTATTTAAGAGCAGAATGACGGCTTTGATAGAAAAATGCTTGACCCCTCTCTGTGAAGCCATATGGATGTATTTATAGGAGTATGTGTTAGCCGTTAGAGGAGCAATTGAGGATGTCGTGTTCCGAGATATCAGAGATTCATGTTATCTCGGAGCTGTTGGTTGACTGATCTTATGTTTGAATGGTTAGACTATGTCAATATTTGACTTAGTCCACTTGTAAGATGGTTTGGGCTTGTCTTTTGAGTTTTGTTAATTGCTGAATCTGTTTGGGCTCTGTGCACTTTTGGGCTTATTTTTTGGGTCTAAGCTTGTTGGACTATTTTTGATCACTACAACAGCTCTCTGACTAATTAGGTGTTAAATTTTTTAAAAAATATATTATCAAGTTTTATTCTTACTTTTACTTTTAATTTTTTTATAAAAGTTAATTTTAATTTTAATTTAAATTTGAACATTAAAATTTTTATTATATGGATTAAATGAATAATTTATAATAATTTAGTGGTATGAGACTAAAATTATAAATATAAGGGACTATAATAAAATTTATTATAAAACTTTCAAAAAAAAAAAAGGATGCCACTTGTCGCTCCGTAGAAGCAAATGCTACTAACAGTCCCCTCAATGTACTCCACATATCCACGTGACAGTGACTAAACACGTTGCGGCATAAGTGCAATTGGGCTTGATTACATTCTCCCCACACTTTTGGCCACATTTGTGCTAAAGTTGAGTTTACTTTAGGCTTAACCAAACTGGTTATTGATTAATTAAAATTAATTAATTACTTGATTGTGAAACCTGAAAACAGTTTGACTAATGATAAACCTTGACCCTTCACTAGCAACAAGCGTTGCCCACCGTTATTTATTTTCAAATAAGATAATTATTTATTTATTTATTTTATTGAAATATGACACCGAAGAAGTTAATATTTTATCAAATCTATCAATATCAAATAACTGTATATGTAATTTAGATATCTACTTTCATATTCGGGAGATATCTATTCCCATAATACAGAGAATAAATCTCCTCACACATACTGATAAATGCATATGATAAAACTTAAACATTAACTACGTTAAATTTCTAAACATTATAATATTATTGAATCAATAAAGGAGATGATCTAATTACCGGTTTAGAGGTCATGGTTTCCCTTAAAATATCACGATACAGTAATACTAGACCTCTTACCTTTATATCGGACTTGAATTTTATGACATGATAATTAAACTCACATAATAAATAATGAGTGAGATAAATAATTAGTGATATGTATCTATTCCGCAATTCTTCTATTATTAATTGGAATGTAAGTGAGATATTAAATGTGAGATTTCTGACATTATTAATGAAGATGATATGAGATTGATTAAAGTTGGAATTAATAAAAAGTTATATGGATTGTACTTGGGAGTTGGGAGTTAAGCAAGTACTGTTGGGTCATACAAAATACGGGCTGTATCCGGACGGGGCCTACTCTCAGTAATGTTGTCCAGCCCAAATCCGAATCCATGACTGTACAGAAAAAGTAGCATAGAATCGCATATAAATATAAGTTGTTTCTCATCAGTTAGCCTGGTCAAATGGAGTCAGACTAAGTTTGTTGTACATAGTCAACTCAACCATGGAAAAAACTGGTAAACACAAGACAAGACAAGAGTGCTATACATAGAACATTGACTTCAATCAGAAACACCCTGCTATTAACATATCAAAAAAAAAAACAGAATCTGTAGTATCATATCACTCTGATCATCATCACAAAGAAAACCATAAAAAAAAAAAAAATACATGAAACGAAATTGAATAAGTAACTGGGAAGAAGAAGAAGAAGAAACAGTGAGGAAGAGCTATGAACATTTTTAGAAGAAGTAAGAAGAAGAGCCCAGATGAAACCCATCTGGGATCGTATCAGAAACCGGTGGCATGCTACTAAAAAGCGGGCTGTGCACGTACTCGCTCGAATCAAAACCGAAATACGAACCGCTCTGCATTGTACTGTCATGAATGTCAAACCCGTTTGACACCGTCGATGTCTGATCAGAAGAAAATCCCATCGAGCTCGACGACTCGTTCCATGCCTCTTGACCCATATTGTAACCCGAATTCGTGAAATCAGAGTCCATATAGTTACTAAAATCCGAGATGTCACAAGGTAGTGGAGGAAGCCCATTGTTGCTGTGATCAATGGTTGGGGTTTGTCGGTAGTTATGTAAGTCTCCGTATTCGGGCATTGTTTGAATTTGGACCCCGGAAGAAAAATGGGAGTCGATGTTGGTCGTTGATATATCTTGGTGAGTGAACATGGGTTGTGGATTCGGGTCGGGTTGAGAGGAAGGTACGTAAGAGAAGTTGTGTTGTTGTGTTTGGTGGTGTTGTTGTTCGTCAGGGGAGATAATGGAGGTGACGGAGGAACCAGGAGGCATGTCGGAGTAGACAAAGTTGGTGCGGGCACGAGGGCCGCGCATGGACCTGGCGGCTCTGTCGTAAGCCAAGGCAGCTTCCTCCGCCGTGTCGAAGGTGCCCAGCCAGTGCCTCTCTTTCGTCGAAGGGTCCCTTATCTCCGCCGCGTATCTTCCCCACGGCCTTCTCCTCACTCCCAAGAACCTCCCGCCGCCGCCTGTCGTCGTCGACGCGTCCTGCGCTTGTGCCGTCTGCTTCTTTTTGCTCTTCGACGAAGATGAATTCATGATGATTAGGATGATCAGCGAGAGAGAAGAAAAGATTGTTGAGTTTGTCAAACAAAAGAAGAAATATCTATGGGTGAGTCCTACTGATGTTTCTCTTCACTTGCGTTGCTCTTGCTTTTCTGCATGTGAAATTGAGTCGTTAAATATATATACACATAGAGGAGGTCGATTGTCTACTGTGCCATGTGTTCTTTTACCATTTTGCCTCATTACTTATTAGATAATCTTATTTAATTTAATTTAACTTTTTCCTTTCTGGGGCTAATTTTTCTAATGATTTCATGTGGGGGGTTTCAATTTAGTTTCAGACCCCTTTCAAATGTTTGTAATAATTTAGTCTAATATTATATTACTACCTTTTTATGTACCATATAATATTTTTGGGTTGTGACCATGTCATTATTATACAACAAAATTTTATATTCCACTTTTATTTTATTATATTTATCTTTTGAAAAAACACTTCTACATTCTTTTTTTATTTTCTTTAAAGTGTATACCGAACAGATTTAAAGTCTGTCAAGAACTATCGAGATTAATCACTATATATATAAACAAAATATTTAGTATTGTTGACGGTAAAAAATGGATTCTACGGTCAACGTGAGTCAACGAAGCCAAGTAAGATCGCCTTATGGTTCGTTGAGCTGGATGTAGAAAAAAGACAACAATTACCTCGCGAAATGAGTTCTCGCGGGATCTATGGAATGCTCGGTTTAGACTTTGGGGTCCGTATACCTGTCAAAATAGAGAACGATCGGTCAAGGTACCGGACTCTCGCAGGAGATCAACCTCCGACGATCAAGTCTGCTTTAAGGTTTTCTTAGGAGTAAATAACCAAGTCAAATATTTTCCTAAGTAATTGTTTTTCTCAAAATTAAGTACCTTAGTTCTCATAAATACCCGTATTTATAGTCCCAGTATATTCCTCTTGTTGACCTCTATTATAGGTGTATACAGATGTTGCAGATGTCATTTCAAGAGGTGGACAGAGAAATGTTACCTTAAATGTGTAAC
Source organism: Xanthoceras sorbifolium (assembly GCA_003430845.1). Lineage (NCBI taxonomy): Eukaryota > Viridiplantae > Streptophyta > Magnoliopsida > Sapindales > Sapindaceae > Xanthoceras > Xanthoceras sorbifolium. Next base: position 17,151,054 of record CM010608.1, on the reverse strand, counting down.
ATTCGTCTCTTCATTAGACTACTCCTAACGTCAGAGGGTTTTTGTTTCATTAAACGGTAACCTGCGCCTGTCATCACATTTAATGCGCCTGCTGCCCTCTGCGCTCAAGTCTTCCATTTTTCAGTGACCAGACTGCTGTGTCGCAGTGTGTCAGTATTGCTCCTGACATGCCCGATCTTTCCTTTCGACTTGCCTTGGGTTGTCGGGTCTCGTGCTCGTCGGCGATGGATTCCGAGAAGCTCGTGGTACTCATCAGGTCCTCACCATCTCCGGTAGGCAGTCGTCGAGACCTCTTTCCTTCTGGAGGCATTGGATCGCTCCGAATGGAACACGTACTCACAGTTCCTCTCTTGGAGCCACGCTGGCAGTTGGTGATGACGTAGCCACTCATGGCGAAATCTTACATACAACAAGTATATATTTTACGAGTTTTGAGGTAATTTTTCCGTGCTTAGAGTTTGATTTCATGCATATTTTCATGGTTAATTAACTAGCATATAGTTAATATGGTTCCATATTAAAGATCTTGGATCCATTTTGAGCTACTGAGAACAATTATGACAACATTATGGAAAAAAAGAAGAAGAAAAGAAACTGATCTGCCCGATGATCCCATCAAATAGATTAAAATTAATCAATTAGGCTAAATTTCAAAGGCAAATTAAAGTATGTATGTATGACTCTTTGAAAGATCCCAAAGAAACAAACTGAATTTCATTTAATCAACTTTCAAATGAGTGGCAGGGTTTAATAAACTGCAAAAAAGAAGATTAAAATAAGTGGGGTTGGCAAAATGATTGGAGATTTTAATAGGCAGGATAAGCATGTTCTCTTAGATACCATGTTTCCATGATTATTCTCCAATCAAACTTTTCTTAATTGGAAATTAATTAACAATTACTACTACTTCTTTTTTCCATATATGTTGGTTTCTGGATATGGGGTTATATAGTCCAAAAATCTTACATGTGATCTTAGTTTCTAGTTAATCATGGAGCTAAACTGATCAGTGGGAGGAGCTAATCATGGACTTCACACTCACACTCACAATCTAATCTAATAATTAGTAATAAAATCCAATAATTAATATATCTAAAGTCTCTTCAAACCCAAAAAGGTTGATAAAAGTAATCTCAACTGCACATTCTAATGATCATTGCAGATGAGTGGAGGCCTCCATGCCCTTTCTGATAATCAGGTCCCATGATCATATCAATATTATTACATGCATCAACCACATTACTCTTATAAAAAAAAAAAAAAAAAAATTATAAGAAAAGATGATGGCATTATTGTCCTATGATGCATGTAACTTCCTAAGATTGACAACTTAAAAGGGTTCTTTTCTCTTTTTTATAATTAATACAATGATTGTTTTAAAAATCAGAAAACCATATATTCTCTAAATTTAATATAAACCCTAACCTGAAGGTAACCAAATCTCATGTAATGTAAAGTGTAAACACATATTCTCTTATTTTACCTATTAGGACCCAATTCTTTATTACTTGGAGTAATGAATAAGTTAGCATAAATTGAGCTTAAAGTAGGACAAAATTACTCTTGTTAAGTACTCCAAAAATGGGCAACTGAGCATTAATTATAATTTATCAGAATAATTTCAAAATGGTTTCATCTAAGATCCTATACTGACACAAAAATATCATGAAGACTAATGACTATCATTAGAATAACATTAACATCTGTTGATTAAGATTACCTCCCCCATATGCCATTGAATCAATCTACAAAATAAGATTTATATTCAGTTAACCTTTTCAATTATAAGGATTTCATAATGCTGATCATCATCAACCCATATACATTCCCCCTTCTCATGTCAGAGTATCTATGTGGTCAAGAAATTCATAAATTAAATTATTAATCACCTTTGGGTTTGGACTCATTATATATATATTGTCATTTAATTTAATTTGTAAGGATGATCATGGAAATTAAAGAAAAGGTTATATATAATAATGAGGTGATTAATTTAATTAATTACAAACTATATATAAGATCATGTTAATTAATTATTTAATTTAATTAACTAATCCTATTTTTATGGGTTTTTTTTTTCTTTTAAAGTGGGGGGTGTTGAAGGAATATCATTGCTCAGCCATGTGCACCCAATATTAATGAACCACAAAATCAATGATAAGTTCCACAACCTTTCTCTCCTTTATCTCTTATTTTTATTTATTTCTTTTTTGGGTTATTTTCATTTACAAAATTTGAAGATCCCTTTTTAAAAATTTGATTGGTGGGAATATTATTAGGAATTCAAATGAAGGGGAGAAGCCATGTTGGGTTGCATGTGAAAAACAAACACATAGGCATGTCTTTTTTGAAGAAAACAATAAAACTAGCCTCTAATTAATTGATCATCGGGACCAAAATCTTGCAAATTTTAAGTGCTCTTTTGACCATTTGTCCCACAATATGGTCCATTATTTAGGTTATAGTATAGTAATAATATTTTTTCCATATTTATTAGTATGTTTTTCTTGCATCAAGATCTTTTTCAAGTAGTTTTTTTTTTTTTTTTTAATTATGTTTAGAACTTTATATAGAGTTTTTCTTTCATGAGTAAATATAAGTGAATTGTCTCCTTAGGTGAAAAGGGTGTGATGAGAACATTACTCTCCAAAATCATATTTCTAAACACATATATTATTACTTTAAATATGTCTATCTTTTCTCATATTGTTACAAATTTTAGCACTAGCATCTCAATACCATGCTATTATATTAATTATTGCATATATATGTACTACTACATGAAACAAAGCAAAAATAGCATAAATTTTTGAGGAATATATATATATATAATAATTAAAAGGGGTATGATATTGTTATGCTAGCATTAGCAAGCTATAGATTGGAATTTTTCAATGAACCCAAGGCAGAATATTAGGTCAAAAACCTACAACACACAGATTAATATATTTTTTCCATGTTATTGCAGAACCCAAGTTGGTGAAAAGGATAAGTGTAAGTTTTTATTGGGATTTGGATTAAGGGGATTGATATTTTTAGATTTTAGATTAATTTTTTAAAATTATAATCAGACTTTAATTTGTCTTTTGCGATGAGGGTTAATTAATTTTTGTTGTCTAAGTGCATCCTAGTCAATGCATTCTAAAGAGAATTCCCATATGCAACCAAGTTTTACTTTAAATTAACTGTTAATTATTAATTAATCTCACACACGTACGTACTGTGCCTTCTTAATTTATTGATTATTGTACAATTTTATAAATAAAATATACTAAAATCCTTCATCATCTGGAAGGAAATGCCTCGATCAATAAAAATTGATATATTTAGAGAATATATTATCATTTTGTTTGATCAAATAAACTCTTTTATTATTTAATATAAGTCATTCTTCAAATAATAATTTGTTGCTTCACATCTTAATTAGTAATATGAGTTTTGTAATTTCTAGAAGTTTTTTCGCTTAGGTTTTGAGATTTCAATACTAAAATATGTCTATAACTACAAAAACAATGCTATACTTTCTAAAAATTAAAAAAAAAAAAAATCAAATTAATCATGTAATTTATTTATAATTATCAGGATCCATTCATTAGATTATTGTTACACATATAAATTACATTTTAAACATTATAATATCAAAATTTAATAAAATCTTGCTCAATTACATGTGATTTCAAATCTATAATGACAAGTTGTTTTTACTCCATACGAGCTGAAAAATAGACACTAAACAATCTTTCTCAGACCCTACCTTGAAAAATGTAATTTGTAACTATCACATCATTAACACATAATTTTATAATTAATGTAGTGCTTGTAAATTAACTTGTCATATCATTTGGATAATAAATTTGGATAAATATTTAGAAGATATAACATTATTCCATAACAAAAATAAACATAGATATGTAAATGTGTGCTAAAGACAAAATAGAAAGAGAGTGTGATACCTAAGAGCTAGACCAAACCCTAAGAACATGATGCTATGTTGAATTTGTGGGGTTTCTTCAAACATGAGACTTCGTTTTTCTCCCAATCTCCCCCATGTGCACCCAAAGTGGGGTTGCACTATACCTGCTTACATCAAACTCATATCATACTTGCTTCTTTGGATTCTCTATTTTATTTTATTTTTTTCCATGATATTTTGTTTTTTTTAAAGTGAAAGTAGTAGAATTCCGGGATGTATTTCAAGATCCATTTATGAGGATAAAACTGTTTTCCACTGAATTTTACTTCTATTTAATTAAAAATTATCACTTATATATTGTATCTCGATGCAAGTGCATGCACAACTATAATAACGTGTAACATAATATTACATAATAATTATAACATATAAAATGTAATGCGATCATAATAATTTTACAATACAATCATAGAAATGCACAAAACGATTTGAATAACACGCAACGTGATCAAAATGATGTTATGAGGAGATAAAAGACAGAGATTTTTAATAGATCACAGTGATTTTCAATTGGAGGGCAGTTCATGGTGTGTGAAAATGCCTTTTTTTTCAAAAGGAATATGGCGTGGGTCTGTCGACTGTCTAATTGCTGCTGCCGCAAATAGTGTTCTACATTTTAACATTTTCTGTCCACAATTACATGTAAAATATTTCATGTCGTATTTTGAGAAACAATGCACTAGTTTGGTTGGGAAACCAATCGATCAATTATTTCCGGGATTTTGGGGCATGTCCGGTATCATATTCCGGACGCGTTTTGTATATTCTAATATTTTTCTATTGATGTTGGAGCGAGGACGCTCATATGGGACCAGGCACACTACAGGTAGCTTCCATGGGGTAACAATTTTCAACACAAATAGATTATGCACACGAATACTAAACGAAATTAATAAAATTGTATTAAATTTTTTATTAGGTTTGCGATGAATTTCTCTTGATCCATTGACCCATTTAACACAATAATTTCACAAAAATTTTTTAAAGGGTATCATTATAAGATTAATAACTGCTGGAACCTGTTAAGATCAATCACTAAACGCGCGGCTCGAAAATTTACTCCCATAACGGGAGATATCTACCCCCACAATAAGGGGAGAAAATTACTCACACATACTGATAAATGTGTATGATGGTAATTGAACCCTTACCACTGAGGTGGGAGGAAAGTACACTAACCACTTGAGCTATGATTAGATATATACAAAATTTTGTTTTAAAGTTTACGTTGAACTGTTATTTAGACTAATTTCAGATCAAAAGTGTATTATAATTCACTTCTATTTGTTAGATGAGTTTGAATTGTTTAAAAAAGTTAAATAAAACAAATAGGATGAACGATTGTATCTACTACATCCAATCACATAATTGATGCGACTTATTTATCGAGAGATTATATTGATTGTGTTGGATTAGCTGTTTGATTAATGAGAAATATTAAAAAAATTTGATTTCTTTAATAGTAAGTTTAAAGAATAGTGATTAGGTTGATTAACAATTAAATTGTGTTATGTTTGGATCGATAAACAATATGTCAATTCATTTGTAATTGTCTGTGTCATCTTATTATTCAAATGATAATTATCTTTGCATGAACAACTTTGGATAAAATTTGGAAAAAGTACTACTGAATTTACATTAGCGGTCACTTGAACCTGATGCCATTATACAATAAAGTTTCTATAATTCTATTTGTCTTGTTTAAGTTGGACAATTACCCTTTGAGGAAATTATGAAATCTCATTTTTAGCCATATATGATAGTTTTCATATTTTTAATTGAAGTATGAAAATTTTATTTCATCCTATAACCATACAATTACAAAAATAACCCCTACATCTCCTTCTTCAACCTTCCTCTCTCTTTTCTCACTCTAGAAACAAACAAGATATGACGTTTCTCAACAAATCCGTATCAAACACGAATATACTAAGATTTTGTCACAAAAAATCTTGAAAAACTTGAGGAAAAATAATTTTCGACAGGATTTTCAAAGTTAAGAAAAAATGGGCAAATCTCATCATTGTTGTTTAAGAGGTGTAAAACTCTTATTTTAATTGCATTACTCCTTTACTACATCATTTACCTAATGTGTTTTGGTTGTTTGTTGCAATGGTTGAAAATTTTGATGGAAAAAATTGAAAAAGGCGAACTGGGAAAGAAGTTCCAGTAATTCACATTACAAGTGCAACGTGAAATACTTATATAGGAACCAATGAACTTTCTCTCTCCTATCTTCTTTCTCTCATTCTCTCTCTAGGAACCGATGAATCCGCCGCTTCTTCTTCTCTGGTGACAACTTCGTCTTCTCCATCATTGTCTGGTTCTTTTCGGCGGGTTCTCTCTCTTCTTTCTCTTCTATCTCTCTTCTTTCTCTCTTTCTATCTCTAGAAATCAATGGACTTTCTCTCTCCTGAGATGTTTCTGCAATTTCAAAAATGTAGGGGGAAGCTATTTATATGGGGGCATTCTAGACACTGCAACTTCCAAATGGTTAAAAAAATAAAAAGTATTGCATGTGACTAAAAACATAATTCCACAAACTTATATGGTTAAATTTGCAATTTTCCCATTATCTTTCAAGAAAAATAAGAAATTCAACAATTATCTGTAACGGCTGATTCTTAGAAGATGAAATAGAAAAGATGCAACCATCTTCTGTTCCAATCAATTGTGCTCATTAAAAGAAGATCATGCTATAGATAAACAGGCTATGTCATCATGAGTGTGAGGAGGTTAATTAGCTTCTACATAGAAAAATAAAAAATGTGTTGATGATATAGACTTTGAGGATGGGAATATGTTCAGAAAGAAACTTTTGAAATTCCTAAGAGATGAAAATGGAGACAATTTCACTAAATAATTGAAAACAGGGTACATGAAATCAGTATTTCACTTCACAATTTGTTCAATTCAAATTGGAACGCACTACTGACACTAACAATTACACAGGAACCTACTGCAAATGTTGTAAACGAGACAGACAATGATAATGCCAAGACATGGAACATATCTCATGTCAATGGCAATCTCTTAAGAGGAATTTGCCAAGGGACCGAGATTAAGATACCATGGTGATTGTTGGGACTGCTTATATTATAGCAATTTGAAGAAATAATTGGGCATTCTGCCACATCTGATGCTGCCACGGAAGGGGCATCCACTGTCTCTTCTTCCTTTCGGTCCTCTGCCATAATTCTCAGGAACTCTTCTAGTGCCTTGCGCATCCATTCATACCGGCAGAGTTCAAAGGCATCTTTTATGCTTAGCTGTGGCGGTAAAACCAAGATTCAATATTCCAGTTCAGCGACACAGACAATTATAAATATTTACCATGCCTGAAGCATGCAATAGATGCTATAGATGCTAGAAGTTAAAACAGAATGATGTTGCAATTTTACATAGTTTCTGTTACTGACCCATTTTCTAGATCGGTTTTCCTGCTCTGGCCAGGTTTCAAGTTCCTCGGTGACCTCTAATGCGAACATGTAGCCTTTGCAGCCACCTTCCAGGCTGCATAGCTCCTGTTTGCTCTTGCTTCTAAACTCCCAGACTCCCAATTTAGCCTATTAAACAACAAAAATGGCAAGGACTAAGGACAAAAAGAATTAAGTGCATTTCTCAGACTTGGTAGCACTACATTATAAGATAGCAATGACATCTCAATATAATTATAACATGACAGAGAACAATCTCAATATCACCATTTAAGGACCATGCCCAACTATGACCACCAAGTATGAAGAATTTTATCTTTCAAATGAATCTCTTTGTGCTTTCAAATAAATAAATAAAGGAATAATCTGCTTATACTGTTATAACAATGAGATGGGTAACCGTAAGATGAAAGCTCTTAATATTTAATTTAATAATAAAGCAGAAAGAAAGAACATACTCTAAGATTTCCTTTCACTCCTGCTTCCTCCAAGGCTTCACGACAAGCAGCTTCTTTAACTGTTTCATCGTCCTCCCATCCACCCTATATAACGACAGAATAAATGGAAGGTATAAATAGAAGAGTCAGCTTTCATATTCTAAACCTCTAGATTGAATTATTGACAAATCTGGTAAGAAGAGAAAATTTTGAACCTTTGGAAACACCAGATCAGTACGATTAGGTGAAGAAACCATGAGAACTTCTATCCTATTTTCAATTTCATCATTTTGATCATCTTCGTCCTTTGTTAGCCGGTAAGGAATACATCTGTTGTATGCACAATAGGAGTAAGCAACAATACATGAACCCTTGTGAGCAAAAAGCATTCATTTGTGAGCACATACCAAATTATAGACATGCATGCTTGAATTAAGTCCGTTAAAAGGGACAAAAGGACTTGGCCTGAAGGTTTCTAGAAAAGAAACTTTCTTTCCTTACATGTACAGCATCATTTGCTTGAATACGCCTAATTACAGTTTAAAAATTTTCTTATCATTATGTTTCAGACGTTTTTAAAACACATTTAACTTCAAGATCAAAAGATGATCATGCCCTAGGTTTCTGGAATTCAATATATAACCTTCCTGTTTGAATTGTTCCCTTCTCATTTATTAGATGGTATATATTTGTTGTTGATGGTTCTTCACAAATAGCAATTGCAACTGCAGTTTTTCAAACAGAATTCACACATGTGCATTTCGAAGCCTTATTGCCTTCTCTGTCTTCTAATGTGAGACTAGAAAACTTTATCAGAAGGGAATAATAAAGAATTTATACGGAGCAGAGCACACCAAACACATTGATATAAATTTAGAAATCATCTGTAAAACCTTTATGTATATTAACGAAAGCGATGAATCAACACCAAGTCATTACCTCTTTTTATATTACAAAAACACAATTGAAATGTAAATGTTTCAGATAATATATCTTAGAATATGGATTATAAAATCCTTCAAGTGTCTATTGAGACATCTTTTACACCAGTAGATATCAACAACAACATCAGAGGGCTAGATACTATCAGATTCCCCACCTAAACTTTGGCCCCTGCCTGTGAGGGAAGGGACAGATAATCTATACCACCAACTGATTTAATGATTTGATTAACAAATTCCACATATGAGACAAAAATGATCACGCAAAATTCTAAATTATATATGTATATTAAGTCAACCACGAGGCCCACAAGGTTAAAATTATTGGATAAGTTTATACAATGCAATGCAATATTTTAAAGGCCTGAAGAAGACAAATTTCTCAGTTAACTAAATATTCTCCCCCTCCATCATAAAATAAATAAATAAAATCTGGTCATGAAGATACAATAATTATCTGTTTCTATGGGCAAAAGTAAAAAAAAGAGCAGTTGCAAACCCTAATATGGGCATTTTTAACCTTCGAATCATTATTTAAATTGTAAAAAAAAAAAAAGGGTTTTCCTGCAATTATATGTCAAAATGAGATAATAAAATCAAGGAAAAATAGATACATGAAGAAAAACAAACACAAAATCAAGATTGTGACAACATGAGAAAGAATCAATACCCAGAAACAAGTCGAAAATTGTTCTCGTCGTAACGTTGTCGGTGTCTCCCTGTTCGTGCTTCTAACGACGACATTAAATTCTGCCGAGAATAGAAGGAAAGAAATCGTCAAAATCTAAAACACACACACACATAACACAATTAATAAAGTAAATAAATAAAAAGTGTGCCAGAGAGAAAGAGAAAGCATGTTAAAAAATACCAAGATGTGGTTGGAAAGCAAAAAACAAAAGCAGAAGCTGAATTCAACAGAGGAAAACTATGAAGCTGCGAAATGGATTTCCTGGAAACCCTTTCGATGGCATGCAAGTTTTGGGTCTCTGTAGCTGGAAAAATAATGGGGCAACTGAAACTAAGAGGCTTATAAACAAACTTTTTTCTTTGTATTTAGTTATTTTTATTGTTTTGTTTTTGGTTTGGTTTGGTTTGGTTTTGTGTCTGAGAATCTAAAATCTAGAACAAGGAAAGAGAGAAGTAGAAGATGAAGACAACAACAAGAATCTCCAAGCAAAAAAAACAGAGAAAGAGAGAGATTTACGCGGGGCCGGTAGTCCAATCTCTAACGGCATCCATTTATAATCGATCTCATGTTAAAAAAAAAAGCCTTTTTATTTTATTTATTTATTTATTATTATTTTTAGCACTCTTTCTTTTTATTTACTATTTTATTAATTATTATCGATCATTGTTTTTTTAGTAAATAACGTATATCGCCCTGAGGTTTGCTTAATTACAGAAAAAATTAATTTTTAAATTTATTGACAAAGACCTCCCCTCTTTGGGGTTTATTCAATTACAGATGGAGTCAACTTTTAGCTATCTCTTCAAGTTTTTGACAAAGACCTCTTATGGTTAATTGTTATATTTGAACATATTTTACTAAGGGTATATGAGGTGTTTATCAATAAACGATAAAATTAACTCCGATTTTAGTTGTCAAAACCTTATGGGAGGTCCTTGTAAATTAGTTCTCGCTATTTTTTTTTTAACTGGAATCATTGTTGTTCTTAATTACCATTACTATTATAACTAATTTATTTACTAAAACTTGCTAAAATAAGAAAATTTTGAAAGGAATCTTGAAAACTATTTCTACTATAATTTATTAATAGAGAGCACCTTAAATTGGGTCATGGATTGTTGGAATTAATATTTAATTAAAGTGAATAATTAAATTCATATTGAATTTTAATATTTAAAAAGTCAACATAATGGGTGTATCTTAGTGGTTCGATCCATTGATTTTTTCTCTTTTTAATCTTATATTTTGGCCCCCACCTCTTTTAATAAAAATATAGGATGCCTTCCAAGAAACTATCGATTAATTTTTCTTTTCTTTTTTGACTGAATTTAATAGAGATTAATATAATAAATGAAATATTTAATTCACTCTTATCAAATTAAAATAATTTTTATTTTTATTTTTCAAAATTGTCATGCTCATTTATATTTGTTACATGTTCATTATAATATGATAGTGATTTATAATAATTTGGTACCCAATAATAGTGGAATATTTCTTATAAGATTTGATTGAAAACTTATACAAACAAGTAAAAATATAAAATAATATATTCATCTATAACTCAAATGGTTAATGCATCTTCTCATCCACCTCACCACACGTATCTACTACACGTATAAGTAATTTTCTCTCATTACGACCAATAACAGATATAGGAGTAAGGGCGGGTGGGTGCCGCGAAAATTATTTCATATATTATTTAATTTTGAAGGTTTTTATTTTAACCCTCTAGTTATTGTATTTTATCTAAATATAATTTTCTGACTCCGTTCTTTATTACGAATAAGTAGATATTATGGTCAGATATTAATTTACACTATTTATATCAATTCCAGTTATGTATACAATTTTGTTCCATTAGTTGTTTTGTCACAGAAGACTTCTATTTTTTAAATTTGTGTTTTTGTTTTATATTTCACTTATTTTTTTCATAAATATATATATATATATATATTGATACGTGTATGGTATGAATTGGACTTTAGTCAATTATTTCTGGCTTATCATTCTTAATAATGCATGGAATAAAATTTGATTTTATTTTTGAAGAAATGCATGGAATAATCATTAACAAAAAAAAATAATAAAGAAGAAAACATTGAACTAGAAAACAAAGTTTTTAACAATAATTTTATGTTTTTTTCTTTTTTAAGTCAATGTCAACATTAGGTCGTTGATGGAGAACTATATGAGCCTTCTAACTTATATTTAATTTTTAACAATTTTTTTGTTTCTATTTTTTTAGTGTTATAATATTGTTTGTCTCTGCCAAACAAATCATAGAAAAGTTTATCTTTTGTCTTATACATTTCTATTACTTTTGAAGAAAGAAAAAAAAAACACAGCTTTTTCTGATACCTTCTCCAATTTTCTACTGAGAAAATTATAAGATATACATAAAGAATATATATATTTTTATTACTGTGTAAAAAGCTAATATCTTTATTCTGATATCTTCATTATTGATTGACTTTCTTCCAAACACTTTCGAAAAGTATACTTTCTTTGCTTTCCAAATATACTAGAAATATACACACCCGTTCATAACTTAAATTATTAGTATACTTTATATCTTAATAGTAAGGATTTAAATTTATAAATATTAATTATAAATAAATATATATAGTAAAATTTAAAACGTCACCACAAAAATATAATAGAGTTATACTACTCAATTGACTTATAAATAAACGTACTCATAAAAATAATATTGTCATAAATGTGTATAAAAAATTATTGACCATGTCATGTTAAAACTGAATTTCTTATTTCATGGAAATAAAATGGCTAATTTTGAAATTTTATACTGCAAACAAATTGAACAAACTAAACGAATACATATATAAGTTTGATGAGAAACTGCCTCCAAAACAAACCAAATATGAACGCCGCTTTTACTTTTTCGACTCTATTAATCATTTCAAATTTCAATCTCTCTTTTCTATCTTTTGTGCACGACCAAGACTTCTCGTCGACATAAAATATTGTATCTCTCTTTTTATTCTACAAAGTGAGTAAAAAAGTTGCTTAAAACATTTACGTGTATATGATAATGTAAAAAAAAATCACATCACCTCTTAAGTGGTTTAAGTGGTTAGTATCTCCGCATTCAGATTAGTAATATTTTCTGGGATTTAAATATGAGTATATGTTAAAATATTTTTTTATTAGTGAGGTTTTAAATCCCATCATACGTATTTATTAGCATATATTATAAGTGATTAATTATCCCACTATATTATATATATCCATGACATTTAATAATATATGTGATATCTAAACGGTATATATAGTATTGGTTTTGATAAATTTCGATAGATAGATGACTAGATGACTAGTTTGGTATAGCTAAAGAAAAAAAAAATTATTTTGTTATTTTAAAAGTCACCGTTTTCAAATCTAAATGTTGCAGGCCTCGTATCAACAAAGGGAGTATGAATAATTATAAATATATAAGGAAGCAATGAAGAGGCATGCATGATAAATCATTAAATGTGAAAATGACATGAGACGATCCCCCACATGCATGCCGACATACATGTATGTTCTAGGAACCATCACATGCTTAAAGCATCTCAATGGAGACCACATACATATTCTTCTTCTATGGAATTCGGTACAACACTTTAAAAATGATTTTATTTTTATTTTTTGTAAGATTTTCTTTATTATTTTACTTAGTTCGATCCCATAAATTAATTTTGAAGTAGTTTGTTGTTGACCATGAATTTTAGGGCAAGCATGGGTTGACCAAAAGCCAGTTAAGCCATTAATATCTTCGGAATGATATTAGAGGTTGAAGAGTAGAAGAAGAGATTTTGCAATGACAATAATCAAAGTCATTACCTTTTTATTTTATAGTTTTCTCGTATTATATATTTTAAAAGTAAATATTTTTTATTATTGAAGTAGATATCTAAACATATTCGGAGTAGATTTTTAACCTTTACATTTTAATAAATTTATAATTAATTAATTTATGTTTATACAATTTAAAAAAAAAATCAAAGTAAACATCAACCCATGTGCGAGCTTCAGTTTGTTAGTTGGGAATTTATGTTTACTAACACCGCCAATGTCTTTATCTTTCTTCAATGTCAAAAAATATAACAATTATTCATCAATCATGGCTTTTCTTTTTCTATTCACCAATCAGGGACTGACTTTTACATTTATATTTTTTGTCTGTACAGAAACAATATAAAAGGTAGGGGGGGTCCCCTATCTAAAGGCTAAAACCATGTCGTCAAGTCTGTTATTGAGTTATATAGTTAGACATGGGTACGAACTTAATCCGATGTGATAACTCACATTGAATTGCCCATTTTCGATACGTTTAACCCTTTACGATAAATTTTGGCTCATAATTAGGTTAAATGGTTAAAGTAATACGTAAAACGAAATAAAAAAAAGGTCAATAATTCAAAGTTCGGATTGCTGAGGGGTTCTTTATTGGGGCAAGAGATCTCTCGGATATCATATAATAGCCTTACTTAGAACTTAATGGATTGATTATGAACCTACAATTAAAGAGAATTTCGTTGAGAGTATTGGACTATAACCGGTATTTATATTTCGATGACCAAATCAGTTAACGATTGAATTGAGAAAGAATTAAGAAATGAAAAAAACAAAAAAAAAAATTTCTAATCAGTTTTACCTAATTTTTGCTCTTAGAAATCACATATATTTACACAGGTAAGTAGGTTATTTAGTTGGAGGAGTCGTCCAGCTGTAGGTACTTATGTTATCCATGATGTAGTTAGCTGAATATTATTAGGGCAAGGCCAATGTATCACACTAAATATTCCACCATTTTGGTGTTAAAAAGATATCTTTATGGAATATGCTTACACCAAATTTTTTTCCACTCTAATGTTATTAACACAAAATTGGTGTAAAAAGCATCTTTAAAGAATATTCTTTATATAATATTATTAATTTTTATTTAATAACTTATATAAAATTAATTAATTTATTTGATATACTTAAATAATTAATCATATAATATTAAAAAATAATTATTTCATAGTTATTACAAATTTAATTTTAAATAAAAAATTTAGAGATGAGATAAAAAATAAATTAAATAAATTAAATATATAATTTTGGGTTCATTTTGAAGATCTCGACGAGATCTTTCTAATGGTATATTTTTTATAATATTTTAATTTATAAATTTTATTATTTATCAAAATTTATAAATATATTAAATTGATAAAAGAATATAAAAAGAATAAAATTTGTTTAAAATAACTAAAAAAGTGTAAAATAGAAAATTTATAAAAGTTAAAAAAATTTGGTGCGGTGAATAGTACCACAACAAATTTCAAATTTCATCAAATTTGGTATATTACTATTCACCACACCAATTTTTTTTTTGGAAAGTGGGATTTGGTGCTCCATTGGAGCACCAAATCATACCATTTTGATATTGCTATATTGGCCTTGCTCTTATTGTTTGGCTATGTCCTTCACGTAAAATCTTTTTTTTTTTTTTTATAAAATAAATTAAAAAATTTGTAGGAGTGTATCAGGATTAGGCGGTACGAGAAAATCTACATTTAATATGATTTGCACTTTGCATTTATTACAATGGTACCGTATTAATGCTTACAGGCATATTTAATGATGATAGAACTATTTCTCAGTCACTAACTTCTGTTCTTTAAGGAAATACCTTCGGTTATGTCAACCAATAGGTATAGATGCAAACCAAAGGGTGTAGTTTCTCTCTTCTCGCATCATAGATGAGAATGTGGTCGGAGATTAAATTATCATAGTTCTCGGAGTACCCGTCGATAACACTTCGTTTCAAGATCCAAACTCTAAAGGGTCTTACTTTTATAATATTCTGCTGACCAGATGGGCTAATCGAGAACCACTTACAACAATAACCAACTTTAATCTTTTAGATTTTGGTTCTCAATTCCTACAAATGTGAACTCAAGGCTTAACCTGGACCTTTATACACAGACCTCATGTACTCGCGTTGGCCTCAGGCTCACATGGACATGCTAGAGATGGTTATATATAGTAAATAACAGTGATCATTTTCTTGGAGTTCCATTAACTCACGTAGGCCATCACATGTATCAGAAACAGTGAAACACCACTAGTTATATACAGTAATTAATTACCCGTTTGCATGTGCAGTGCAGCTGCACAACGAGGGGACCCAGAATTTATATGATGATTGAGGAGATCGAGGTTCTTCTGCACTGCACTGAGTACTTGAGATTTTTTTTTTCTCTCTTTTCTTTCTGTGGTTAGAAATCTTGCACATAATTTCCCATTATATGCTTCTCCTTAGGGCGCGACGACTTGTCGTCTATATTTTTTATGCTTTGCTTTGGCATCAATTCTTCGGTCTATCATTCATGATATTCACGAAGCACGTCTCTTTGGCATCTTTCTTTTGGGCCAATAGACACACATATGACATATCTTTCCATTTGGTTATGATTCGGCCGGCCTCTAACCCATAGCAGGAACCTTTCTTACTCATCTTTTCTACATTTCGCGGAAATGTACATAATAGTTACGCTTGTGAGCCATGCTATCATATAAGTCTAGCATCGGTTGAAATATTAGATTCAATTAAGCTAATGCTTTCAAAGAAACCAACAAGTTATTTGTCGAAATGAAAAAGCAGGTGTAAACAGTGACTGGGCTATAGTGTCACCGAGTAAGTATTGCCATAGCCTCTGCTCCCCATAAAAGTGATATTTTTCCAAAAAGACTTCTTTATTGATAGAATTTTTATGGTCTAGCCCATCCAATTCAATATAAGAGCTACTTATAATTTGAATCTTTAAATTTAAATTTAAAGTGTGATGTTGTTATTGAACTAACTAGTCGGTTTAAATTCCACATATAGAGAATATATCTTCAATGTAATATTTTATTTATTTATTTCCATCAATTTTCATGGGTGGGAATTGTTGACTCTGCAATGAAGAATATTGCCCACATGATCTTCTAACAAGCATATCAAAACCCAAATTATATATACATATATCATACTGAAAATGAAAAACAAAAAATTTAAGTTGGTTAATGGAGTTGACACAGATTTTCCAGTTCCACAGCCATTATTGGAATAAGAAAACAAGCTAAAAGAAACAGCAAAAAAGATGATTGAAATGGCGCTTTTTAGAAAGGAAGCTTGAGAACCACGTTTTGACAGAGCAACTTGAATGAGAAAGACAATTGAAAGAAGGTCCATTTACATCTGTCATGAGAAGGACAATTACAAAAAGTGTCATAAATATGCTTCCAATACGTAACTGAATGAGCTACCAGGACAGAATTGTAGATCACGTCAAGCACGTACTCAAAACGGGCTTCTACGTATGTAATTGCTTTTTATGCTGATAGGCTTATTGGGAGGATTAGGATTTCCTCTCATGGACTGATTCTTCTGTAGGCTTTACAAAATGTTGACCGTCTGAAAAAAGTGCAACTGAGAGCACCGACTGAGGTGATTTGGAATAAGTTTCTGGGTCATTTTCAATTGAACAAATGATCAACGAAAGTCATTGAAGGTTTTATTTTTATTTTTTTGACTTATTATTATTATTTGAAAATTACACCGAAATCGAAGGAACGATTGACAATTTTCCACAAACTTGTAAACGTTAGATCAAGTAGAAATTTTAGAAAAGCTCCATAAATTTATTTGAGGTATTACATGCGCCAGATAAATTGGAAGTAGTTACAGTTGAGAGTTAAAATAAAATTCGCTACTTGATCAATTCTGTTTATTAAAAATTCTTATTATGAACCTCGATTGCATTTCAACAAGGAAAGATCGATTTATGTTGGAGTTCAGGTTTCGGGTCTGATGTTCTAGAATGTCATTATATAATAGATTTCATTTCACATTAGTTTTCCTTTTCAATAAATTACAGGTACATAAAAGTTTCTTCTCTACACCGAAAAACGACGGCAAAATTCAAGCTGAATAAAAGTGCGTGGCACTTGGCAGCAGGCGCTTGACCAAGGAAACATAAACTTGGGCGGCAAATGAATAGATTTTGCTTAAAATTTATTTGAACACCCATTCAATATTTATATATAGTATAAGAATCTTCTCTTTAAATTCATCAATTATAAATAGCCAAGTCTACCAAAAGCTTTCTCCACAGTTAAGATCATTGACCGAATATAAAATCAGTAAGATCTACATTTATGTAATCCAATACGTTTATCTTGCAAAATGATGAAAAAAAAATAAAAAAAATAATAACTAATATCACCAACGTCTATAGTTCTATATATATATATATATATATATATATCACTAAACGTCTGGAGTACTCATATCACAACTAAGACTAATGCTGATCGTACAAGGGCTTAAATATGAACTCTGCATATGTTATTAGCATTCACCAAGACATTGGTGATTTGCCACCAGTAATTTACTCCATGGGTTAATCCCAGTGCGGTTTTTTGATTTTCCATTTTAATAACAAACATATCATTCCACAAACAATGCAAATAAACTCCCAAACATATAAATACAAATACCATGATGCCTAATTGGGGGCCAAACATTTGCTCAATCAGTATCTAAAAACAATTGATGCTTCAGATCATCACAACTCCTCATTGCAATGCCCCATCTAATCTATCATCAAACCCTCTAAATTTAGTATAGAGAATTATCTATGCTATGTTCCCGTGATTAAGTCTATTTATTTCACTACAAAGAGAAATAACAATCGAGCTCAATAAGCCTGCCCCTCCACTATATTCAACATAAGAACACTAAAACTAAATCAAAACTAACTTTATTTCCTACAATGTTGAAATTAATACTCAGTCAAGCTTCACTTCAAAGCATAATAAGAGTAACCAGTGGCAATTCACATAATACATCTGTCAAATGATGCATACTTCTATATTAAACTAGAAAAAGAGCATGAGTGCACAGTAAGAAAATAATTTAGATCGAATACAGAAAATTAACTAAACCCAACTTAAATTCCAATAGAAGAATATTATCTTTCAAACATAGGATTAAACCACTAAATTTGAAACTAAATTTGAAACATAAAGTTAAACCAATGTCAAACCTTAAAAAGTTCTATCAAAATTAATACATTAAGACCAAGACAAAAAGACGCTGATGAATTCTTGTGTCATCGAGTACTCCTCAATCTCCCTTTTTCCTGAAAGAGCATCCCTCAGTGAGTCTAGCACGACCACCAGTAGGTTGGCACAAAACTGTCTGGCAGTTTCCACAAACCACAACAGTTTGAGAGTGGCTAAAAACAGTGGTTCTGCATTTCACATACAAACCAGCAAAATTAACAAAGACTTGTTCAGAATCCAAATACAGAAATCTAAATAACAGCCTAACCAGCTGTTTATGATTTAATAAAATTCATAGGACTTACATGTTGAAGCAACCCTGACATTTCACATCCTTCAAAAGGAGAAAGAATAGAAAAGAGCAATTAGTCGAATCCAAACAATTAAAAAAAATAGCAGTACAGAGCAAAACCAGTAAAATACAATGACATCACTAATTAATTATGTTTTTAAAATTGTAAAATATAACCCGACTCAAATGTGTATTTAGCATGACAACCATAAAAATTGATAGGCAATTAACAGCATATAAAAACATCAGAAAACAGGATACAATACCATGAAGAAGGAATTGGGTGACTGAACAAGACGTTTGAGCTTGTGCTTTCTCTTCTCAAGCTCCGCCGGTGGATTCAACAAATCAATATCGTTCTGGAGAACCTATTCTCACATAAATACAACATAAATATGAAGTTAGCAGCTAAAATACAGTAGCAACATAAACCCCAAACAACAAAAGAAAACATAATTGCATCTTCCAGTTGCTCATCAAAACATTTAAAAACAAAATAAAAATAATTTGCTAGCATCTAAGGAAACAAAATAGCAGCAGCCAAAAGAACAGCTGACAAACTACCATTGGATTTATCAATTCCTTAAACCTCAGCAACAACAATCCTCAATTCAACATAAGCATATAACAACTACTGGTTTTACAGCATCAAAACAACCCGAATGAGCAAAATATATAAATAAATAAAAGCTCTACAAAGGAGCCACTTATTATTATCTTCCAAAGTTTCAAGCAACCTAATAGAAAATGAAATCTTCTAACTATAAAGTCTCAGTGTAAGAATACCGTACAGATAACATTTAACAACATACACAGATTCAATATCTTTTGTATATATATATATATATATATATATAACTAATGAAAGTGCGAGTGAGGATATAAAGGTCTAAGCAGTGAGAAAAAACAAAGATCTGAAGAAATATAACACAGGAGCTTTTGCGAAGAGACTTAGAAGGCACTCACCATTTTTTTCAATGCTACAGGAGAACCAGGAAACCCTAGAAAACCCTAGCAGAGTGTATCTCAGCGGGCGGAGAGAAAAACCCTTCTTTTAACATCGTTATATATAAAGACCAAAGGCGGTGCTCTCTACCGTTAGATTATTCACTCTTAGATCTTGACCCTTGGTTATTTTGGGCTTTTTGGGTCATATTTGGGCTTGGACAGCCCGGACTTCGGCTTCAGTGAAGAATCCTACTAAAAGCACCGTTTCTATTTCCAAATCTACTATTATACCAAACAAATTAATAAACCTGAAAAATGGGTAGAGTGAATTTAACAACTTTGTTCAATAAATTTGCCAAAAATTAAATTCTAGAAATAAAAATAAAAATAAAACTAAATATTTATCAATATAATTCACTAAAATGGAAAACTTTTTGGCATATTGGTTGCAATAAAGTTTATCATGTGGTCAAATTATTAAAATTAAGTTCTTATATATTAAGTTAAAAAAAAAAAAGTTTATATATGTTAGTGTTAGCTAATTTTCTAGACTACAGTATAATATCTATTTTTTAAAAATGAGAAAAATAAACTCTAAAAAATAAAAAAAATATTTTTTTTATTAATAAGTTGATGTTAAATCAGTGATTTGGCTTAAATTCTAGATTAATTATACTGGTTGAGGAAAGTTCACTTATTTTATAAAATCGTATCTAAACTGAACAAATAGCTAAGTCGGATTATAATATTGATAATACATTCACTGAGGTCGTAATTTGTTTCAGTTTAATTTGTTTTAAGTAATCAAAGGGTAATATCATTTACATCCTAATGCGTTCTTCCTCTATAGTTTATCACTAATCAAATTAGATTTTAGAAAGTGTTTATCACTAATTAAATAATCAAACCCTTTAGAAACACAGATATTTGAAGTGTTTTCGAGAATTGACATGCTTCAGAAAAAAAAAAAAAAAAAAATCCTATCAAGTGCTTAACATGCTTTTGCTCAAAGGGAGATACTTCCAAGTTCACCCTTCAACTTCGATTGAATAACCAATAACCCTCCCTTCTTTTACCACAATGTCTGTCAAAATAACAGGGCAAAAATATCATCACCATTGTAACTACAACTATCTGGCAGGGCACGGATTTAGCCTAGACGGAATTTACTGTCCGATTTAAGCTGCATTTTCAAACAAACCAACTCGCAAACAGACCTGCATGGTGCAACAAGGTCCGGTCATGACAGGGCACCCACACTCTCTGTTGCCACTTTCCAGGGGACTTGGGACCTGGTTAGCTGCTAAAAACAAGTCTCCAAACTACAATTCAGACATTCCAGAGGTCCGGTTCACTTGCTATTACTAGGGGAATATCAATTACAGTGATATAGCATCTCATCCTTACAATGCCAATACTATTTTCTGCTCAGACAAAAGGAGTTTGTATTGCTAAAATGAAGGCACAAAAAGGCAAATATACAAATGGTACAGTAACTGGATTCAGCAAAGTTAGAGAGTAGCATTAGGTTAGTAATAGCAGCAATTCAGTAAGTGTAGCACAATTTTAAAATTCTGCAACCCTCCAAAATTCTAAAATTACATTGTAAATCAGGTCATACGGATAAGAGACTTTACATAACACTTAGGAAAACAACAAACTACAACATCATTAACCAGAATATAGCACAAATACAAGAAATAAGTTTGTTCGAAGACTTTAAGACAAAAAATTTGTTTCCTGCAGACAGGTGGGTAAGAAGGATATTAACCTAATCAGGCTTGACATGCATTAGATAAAGAAGCAAGTAACGTTATGGATTCTGATAAAAAAACTGCCACTAAAAAGATTTACATAATTGAATTTTAAGTAAATTTTGCCTGTATGCTTGTGCATCTTACAAACAATTATGTGCAAATGAATATGCGATTGAATGAAGCTTCAGCTGCCACCAGCTATGGAGAAGCCGATTTTCCTTGTTCAATGCATTTGATGCCAGAATCAGCATCTGTTATATAACTGAAACAATAATATAAACTAGAAAACCTTATTTTCTCATCAACGTTGTGTCGAGAGCATCCCCAACGCTCTGTCAACTGAACAGTCAGCTCTTTCAATCAAAATAGCAATCAACTATAGCAGTGTAATTGTGATTACAGATCCAGGCTCTTTTTCATGGCCTCATAAACCATATAAGAAATGCTTGAGGATGGAACAACTTTGAGCAAATTAGGAAATAACCCTTTGTAGCACCCCCTAAACCCTTCCTGTCGAAAGGTTCTCCTAAACACATCTGACATTCCCTTATAAGCAGCATCTGTGTTAGCGCGCTGAGCTTGCATTCTGAAACCAGAAGCAAAATTATGCAAAATGCAATTGGGTGAATATTTGTGAAAGCTGCTAGATACCAGCATAAGCATTTGAAGCACAATTTACCTTGTTCTAACAACCTGCAATGGGTAGACACATGTTGCACCTAAAGCTCCAGAAATTGTCCCACATCCCAGTTGCGAAAGAGGACCAGGTTCTGGAAACGAAAAAAGAAAACTAAATCAACATAAAAAATGAATGCAAATCTGAAATACAACATGATGAAGACCAAAACAAAGAGAAAAGAGAGAAGTTACTAAATTGGAAATAAGAGAGATCTTACCCCTGTCATGAAGAATGTACTTCCTCGACATATCTTTAACGGTTTCATATGCAGCAAGATCAATCCCCGCATAAGGGATGATTCCAATAAGTGATGGAACAAGGCCTCTAAAGAATGCACGGGGTCCCTCCTGAACCCATATATCCCTTGACATTGTCCCAAGATTTGGAACTTTTCCACCTTCACAAGTGTAAGTTTGTAACCGGGTTTTCACAAGATCCAAAGGGTAAACGGCAGTCTGTGCAACAGCACCTGCCAACCCTCCGGCAAAAAGACGCACTTTGATACCTACATTATTCTTATCTTCTTCCCCTGTAACTTTCATAATAAATACTTTCAACACCTCGTAAGTGTGAAACCTGATGGCACTTTCAGGTGCCACTTTCAGGACATTTAATCCATTCCCTCGGAAAAATCCCAAGAGACCTCCTTCCCTCCATATAAGTCTTAGTGCCGGCATGATCTCAGCTTTTGTTGTTTGCACTTGCAAAATCACCTTCAATCTATCAAGAGGAGCTGTTACTGTACGAGATGCTATTCCAGCTATACCTCCAGCAATCAAATATCGGCTTGCATGGATGTGCTTATTGATGACCTCAGGGATAACCGCCTGTTCCCCAATATCAACAAGGCACACCCTTTCTAAATAATGATAAATGTTCTCCATAGTTGCCTCATGAGGGTACAGCAGAAGAAAGTCTCTCCATTCTTCAAATGTTATAACTCCATTATTATCCTTATCCACACGCTCAACAAAACGAGCAAGCTCCTCATCATCAATTTCAATCCCTACAAAAGAGAGACTGGTGTGGCTTATAGACTGAACACATCCCGCTAAAAGCAAAACCGATTTCTGACAGCAAAGCAATTTTACGCATAGAACAAATCAAATAAACAAAATTAAAAAGCAATATTGAACTAGTAGAAACTTAACGTGAAATCCACATATATCCGATAGGAACAAAATTCAAAATCGAAAGATGTCTATTTTCCTAAACGCCCGTTACAAAATGCAATTCAAGATTCCATTACTCAGTCAATTTAAAAAAATAATCAAAAGTATGAGAAAATATATGTTTATAAGATTCAAAGTTAAAAAGGCAAAAACAGACCTGCACTTACAAGTGCATGATAAAGTTCTTCAGGCAAAATGCAACCATTGTGTTCAACATCAATGGCTTGAAAAATCCGATAAAGCTCCAGCTCCTTATCGTCCATATACCGGCGAAACTCCTGATAATCGACACGTCCATCCTTGTTGGCGTCGCAAACAGTCAACAAATCCTTCCCGTGCTTGTACTCGGACGGTATGTTCAACGAAGAGAGACCAGCCTCAATCTGGGCAGAGTCAAGAAATCCTGAGTTCTTCGAATCAAAAAAATTGAAAAGACGTTGAATTCTCTGCTCCCTTTCCTCTCTAGTCTCTTGTGAAGCCAACAGAACATGCTCCATCGTCACCGGCCCCGCCTTCCTCGTCGGATTGGATCCGTTTCGTCCCTTTGCCTCCATTTTCTAATAATTTGGAAGAGCAGACCCAGAGAGATAAAAATAGAAAAACCGGGAATCCCACGTACGTAGCAGTCAAAGATGGAAAGAAATGCAAGTCTAAGTCATCGGCGATGACGTTTTTGGCCGTGTTAGACGGGTATCACCGGACGTATCTGCCGTCAGGAACCATCCCATCAAATAAAGAAAAAAAAAACAGATATTATTTTTTCTAGTTGTAATAAAATGTGATTGTAATTCAAGGAACAGTGTGAGGCAAAAGCACAACACGAGGGGAAGAATGTGGAGTAATATACATTTTTATTTTTATTTTTATTTTTAATGTTAAATTTGATTTCAACTTTTAGTAGGCGACGCATATTCTTTTGGTGTGTGTTGTAGCGTGAGTTTTGTTCGTCCAACCAGCTTCAAGATTCGAGGAAAACAAAAAGCATACCGAGTTTCAACTCTTGAACCGGCTCACTTCCGGTCTATGAGATGGACCATGTGAAACATGAAGCTGATTTGACAGCTCACGACACGCCAATAATCTTTTGTATTTGAAATCATAATCAAATATACAGTCAGTCTCACACACAGTGATAAAGTCATGTTGGTTTGGGGCTTATTTGGGCCTGGCCCTGACCCACAAATAAACATAATTTATACATTCCTTCCATATGCATTATTTTTCACTTTGGCACTGACTCAAATAGAAATACAAACACATTTTATCATCATTCTGATATCAAATTAAGAGGATTAACAGACCAGCATCAGATGCTCTACCTTCTAGTAAGTATTGGGCACAAAGAACAATTCAAAGTTGAGATTCTTCACAACATAATAAGGATTAAGAAGAAGCCTACATAGTTGCCCTGCCTTGCAAAATGAGAGACCATTTCCCTTTAATGGGTATTCGATTCTCTGCAAGAGTGGTAAACATAAACAGGATGCTTCTACAACGTCCCAGCAACCTCATACCAATCACCTCTCTCCACCCTTTCTGCACACAAAATATCCAAATATATAGATAGACAACTACATCAGATTATACATATATAAACATGAAATACATGATTGTTACCTAGAGTTCTCCTACTTTATAATTATACAGATACAAGATTGTTCATAGTTACACAGACAAAGGTACAAACATCACTGTCGGTGCTGAAGTTTACTAGTTATTTTCTGATGCTACACCTGGCTGCAAACTTCTGCTCTTCTTTCCTCTACAAACTCTTCAAACCTTCTGTTGCTTCTTGAGATGCAACCCACATACAAAATATATTTATCAGATCATATGCTGGGTGAGATAAGTCAAATTAAGAATCAAGAAAGATAAAATACATCACTGTTGAGGTTGAATTCTCCCCTGCTCCAATGCTGCTTTAGCATCACGTAGCTCTTCTTCCCTCTGCAGACGAAGTTCCAAAGTTTTTTCAGCTTCTTCCGCGCATTTTTTTGACTCCAACATGTCTTTAGAAATCACATCCACGCGGGTCTTGAGCTCTGAAGTCTCAGCTGTACAACAGGACAATTGGTTCTCAATTCGAAGAAACATATCCCTCACACGTGAAGCCTCTTCCTGAAGTGATTGTTGGTGTCGACTAGAATTTGCAGAAGTAGAAACAGCCTCGTCATGAACCTTAGAAATCTCATCAAACCGTACTTTTTCACCATTGTAGAGCTCAGTGAGTTCTTCCAAGGAGCATTCCTTGCAGATGGACTGGTCAATTCCAGCAAGTCTTGAGGCAGACTCTATGAATTCCCCCACACGCCTAGAAAACGGTTCATAGTCAATTGGCAGTTGCACATGATCCAATTCAGAAAAAAATTTATTTGCCAACTTCGTCATGGTATCATGGTCAGATGAGTCGATGGTGTTCAGAATTGTGACAAACGCATTCTGAGAATGCATTGCCGCCTGCTCAATTGTTTTCTACAACTGAACTGCTGCCCAGTCAAGTGACTGAATAGGAGCTGTTGTCTGCTCAGGTGATTCTGAAACTGAACTAATTAGAATATTTCTGTGTGTGGTAGCAAATGAGCATTTGAGTCCTGAAGGCTTCCAGCGAACACCATTCCAAAGCTGACGATCTGCCCCAGGAGTTGATGGTGATAATTTGTCAAGCTCAGTATTAAAAGGTTGATGTGGCAAGGGAGTTGAACCTTCAAGATTAAGCATGACCCCATCTTGAGGGACAATGATCGAATCAAAACTAGGGAAGATACCTGATAAATAATTTTGTGAGAGTTAGAACCAAAGGTTAGACTTGAGAAAAAGAAACTAAACCAACAAATGCTGAATTAAGGAACACAAATAACACACAAGAAAAATTCACCTCCAATTGAGATGTCCTCAGCAACAGAAATCTGCTTCAAAAATCCTGTCTGTCGGCAACGAACATCAGTCTGGGACATTAGAAAAATTCATCGGCTCACTACTAGATCCCCTATAGTAGACTCGAGGATGGAACTTCTAAAACTCCATTTTCAAAAATATTTATTGAGTTTGAAACAGATTGACCAAATGGAAGCAGACAAGTAATGTGCCCATGTTATATATTTGGTTATTTTTAGTTTTCTCCTCATCAAGCATTTTCAAGTTATTGCTTCTATATGGTTTAGCTTGATCATGATCAAGTTTTGTGACTATGACCTAGGGACTTGGAGCTTGTCCATTCATCCAATGGGAGAATACTCCAGTAAATACCAGTGTTGGAGAGCAGGTAGATGAAAGAAAAGGCTATGGCTCTCCTCAGTCTACATGTGATAGCCACCAGGTATTTGATTTTATAAACAGTGATTTATGCAAGATTGACGATCCAAGTTTGGAGCGGTCTGAGAGGAAGGAATTCGAGGTAGCAGAGGTGGAAAACCCTTGAGATTTCTCAAGTTTTGTGACCATGCCTATATCTTCAGCAAAAGATGACATGCAGCTGACAGAGAGCCACATTTGTGACCAAACGTCAGATATGTCATCTCCAAATCAACATGATTCATCACCATGTATGGCCCTGAAATCATCCAACCTCGCTATCAACATAGAACTAAATCATCCAACCTCACTATCAAATTAAAAGACAGTTGTCATAGGACATTTTAGGCCTTCAGCTTGTCTTTGCATGTCTCTGTGGCTTATATGAATGACAAGAAATAAGCATTTGGATACTGATTTTTAAGCAAATATATTAAAACAAACCACACAGATACTTGTACAGGTCAGATGATGGCTATGATGGAATATGATAGAATAAAGAACCCCATATACATCATTACCAGCAAGTATAAAAGAAATATGCCATCAACACTTAATACTCCACCATTAAGACCTCAGTCAATCATCCCATAAGTATACCTGTGGGCACTAAATTAATTTTAATGTCATGGACATATATTCTGCAAATAGTAATTGCAATGTAAACCAGCACATAATATTATTTCAACAATTTCAGCCACCATAAAGAAACCACTGAAGAATGTCAAACTAAATCACAAACTAAGGATCCTGAAATGTAGGTATGCCAAAGCAGAGCCATAAACTATGTGTTTAAAAGTCACATGGTTAAATCGCTTTCACAAATCACAAGAATACAAACAATTGATACGAAAAAACATAAGTTCATCAACAAGACCCTATAGAGACCCCCAGATTTTTCACAAAAATACAGATCCCATGGTGTTTCTACCAAAAAAAAAAAAAAAATCCTGAGAACATAAAAGCAAGAAGGACTGGTGTATGCAGCCAGTAAACTGTTTGATCTTATGCACGGTTAAAAAACTCAGATTGGCAGCCCACTCAATGGTTCAGGACTTCAATTTGATGCTTTAAGTGTTCAAAGAATCGGCATTACAAAACTGAGGTTCAAGAGTATCCAGAATAAATTTACCACAAATGGAAAAGAAATGTAAATTTAAGAATTAGTGAAAAAGTAGAATGTGTCATCCAATATTGTGTATGACCTTAGATAATTAATGAAAATGAGAAAAAGTGACCAATATGAATCTTCTCATCTATATTCTATCCACATTAAAGAACTCAGCTGATTGTTTAAGATTCTGACAACCACATCAAATGGAGCCAGACCATCGACCGTATCAAGTTCTCCTCCCTAAACATATTAAAAGTAAACATCATCTGATAATATGTTAAAAAAGGCTTCATAATAGTACTAAATTTAAAGCACTTTACCTGGTTGGCATTTACAGTCTGAACAATTGATTTTATCTGCTCAGTCATATGCTCCAATTCCCTCTCTACAGATTCAGCCTGCTCATACCTGAAATAAATACCAAAGAAAAGAAGTCTTAAAAAGTGCTGGGGGTGGGAATTTTTCCCCATTCTGGCAGTTTTCTGATTCTAAATATCCTCTGTATATATAGACCTGTAATTCTTAATTCTACTCGTATAAACAGGTCATTCTTGGGCTAGTCCAAAACAAATCAACATGCTATTATTGAAACTTTTCCAATACAATTCTATTATTGGCTACGCATACATTAATTCACTTCAGTTAGCTACTACTGAGTAGACCAGACTAGGGTTTCAACTTTCATTCAACCATATCTAGTTAAGCTACAACCACCTATAGCATTTGCCTTAAGTTTGTCCGGTTTTTTGCTGGCTCTATAATCGATATCATACATAAAACTCTGTTATATATAAAAAAAGAAGAAGCATGAATGGTATATATAATTGAAGTAAAAAGACCGAGTTAACTCATGTAAAGTGAGGAAAAAAAAAAAAAAACCAAAAATTCAAATTCTCACATTGCATCCCTTGTTGATGCAGCTTCATCATCAAGAAGCAAACCACCCTCATCCTTGTAAATATGCTCAGCTTCTTCTTCCATACTCTGTAAAGCTTTATCAACCTAAGAAGTCGAAGAAGAAATAACTACAATTATTCACACTGATATTTTCACTTGACATCCCCTTTCATACACATTTGAAAGTTTTAGGAAAAGATGGTAAAAAAGGCCATTATAAAAAAAAATTACAAGGATTATGATATACAGTTGTAAAACATTAATGCTGACAATCTATACAACAATAAACTCAAGGCTCAAGAAACAAACACCAAACTAGCAAAATAGAACAATTCTAATTTTAACGTACAAAAGTACTTTAAGCCATTAGCTTGTGAGAATAGACAATGATGGCTGAAGGCAATTCTCCTTGTACCTATATTGGTCATCAAAATCATATTCCAGGGAAACGCCAGCTGTTTCTTTTGTAATTTGTTGTCTTATATAATTCAATGTATTTGAGACATGTATAGTCTATAGAAGGCACATGATACACCACTGAGATTTATTGGGGAAAAAGGTCCCCTCCTGATTATTACATCTAACCAGCCAACAATTGATGGCATGAAACCTTGGCAAACTGTTCTCAGTTATACTGACACCGAGCAGACTGTAAAGGAGATCGTATTTTTTTTTTTTTTGACATTAAAAGGAGTTCATATTCTACAACACAACAAAACTGGCTTGATGTTGATACGAAAACATGTACTGAATGATATCAAATGCAAAATAGATTATCACATGGTTAAATTGCTTTCACAAATCACAAGAATACAAAAAATTGATACGAAAAAACATAAGTTCATCAACAAGACCCTATAGAGACCCCCAGATTTTTCACAAAAATACAGATCCCATGGTG
Source organism: Xanthoceras sorbifolium (assembly GCA_003430845.1). Classification (NCBI taxonomy): domain Eukaryota; kingdom Viridiplantae; phylum Streptophyta; class Magnoliopsida; order Sapindales; family Sapindaceae; genus Xanthoceras; species Xanthoceras sorbifolium. The sequence continues at coordinate 17,121,419 of CM010608.1, read as the reverse complement.
TTTCTACCAAAAAAAAAAAAAAAAAAAAAAAAGATCCTGAGAACATAAAAGCAAGGACTGGTGTATGCAGCCAGTAAACTGTTTGATCTTATGCATGGTTAAAAAACTCAGATTGGCAACCCACTCAATGGTTCAGGACTTCAATTTGATGCTTTAAGTGTTCAAAGAATCGGCATTACAAAGCTGAGGTTCAAGAATATCCAGAATAAATTTACCACAAACGGAAAAGAAATGTAAATTTAAGTATTAGTGAAAAAGTAGAATGTGTCATCCAATATTGTGTATGAACTTAGATAATTAATGAAAATGAGAAAAAGGACCAATACGAATCTTCTCATCTATATTCTATCCCCATTAAAGAACTCAGCTGATTGTTTAAGATTCTGACAACCACATCTAATGGAGCCAGACCATCGACCATATCAAGTTCTCCTCCCTAAACATATTAAAAGTAAACATCATCTGATAATCTGTTAAAAAAGGCTTCATAAAAGGACTAAATTTAAAGCACTTTACCTGGTTGGCATTTACAGTCCGAATAATTGATTTTATCTGCTCAGTCATATGCTCCAATTCCCTCTCTACAGATTCAGCCTGCTCATACCTGACATAAATACCAAAGAAAAGAAGTCTTAAAAGTGCTGGGGGTGGGAATTTTTCCCCATTCTGGCAGTTTTCTGATTCTAAATATCCTCTGTATATATAGACCTGTAATTCTTAATTCTACTTGTATAAACAGGTCATTCTTGGGCTAGTCCAAAACAAATCAACATGCTATTATATTGAAACTTTTCCAATACAATTCTATTATTGGCTACACTGACATTAATTCACTTCAGTTAACTACTACTGAGTAGACCAGACTAGGGTTTCAACTTTCATTCAACCATAACTAGTTAAGCTACAACCACCTATAGCATTTGCCTTAAGTTTGTCTGGTTTTTTGCTGACTCTATAATTGATATCATACATAAAACTCTGTTATATATAAAAAAAGAAGCATGAATGGTATATATAATTGAAGTAAAAAGACCGAGTTAACTCATGTAATGTGAGAAAAAAAAAAAAAACCAAAAATTCAAATTCTCACATTTCATCCCTTGTTGATGCAGCTTCATCATCAAGAAGCAAACCGCCCTCATCCTTGTAAATATGCTCAGCTTCTTCTTCCATACTCTGTAAAGCCTTATCAACCTAAGAAGTAGAAGAAGAAATAACTACAATTATTCACACTGATATTTTCACTTGACATCCCCTTTCATACACATTTGAAAGTTTTAGGAAAACACAGTAAAAAGGCCATTATAAAAAAAAATTACAAGGATTATGATATACAGTTGTAAAACATTAATGCTGACAATCTATACAACAATAAACTCAAGGCTCAAGAAACAAACACCAAACTAACAAAATTGAACAATTCTAATTTTCACGTACAAAAGTACTTTAAGCCATTAGCTTGTGAGAATAGACAATGATGGCTGAAGGCAATTCTCTTTGTATCTATATTGGTCATCAAAATCATATTCCAGGGAAATGCCAGCTATTTCTTTTGTAATTTGTTGTCATATGTAATTCAATGTATTTGAGACATGTATAGTCTATAGAAGGCACATGATACGCCACTGAGATTTATTGGGAAAAAGTTCTCCTCCTGATTATTACATCTAACCAGCCAACAATTGATGGCATGAAACCTTGGCAAACTGTTCTCAGTTATACTGACACCGAGTAGACTGTAAAGGAGATCGTATTTTTTTTTTTTTTTTGACATTAAAAGAGTTCATATTCTACAACACAACAAAACTGGCTTGATGTTGATACGAAAACATGTATTGAATGATATCAAATGCAAAATAGATTATCTGGATGCACAAATATATGTTATTAGTCAACATCAAGATAACTCAGAAGCGAGCAAATATGGGAACACCTTGGTATGATAGACATCTGTGATCAAGATGGTTCAGTCAACACATTGGTTTTCACTACCAGTGGTTGGGAGAGTGGGAGATAACATAAAAGGTAGAAAGCTACAAGAAAAGAACATATGATAATGCATACAAAAAGGTAAAGCAAGAAATAAACTTCTGATAATGCATACACATCATTTACAAACCAAGATTCTTTGAATAAATACATAATGACATCCATCACACTAACAGTATACAATGTTATGACAAAAATTTAGTAAAAAAGCTTCCTTAGTATACCTCCTGTTGATGAGTTTTAATTAATTCCAGTTGCCGCCCCAGGTTACATTGGGTCTCAACAACCTTAGCCACTTCAATCTGCATTACAATTTGTAGATTAGGTGAAACAAACATCCAATGATGATCTAAATTATGCAACTTCAGTCAGTTCAGTCCTTCGTGGAAGGATAAATTTTTACAGCCAA